>SJYV01043663.1:2341915-2378951 GCA_006410875.1 Neotragus pygmaeus | reverse complement strand
CCCCCCCCCTCCCCCGCAACTTCTTATCAACCTGCCTAGGAATTGACTCTCTTATTGGAGTCGACTCTCTCAATACCTTATTGTGTTAAAGTGGGTGTTAAAGTCCCCTACTCTTAAGTATTATTGTCAATTTCTTCTTTTGTGTCTGCTAGTATTTACTTTATATTTTTAGGTGCTGGTTATTGAGTGCATATATGTTAATGAGTTTAATATCCTCTTTTTGTATTGGTCCTTTTATTATTACATAATTCTCTTCTTTATCTTTTGTTATGCCCTTTGTTTTAAAAGTTTTTTATCTGATATGTATAATGCTACCCATACTTTTTCTGTATGCTCCTGTCTCTATTGAAGTCAGCAGAGATGGGATGTGGTGAATTACAAATGGGAGACCTATCTGGCCTAGAGATAACAGTGTAACTTCCATTCAGGTTTCAGTGGCTTGAACGCAATCATGTGTCCCAAACCTAATTACAAAAGAGCTGAAAAATGTGGTTTGGCTGTGTACCCAGGAAGAAGATAAACACATAGCAATATTGCTCCTGTAACAATCCATTCTTTTCTTTAACAAATATTTGTCTCTCATTCTTCCAACTTCATCCCCAGTGAGTCAGTGGTCCAGTTAATAATACCCTCAGTGCTAAGATAAGGGTCTCTGCTTAATGTGTGGTCCTCTTTCTGTTCTGGATTTGATTTTTTGGACCTGTTAATTTTTGCCCTTAAATGGTGAAGCAGAGACAATATTTATTCATTTTTGGAAGGAGTGAGAACAAGAGTCCCATTCTAGTCACTGATACACTGCAATTCTGAAATTTGTCTAAATAAACACTGTAAAATCCTTCTATTCTGAGATCAGGCAGTTTCTTGAATAGGCCACAGTTCTGTTGTCTGTCTATTTTTCTTTATCTAAACATTGCTTTTAGTAAGAGAAATATAACCATGGTACAGTATTTAAACACTTTTTCTTATTAAATTGTTTGTCCAAACTTTGGAAAATATTAATAATTACTCTTCAACTTTACTGGTAGGAATGTAAATTGCTCCACTAAGAGCAAGTTAATAATACCTATCAAAATAAATGTCCATATCATTGACCCAGAAATTCTAGGAATTTCCCATGTACAGTTGTACTTGCTTCCCTGGAAATGTATATACTTGGTTTGGTTGCAATTTTTTTATTAGCAAAAGATTTTAAATATTTAAATGTCACATCGATAGGTGGTTACCTAACCAATGGCATTGCCATCTAATGGAATATATCAGGTAGAATTATATCATTTGGAGAAATCTATATATAAATGTATATTTACTTGGATTTCTTTTATGTGTATACATTATTGCTGGATACACAAAAAATAGATAATACAGTTACTATTTGAGAGGGTAACTCAGTGACTGGTTAGTCATGCCTTTTATATTTTAATACATTTATTTGTATTATCTACTTGGTAGAAGTTGATATGTCCAAATGACAAATTAATTCCTGTTGATATTAATAGCTCAAATGACTTGCAAGAATTTTTAAGAGCAGTAAGAAGAGACTGAAGTGATGTATGAGAATAGTGAAAACCTAAATACATTTATTCTTAGTGAAACCAAAGAGGTCATCTGTAAATGTAGGTAGTTCCCAACAGAGAGAAGTTTGGGAATCACAGATTTATACTGTTTTAATAAAGCAAATAAACTGTTTATTTCAGAACACAAAAGATCTTCAAACTACACTTAATATCTTGAGCATTCTTGTTGAGCTGGTGTCAGCAGGTAAGTTTTTGTTTCCTTTGGTCTATTTCTGTTTGTAAATAATGATCAAAAATGTATCATGTATACTTTGGAATTTTCTGATTCTCATACAGAGGCTATTCTGAGTATTGGAATTTGGAAGCCAGAATGTCACACTCTTTGTTGTTGCTTTGTTTTTGATATCTTCCAGTGTCCCTCAAACCCATGTGGTTTAGAGCCTTGAACATGAGTTTTGCATCAGTGTTTATTTACTGGCTGTGCTGTTTTTTAATTAATATAAATAAAGTTTTATTTTGATGTTGTTTGCCTTCTGAAGTCTTCACTTTTACTTGAATGCTAACAAGGTGCAATATCTAATATATTATGGAAGAATTTGTGGTTTGAACAGATTTCTTTCAAAAAACTTTTTAGGTGGAGGTCGAAGAGCAAGTTTCTTGGTCTCCAAAGGTGGTTCACAAATATTATTACAGTTGCTTATGAATGCCAGCAAAGAGTCACCTCTGAATGAGGAATTAATGGTGCAGATTCATTCCATTCTTGCAAAGATTGGACCGAAAGGTAAGGGTTTCACTTGCATGACTATCAAGTGGAACTACTTTTGTTACGTTGGTTCTGTGTGCCTTGAAACGGGTAAACTTGAAAACCTAAAATTTTACTGCTTATTCTTAGCCTTAGTTAGGAATGCGTTTTATAATCAACTAGTGACCTACATGAATTGAGGTTCCAAAATTTCCACATATTTCTATTGCATGTGATGGAAAAAGGAAGACACAAATGTGTCAGAATCAGAAATGTGTCTTGGTGTGTGTGTGTGTTTCTGGCATGTATATGTTATAAAGGAGACACATAACATGGATATTGTTGAGGCTGGAAGGAGGGAGTGTGCGTGGAGATGCTTTGAGGAGCATAGATATAAAACATGTTTCCTTTTCATTGTTGTTCAGTCGTTAAGTCATGTCCGACTCTTTGCGACCCCGTGAATTGCAGCGTGCCAGGCTTCTCTGTCCTTCACTACCTCCCTGAGTTTGCTCAAACTCATGTCCATTGAGTCAGTGATGGACATGAGTTTGGTTGGTCATCACTATGACCAACCAATAGTGACAGTCATGTCTCAATGCTTAAAAAGCTTACAAACTAGTTAAGATCAAAAGAGATACAAAAAAATTGTAAGACTGATTTATTACAATAGTAAGACATACAAAATATTGAAAACTACAAATTGAGAAAACATAGGCTATAAAACAAGGGAGGAAGCTGATTTAGATTAGGTTAAAAGAGCTTAGGTTCTTTGACTAGAACCTAAGCTCAGTGTAGAGTTGTCTGTCTGCACAGAGATTGAAATGGCTCTCTAAATTCTTTGAGTAGTGATTTTTTTTAATGATTCTGCCATTGCCTTGTGGCTTTAAACTTTAAAGTATTTGGCTACAGTGCTTTTTCTAAAAAGTGTCTGAAAATGTGTATGCAGTTTGTATACTTATGTGTATTTCATGCATATCTTTTAGTATTGTATGAATATTGAAATAATACTGTTAATAATCATTGTCTTAAGGTATCCCTGAGATGACTTTAATTTTTCAGGTATCTTAGGGACCTTAAGACGTAAACATGTATTCAGTTTATTTAAGAAACATGTTAGCTCTTTCTTATATTTTTAAACTCTTATATTTGAGATTTAAGGGCTGCTTTCTGAAATTTTTGTTGAAAATGAAAAATAAAATGAGAAACCTTTTTGTATTGGTGAATATTGTTATATCATGCTTCCTCCTCTATTTAAAACCAGGTTATCTTTCTTATGCTTTTCATTAAAGCATAAAGCTTTATTATCTTTCTTGTGCTTAAATTAAGATACTGTTTACTTTATATTTTTATTTCTTTAATGTCTCTTGTAAGTTGTAGTAGCCCTTTTAATATTTTCCTCTATACTTCTAAATTTTTGCTGTTTCCTTTATTATTTGTCCTAGTTTTACATTTTTATATTATTGAATTATATTTGAATTTCTTGGGTGATTTTCTAACTTTTTTACTTTCCCCTTATGGGCTGAGAATAATTTTCCCTTAGGAATATTAGGTTTTTTGACTTACATTTTCTGTTGATGAAATAACTTTGCTTGCTAGTCGTGCTTACTTTCTTTGTTAAAAATCTAAACATTCTTAAATTCTTGTTGTCCAGATTGTTTTTTCTTTTTTTACTATTTTAATCTCTTCCTAATAATAAAAATCAAGAACTTTCTTTTCTTCTTTTTCTTTATTAAGAATTAGCTCCCTCTAGAAATTTATTTGATAATATTTTTTAGATTATTTTCTAATTAGCTGTTCATTATATTCTTTTGGGCTTCCCCAGTGGCTCAGCAATAACAAATCTGCCTGCAATGCAGGAGCCATAGGATACTCAAATTCAATCCCTGGATCGGGAAGATCCCCTGGAGGAGGGCATGGCAACCCACTCCAGTATTCTAATGCCTGGAGAATCCCATTGGCAGGGAGTCTGGTGGGTTACAGTCCATAGGGTTGCAAAGGGTCACTATTAAAGTGACTTAGTATGCATGCATGCATATTCTAAGTCTGAAAACAGTACAGTTAATATTAAGTAAATAATGTTGGTAATGTACATTTAGATTCTTCCCAATTCTCTTTAACCGTATGATGGCATTCCTTGGACTGTGTTAAGCTGGAGAGACCTTCCTGTGTAGGGTAAATCAGTTAAGTTATTCCTTTCAATAATGGTTTAAGTGTTGGGCTACTCCAGCCTCTGTTGCCCTGCCCTGTCATCCTGCCTGCTCCTTACTCTTTCTTTCAAGCCATGTTTTAGAAGTGTAAGAAGTATTAAAATAATAAGAAAA
The DNA here is from genome assembly GCA_006410875.1 of Neotragus pygmaeus. Classification (NCBI taxonomy): domain Eukaryota; kingdom Metazoa; phylum Chordata; class Mammalia; order Artiodactyla; family Bovidae; genus Neotragus; species Neotragus pygmaeus. Next base: position 2,374,374 of record SJYV01043663.1, on the reverse strand, counting down.
TGATTATGGCTTTAGATATTTCAGGTCAACTTTATATTAATAGTTGATAATATGCATTCATAGCATTAATTTTAGGAATTCCATTGTTTTATGACATTTTAATTTTTTTCAAAAGTTACATAGGAATAAATTATGTTTGTTCATTTGTTTTTAAACAGACAAAAAATTTGGAGTGAAAGCTAGAATTAATGGAGCTCTAAATATAACTCTGAATTTGGTCAAACAGAATTTGCAGAATCATCGCTTGGTTTTGCCTTGTCTTCAGCTTTTACGAGTATATTCTGCCAACTGTAAGTATTTCAGAGCAGCTTTTAGTTAGCTTGATGTTGTCACATTAACACAAAATGAAAATTTTAAAGTCCTTTAACTCCATAAATCTCTGAAAGTTGTCGACAAGGAACGAGAATATTTAATATGGCTCTTTGTAATTCTAACCACTCCCTCAAAGGTGATGTATGTAAGAAGGTGAGCTGACAAAGTCTTAAGAATTCTCATTAATTCCCCCCATTTGTAAAGGTATGTAGTTAGGCTGATGAGTAGGCTGCCTGTGGAAAAGATGTTGAAGAATATCCGAGTATTGACAACTGGAAAAACTGCTGCGCCTATTTGGATTTTTACAAATGAGAGGAAAATTGAGAAGGAAGGAATGCGGTGGCATAGACACCTGGAGCTAATTATCTTTAGCAATCAATAGGGAAGTAGCAGAACCAAAATTAATAGGACAGGAGCCTCTGAGAAAGCTGTAGAGAGCAGTGATCAGAGAGAGAGCCTCAGAAGTGTCTCTCAACATAAACACACACCCACACCCACACCCACACCCACACCCACCCTCTCAGATGAAGTGCCTCACAACACACACACACACACACACACACACACACACACACGAAGAGATAGCCTCAGATAAAGTGTCCCCCAACACAAACACACACACACACCCCCCACACCTACCCTCCCAGATGAAGTGTCTCACAACACACACATACACACCCCCCCACACACACCCCATACATACTCTTTATTTCTCTCTCTCTCTGTCTCTCGCTAATATAATATTAGGTCCCAACACCCGAGGTATGGATTTTCTATTTCCTGACTATGGATATGAGATTGGAATGTTAACATGATGCTTGACATTGTAGAGTACATTTTATTATAAGAACATCATTGCAAAGTAATGATAATCTCAGTGGTAGGTTTGTGTGTATGTGTATTTATCTGTTATCAGTATCTATACTTTGAAAGTATATCTAAAGCTGTGCTCATAGAAAAATAGTTTTGAACACTTAAATAATTAACACTTATGTAATTAAAAAGAGCATAAGGAAATTAATGAATTGGCTATTTATAAAGAAATTAGGAACAGAGCAATAAACATAAGGAAAGTAGAGAATAAAATAGAAGAAATACATTATAAAATTAAAAAAAAATCATTTAAAAACAAAACAATTGGACTAAAAATAGATAAACCACTGAATTCCCTAATTAAGGAAAAAGAAAGACAGACTAAAATTAGAAGTGATAATGGAGTGATAAGGAGATACAGAGGAAATTAAAATTGTCATACAAAACTTTAGGAACTACATTTTTAGGGCATTTTATTTCATTAAGCACCAGGAGGCTAGTAAATGGTGTATTTATAATTTTTAAATAATATTTCTTCCAAGATTGAAAATGTTAGGCCCAGTTTTCTGGTTAGGTAGTTGTTTGCATGTTCTGTCTAAAGTTGTGACCTGTTTTTGGCTACTGCAGTCGTTTTAATTAAGGTCCTTATTACTTGTCACCTAGACCACAGCCATCTTTCCTATAGTGCTGTTAGATCTGACCTGCATCTAAAATCTGACCTGCAGATCTGATTTGTTGTTGCTTTTGGGCAATTCCCTATGTTTGAAAGAATTAACAACTTCTAGGAACTTTCATAATTTATTTACTTCTTTTCCCACTTCATCTTCCCGTTGGCATGCCTTTGAAGTATCAACTAAGGTGGACTTTATGAGAGACTTAGAGTTCACATTTACTAAACAGTTTGTATATGTTTTTCGGCCGTGTGCCACATGTATAAACATTTCTATCCACTGAGGTTTTTAAATCACATTTCATCTTTCTTTCTCCTTCCCAGCTGTGAATTCTGTATCTTTAGGGAAAAATGGAGTTGTGGAACTGATGTTTAAAATCATCGGACCATTTAGTAAGAAGAATTCCAGTCTTATGAAGTGAGTAAATGTTTTAAGTGTAAATAAAAATATATCCTTTGTTATTTTGGGCCTTATCATCTTTATCTGTACAGTGAGATGATTGAGTTCAATTGTGTCTAGGGTCCTTAGTTCTTAAATAGTGATTTAATTATGATAAAGATTTTCTTTAGTATAAAGTTTAATCTTCAAAAATATATCAGAATTAGAAAACTGAATTTATACTGTTAATAGAAATTTAGACTCTGAATATTCCTAGATACTATAATAGCAAAAAAGATCTTAACAGAGTATCACTCATTCAGAAACATTTATTGAGTGCCTACTATATTCCCTACTCAATTTTATAATCTTTTATTGATTGTTTCCTTCATTCTCACAATTATCTAGATATATTTTAAATTTATATATTTCTTTTTTGTCAAATAATGTCATTCTTTTTCTTATTTGAGATATGTATATATATATATGTAAGTCTCAAAATATATGCTACATATATGTATATTTATGTTTGTGTGTATATATGTACGTACACCCACAAGTATATAAATATAGATAGATACATTCATTTGTGTGTCTTTCAGCCTCAGAACTTGAAAGCATTTTCAGTTATTTCATTATATTAGTGCTTTCTTAAGCCATTTTAATGGTAATTCTTTAAAAAAAAATTATTTTGAAATTTTCCAAACAAATATAGCATTTATATTATATTAAATGAATTATCTTGAATTATTTATATTAATTATTTATTATATTCCACAATTATTAACATTCTGCTATTTTTGTTTCCTTTTTCCCCCTCCATACTTTTATTTATGTTTCCTAAAGTATTTTTTTAAGCAAATCCCAGATGTTATTTACATATATATGAATTTCTGTAAGCAAGTACCAGGTATTTTCTCATTTTCCCCCTAAATGCTTCATTATGTAACTCTGCTAAATAAGGACCTAAAATTAACCATAATACTATAATCATACTCAACAAATTTATTGATTGCTTAACACAATCTAAAATTTTGTGTGTCTACTTTTCTCTAATTATCTCAAAATGCCCTTTTATAGTTGGTTTGTTTAAAACAAAGTACACACATTATTCCTCATTATATTTAGGAAATTTCCAAATCTATACACAAATAGAATAATGAACCCTGATATACCCATCAGTCAATTTCAACAATTGTCAACATTCTGCAATTTAAATTTCATCTTTCCCTTGTTTGTCTCCCTCCTACCAGTATTTTAAAGCAAATATCAGCCATGACGTTTATTCTGTTAATTCTTTAGTATTATCGCTATCAGTTTTTTCTTTTAGTTTTACCTAAGTATCATATCTTTGTTTAACAATATTAATAATTCTTTAAGATCATGTAATATCTTCTGAATGTCTAAGAAATTTCTTTCTTTCTTTCTTTCTTTTTTTTTTACAGTTGTCTTGCTCAAATCAGGATCAAAATAAGAGCTCTTCTACATTCTGTTTGATTGATAAGTCTTATAATCTTTTGCAGTCAGTAACTATTCCCTGTCCCTCTGTTTTTTGTTTCTGATTTATTTGGTGAAGGACCTGGGTGACATTTTATAGAATGTCACAACATAGATTAAGATAACTGTATCCTGGGGTCTTTTAACTTGTAGGTATACTTTCAAATTTTTTGTAGACTGATGGAGCTTGAGGCTTGATTAGATTTTTTAATTATCAAAATATTTCATAGGTGGGGCTGCGTCTCTGTTTTGCATTACTTAAAATTATCGAGTTGAAGTGGTCCATCTCCTATCACCTAATCACTTAGCAATATTTCATTTCATTGCTTAGATCCATTATTTCTTAAAAATGTGTGAAATAATGACTTTTCTAATTTTCTCATTCTTTTACTTCTATTAGTTGTGAATCTTTTTTAAGGAAAAACTTGTCCACATCAACTATTCATAGGCTAAATTTTGCAATTAATTAGGTTCAGAACATACCCAGTCTTTTCACCCTTTCTTAATAAAGGTCAAATATTTAGCCTGTCCCCTTCTTGAAAATAGGTGCTTACTTACACATACAATTATTCATTAAGTATTTGGTGGGATGGCGGCATATTTACTTATATAGAGATTATACAGTCTTAGAGCATCTGATGAAATGTGACAAGATAAAAGAAAATGATTGTATCACAATTAGTAAGACCAACTTCCAGAATAGGTACAGTGAATGGACTCTGGAAGCAGTCAGAAACTGGATTTACCTGTTAGCTCTGTCACTCACTGGCTTCATGATATGAAGTTCAGTTCAGTTCAGTTCAGTCGCTCAGTCGTGTCCGACTCTTTGCAACCCCATGAATCGCAGCACACCAGGCCTCCCTGTCTATCACCATCTCCCGGAGTTCACTCAGCCTCACATTCATCGAGTCCGTGATGCCATCCAGCCATCTCATCCTCTGTTGTCCCCTTCTCCTCTTGACCCCAATCCTTCCCAGCATCAGAGTCTTTTCCAATGAGTCAACTCTTCGAATGAGGTGGCCAAAGTACTGGAGTTTCAGCTTTAGCATCATTCCTTCCAAAGAAATCCCAAGGCTGATCTCCTTCAGAATGGATTGATTGGATCTCCTTGCAGTCCAAGGGACTCTCAAGAATACATTTGAATCAGTTCTAATGAGATGGATGAAACTGGAGCCTATTATACAGAGTGAAGTAAGCCAGAAAGAAAAACACCAATACAGCATACTGACACATATATATGGAATTTAGAAAGATAGTAATGATGACCCTGTATGTGAGACAACAAAAGGACACAGACATAGAGAATGGACTTTTGGCCTCAGAGGGAGTAGGAGAGGGCGGGATGATCTGGGAGAATGGCATTGAAGCATATATACTATTATGTAAGAAACGAATCACCAGTCTATGTTTGATACAGGATGCAGGANCTGGTCCCATCACTTCATGGAAAATAGATGGGGAAACAGTGGAAACAGTGACAGACTTTATTTTCTTGGGCTCCAAAATCACTACAGATGGTGACTGCAGCCATGAAATTAAAAGATGCTTGCTCCTTGGAAGAAAAGCTATGACCAACCTAGACAACATATTGAAAAGAACAGACAGTATTTTGCCAACAAAGGTCCGTCTAGTCAAAGCTATGGTTTTTCCAGTAATCATGTATGTGAGAGTTGGACTACAAAGAAAGCTGAGTACCAAAGAATTGATGCTTTTGAACTGTGGTGTTGGAAGACTCTTGAGAGTCCCTTGGACAGCAAGGAGATCAACCCAGTGAATTCTAGAGGAAATCACCCTGAATATTCATTGGAAGGACTGATGCTAAAGCTGAAACTCTAATACTTTGTTCACCTGATGTGAAGAACTGACTGCTTGANAAGACTCTTGAGAGTCCCTTGGACAGCAAGGAGATCAACCCAGTGAATTCTAGAGGAAATCACCCTGAATATTCATTGGAAGGACTGATGCTAAAGCTGAAACTCTAATACTTTGTTCACCTGATGTGAAGAACTGACTGCTTGAAAAAGATCCTGATGCTGGGAAAGATTGAAGGCAGAAGGAGAAGGGGACGACAGAGGATGAGATGGTTGGATGGCATCACTGACTCGATGAACGTGAATCTAAGCAAGCTCTGTGTATTGGTGATGGGACAGGGAAGCCTGGTGTGCTGCAGTCCATGGGGTTGCAAAGAGTCGGATACGGCTGAGTGACTGAACTGAACGACACACCCAGAGGTGCCATGACAGTTCCAAGACACTGTTAAAAGACCAAGGAGTGGGCAAGGGCCCAAATTCTGGAAATCTCCACCTCTTCCCAAAAATAGTTTGAATAATCCTCCCACTCATTATCATATGAAATTACCCAGCCTATAAAAGCTAATCATGCCACATTTTGAGGCCATACTCACCCTCTGCAAGAGCCCACAATCTTTCTGTGGAATGTGCTTCTCTCTGAATCTGAATAAATCCAGTTCTTACCTACCACTTTTTCTCTCACTGAATTTTTTCTGTGATAAGACATCAAGAACCTGAGCTATATTAAGCCCTGAAACCAGGTTGCATGGGTTTTGGCTGGGTTCCAGTCCCAGTCACATGTGTTCAAGTACCAAACTAGGTTTTGGCTGGCTTAAAGTCCCAGTCAGTTCAGTTCAGTTGCTCAGTCGTGTCCAACTCTTCGCGATCCCATGAATCGCAGCATGCCAGGCCTCCCTGTCCATCACCAACTCCCGGAGTTCACATAGACTCACGTCCATCGAGTCCATGATACCATCCAGCCATCTCATCCTCGGTCATCCCCTTCTCCTCTTGCCCCCAATCCCTCCCAGCATCAGAGTCTTTTCCAGTGAGTCAACTCTTCGCATCAGGTGGCCAAAGTACTGGAGTTTCAACTTCAGCATCATTCCTTCCCAAGAAACCCCAGGGCTGATCTCCTTCAGAATGGACTGGTTGGATCTCCTTGCAGTACCAAGGGACTCTCAAGAGTCTTCTCCAACACCACAGTTCAAAAGCATCAATTCTTCGGTACTCAGGCTTCTTCACAGTCCAACTCTCACATCCATACATGACCACAGGAAAAACCATAGCCTTGACTAGACGGACCTTAGTCGGCAAAGTGATGTCTCTGCTTTTGAATATACTACCTAGGTTGGTTATAACTTTTTTTCCAAGGNAAAAAAAAAAAAGAAAAAAGAATCTTCTCCAACACCACAGTTCAAAAGCATCAATTCTTCGGCTCTCAGGCTTCTTTACAGTCCAACTCTCACATCCATACATGACCACAGGAAAAACCATAGCCTTGACTAGATGGACCTTAGTCGGCAAAGTAATGTCTCTGCTTTTGAATATGCTATCTAGGTTGGTCATAACTTTTCTTCCAAGGACTAAGCGTCTTTTAATTCATGGCTGCAGTCACCATCTGCAGTGATTTTGGAGCCCCCCAAAATAAAGTCTGCCACTGTTTCCCCATCTATTTCCCATGAAGTGATGGGACTGGATGCCATGATCTTAGTTTTCTGAATGTTGAGCTTTAAGCCAACTTTTTCGCTTTCCTCTTTCACTTTCACCAAGAGGCTTTTTATGATATGAAGTTACCTAACTTAAAAAAAAAGTATTTATAGCTGTGCTGTATCTTCATTGCTGCACAAACTACTCTCTAATTGTGGTGAGTGTGCTTCTCATTGTGGTGGCTTCTCTGGTTGCAGAACATGGGCTCTAGTGCACATGGGTTTCAGTAGTAGTGACATGTGGGCACAGGAGTTGCAGCTCCAGGGCTCTAGAGCACAGGCTTAATTGTTGTGGCACATGGAGTTAGTTCTGCAGCACGTGAGATCTTCCCAGACCAGGGATTGAACCCATGTCTCCTGCAGTGGCAGGCAGATTCTTCACCACTGAGCCACCAGGGAAGCCCCTAGGTAAGCAGTGTAGTAATGTGGATGAATGAATCCTAGTTAGTATTAAAAATATATTCTTTATCTTTAAAATTTTTATGCCTTTCCTCTTTTTGATGTTTAAAGTACTTCATAATTAATTTTTATCTAATGACTATGATCTCCTACTTAAGATATGAATTAACCTATTATAATCCACTACCAAATCTAATATAAAATGTTCCTAGGAGATAAGAACATTTTACAAGTTTCTTTATAATATACAACATGATATATTTCTAAAACCATGTAGGAATCAGTGGGTCTAAACTTCTGAGAAAGGAATGTCATTATCTAAATTATCCCTTCATTCTTTTCTCTGTGTTTTAAAAAGAACACCTTTTTTTAAACTTTAAAAAGGATAAACATTCATTGATCAGACATCTGTATCATGATTCCTTTATTATTTTGAATAATCATAGGGTCTCCCCCCATAATTAAACAATCTCAACATCTAGAGCATTTGTGTCACAGTTCTTCCTGTCCTTAAATAGTACCCTGCATTTAGTTGAAGAAGATTGAGGATTATTATTTACATTTGAAGAGCAATGCTTCCCTTTTAGATTTCTTTTCCTTTCCAGTTTTAGGTTTTGGATTTAAATCTTGTTAATTTACAAGGAAGCAAGTCTGAATTTATTGTAACTCTATTGATAATTTTGAGTTTCTCTATAGGTTTGGAGGGGCCTCCCTTGTTGTGCTAATGATTAAGGAGCCTGCCTGCCAGTGCAGGAGACGTAGGTTTGATCTCTGCTTTGGGAGGATCCCCTGGAAGAGGGCATGGCAACCCACTCCAGTATTCTTGCCAGGAGAATCTCAGGGACGGCAGAACCTGGTGGGCTGCCATCTATGGTGTCATACAGAGTCGGACACGACTGAAGCAACTTAGCAGCAGCAGCGGCAGGGAGAAAGATGTTTCTCAAAGTGCTCTTAAGATTTTTAAAATTTTAAATTAGAGAAATGCAAATCAAAACTATAATGACATATCACCTCACACCAGTCAGAATGACTGTCATCAAAGAATCTACAAATAGTAATTGCTGAAGGGGCTGTTAGGAAAAGGGAATGCTCCTGAACTGTTGGTGGGAATGTAAACTGATAACAGCCATAATGGAGAACAGTATGGAGATTCTTTAAAAAACTAGGAATAAACCTATTAATAACCATGTGACCCAGAAACCCTACTACTGGGCATATACCCTGAGAAAACCAGATTCTAAGAGACACATGTGCCCGAATATTCATTGCAGCACTATTTACAGTAGCAGGACATGGAAGCAACCTAGGTATACATTAAGAGATGAATGCGTAAAGAAGATGGAGTACATACATACAGAGCAATATTACTCAGCCATAAAAAAGGAACAAATTTGAGTCAGTGGTAGTGTGAGCTGGATGGACCTAGAGCCTATTGAGTAAAAAGAGAAATAAGTCAGAGAAAAATGAATATTGTATATTAATTCATGTATGTGGAATCTAGAAAAATGGTACTGATGGACATAATTGTCGGGAAGGAATGGAGACAGAGATGTGGAGAACATGTGGACACAGCAGGGAAGGAGAGTGTGGGTTGAATTGAACAAGCAGCATTGCACTGACATATCTACACCATTATGTGTAAAATAGATAGCAAGGTGGAAGTTACTATATAATGCAAGAGCCCATCCTGATGCTCTGTGATGACCCAGAGGGATAAGGGGAGGAGAGGGTGGCTCTAGAAGAAGAGTGTTGGCTTCTGGATTTTGTCTTATTTAGGAAAATCTATCCTACACAACTATGATGAGATTTTTCTTTAGTATTTTTTCTAATGTTAGAAATTTATTGTCTCTGGAGGCTGAAGTTGAGAATCATCCTGTCAACAGGGCCGGTGTTCCCTTTGTTGCCTGTAGGGGAGAACCCCTCTCTGTCCCTAGCTTTCGGTGGCTTGCTGGCAGTCTTTAGTGTTTCTGTGGCTGGTAGCTGCAACATTTCAGTCTCTGACTCTGTCTTCATATGGTGATCTTATGTGTCTGTCTTCAAATAGTCTTCCCTCTTTTTACTAGAGCATCAGCCTTGATGGATTAAGAGCAGGCTATTTCAGCATAACTTCATCTTAATTATATCTGCAAAGATCTTGTTTCCAGATGAGGCCACATTCTGAGGTACTAGGGGTTAGGACTTCAACATATCTTTGTGGAGGAGACTGACATTTCTGATTTCATAATTTTCTTTCTTAGCAACCATTTTAGTCATTTTTCATCTCACTTAGTTTTTATGTGGCCTTAGGCATATTATATTGTGAAATCTTTAGTGTCTTTATTCATAAAATATGCCAATTCTAGAGACTAGAATTTAAAAAAAAGTTAAACTATGAAGCACGTACAACTAAAAAACACGTACAAGGCATGTAGAACAATTTTTGGCATTTGTCAGGTCTTACTGAATGAAGTCTTCCTTTCCATTTTTCCCCCTGAATTGCCATTTTACTTAGAAGGCCCATTTAGTTCTGTATTTAATTTTTACCAATTTAAAAGTCATCCTTATTCTGATAGTTTACAGTCTTAAGAGCATATTACTGTGTAATTAATTACAAGGTTTATGCAAAGTTTCTTACTGATGAATCAGTGCTCCGAAAATTGTTTTAATTTTATACTTTTCATTTACTTTCAATATGCCATTACCAAAACTGCACATTGTTTGAGAAATTTAGTTGCATGAATTTATATTTTTTAGGGCATATGCTTTTGCTTTTATTTTCCAAATGTTATCATAAATAAAGTTTTATATGGTTGCTTTATTTGTGTCAGTAAATCAAAGTGTAATTGTTAACAGCTTGCTTTAGAGGGTAACAATAATGAGCATTTATCATAAATGAGCACTTTTGTGCCTAGTCCTAGATTATTGTTTCAGGTTTTACTGTGAACCAGTATCCATCTTAAAACTGTATCCATCCTAAATCTTCTAAGTCATTTTAAAAGTTATCATCTGATCATGCTATGTGTACCACTAGTGTGTAGCTTTATTAATTTTATTCCCTTGTTTTCAGTTTTGTTTTCTTGAGTAGATATTTTTGGTTTTAATTTCTTACTTTTCTATAGATGTGTACATTTTATTACATTATCAAGATTGTAAAATAATCTATGTAAGAGTTAATTTTATTTTCTAATTTTATAACCATGAAGAACCTGCTACTGTGGGTATCTAGTAGGCATTCAACAAATCCTTAATGATGAGTGAAATGCTTAAATTTGACAGTATACATATTTATATGCAAATTAATTATCCTTATTGAAATCTTACTAAGAGGTACTGTGGTATGTAGTCTTATATTTTTAAAGTTCCTGAAAGTAAGTACCATTTCTTCAGTAACTCATTTCTAAAAAAAGCATTTGAATTACAGGTTTTCCACAGTGATGTTATATGTATTTTTAAAGGGGCTGAATGGCATTGATTTCACTCTGTAATTGCATATTTATGTTCAAAGAAAATCTGTGTGCTCTAATAGGCAGTAAGAATTTTTGAGATATGAATTAAGTCATTGTTCTCTTTGGTGCTATATGGCTGAAAAATGTTAAGGGCTCATACATCCTCTCCCTGATCTCCTTGTTCCAAAATATTTTACATTTCTTACCATATTAAGTATTAGGATTATTGCTTGATAGACCTAACATACTTCGAAGTCAGATAGCTATGAATGCCTATAGAATTTTGTAGTTACAAACTCTGTTAAAACTTGTTTTTGTTTTAATTTTTTTGTGACTCCGAGTATGATTGTTAATAGTATTCCATTGTGAACTCTGGCCCAGTCAGATACAGGTACAGTGATTTCATTCATCTAACCTCTGATATGAAGACTTAAACATTGTTAATTTTCTTCTTTTTCTTTTCTTAAACATTTTCTGGTGCTTCTTTGTTGATATTTCCTCATAACCAATTTTAATCTGAAGGAAGTGAGGCATACAGAGAGGCACTATATGTAACTGAGTATCCCAGGAATAACGTTTGGAGTAGATACTGATTACTTATCTGAAAAGATTGTATGACTTTCCTATTGTAGATTAATTTTACTAGTTTTGTTGTTGTTTGTGTTTTCTCATGTTGACAGGGTTGCTTTAGACACTCTTGCTGCATTGCTAAAATCAAGTAAGTTTTTAAATACTAGAAATACTAGATACTGTTTTTCTGAGTATTCTAACTGCTATTTTAAAGAAACTGGAAATGTAGATTTAGTTAACAGCTATAAAGCTTGTTCATAATACTTTAATGTCAAAGTTGATTTTATCTTTTAGTGCAGTTGATTGATGTATAACTAATGTCATTTATGTTTATTGAGCTCTAACTTGCTTATCAGTATATTTATATAATTTCTTCAAGTATATTTAGTTCCTTTCTCTAAATTACTTATATAAACATAAAGCCTTGTTAGTAGGGGAAAGTAACATGTAAATACAATATAGTATCATTTTGAAAAAGGGACCCTAACATGGCCTTGAGAACATTTACTATGAAGAGTATCTTTGACAACTACTATCTCTATAAAATGTATGATTTTTAATTAGAACCTCCTTATTAGAAATTTTATTTCTATCATAAATTTAGATTTATAACATTAAAAGTGGCTTAATGTAAATTTAGAGTTTACTGAATGCATTTAGAAACTAAAGCATTTTTTTTTTTTATCTTTGAAATTGAAGTGTTGGAGGATATGTGTCATACGTTGCTTTTGGAGAGTAACCATCTACATTATGTGGATCTGTTTCTCCATGATACTCAGTATCTATATTTTAAAAATTAATTTTCTTAGGACTCCCATTCTCACTGGTTGATTAAATTAACATTGTATTTAACCATGATTATATTCAATCCTAAAGATCTATGTTGATGGCTTTTGATGTTATTTTTCCCCAAAACTGTCTATCAAGGGTGAGACCCACTTGTCCTTAAGTTTGAATTATGAGAAGAGTAGTAACAAATGATTAATTGATTGAAAATCTGATATTTGATAATGATTTATTAAATTAAAAAATAACCTTAGGTATTAGTATTATAGCTGCTATGTTCAGTTGACAGTTTTGTCCTTTAAATGTGTAATATTCAGTTAGATTGGCTGTATAGCTTTCTTTTCATATTTGATGTGATAAACTGTAGACCAAAATTAGAATACTTAGATTAATTTCAGAGATGTGTGTAGCCTTGCTTTGATGTGTCCACCGTGCCTTTGTTGTTCAAGGCATTTAAACATTAATTTTTAAATTAATATAGGTGTATATTTTTGATTTAGAGTAGATTAAAATAGCCATTAAGCTAAATTTTTATTAAAGCTTATTACTAATTTGCAGAATCACTAATGACAAAGTCACTAATTCTAAGTCAGGAAAAACTAAAACATAAGTTTCAAGGGTTTATAGAAATCAGTAACCTAAAATGATTGAAATGCTGATATCTTCAGTTTTAAATAATAATCTTTCTTTTACTCCCTCCCTTTTTGTCCTTCAGAGGAGGATGGTAGGCACACATATCTCGTAAAAAAGTAACTGACAAGAAGAATGACTTTGGATTGCAGATAGCTTTGTACTAAGGGTCACTCACTGTGTTTGTGTTATGGACAGGTTTCTTATTTGATCTTCAATGAAGAATTTAAATATTTCCTGTAAATACTATTTAGGCTTTTGGTAATTCCACTGGAAACAGTCTGTGATAGGAGTTTCAGTAATTGTAATGTCTTTTAAGAGACTCATTCTTGTAAGACATTACTATAGTCATGTCTTATAAGTATTGTTGGTGATACTAAAATGCTAGTAAGTTAAAGGCTTATGTATTCTAACTAGTATAAACAAAAAATATATATGTGTATATATATATTTGTTTAAAAGACATGAAACTATTATTAGTTAGAACTAACTATTTGAACTTTTTATAGATCACCACCCAGCACCACATAGGTGCGCCAATGATAAGAGGGCAAGAGAATGTGCAATACCAACTCACCTGAGGTTGTTTGGTTAGAAATACCAGTCTCTTCCTCATCTATGTTAACCTATAAAATGCCAGGCTCATGGCATGAACATTAAGATAATGAAGCAGTACGGCTGTGCTGCTTTTAGTTGCTTGCAATACTAGTTTTAAATGTGCTAATACACACCTAAAACATAGGTAAAGACACTGAGATCAGTAAACTTCTTAATGCCCTTTTAGACGTTATGTTCTGATATTAGAGAGCTGGGAGAAACTTGCAAGGTAGGAGGGGTACTTTCTTATGTGACAGGTCTTTAATACCTCTATCATATGTTTGGAAGAGCTAGTTTGCTTTGCCTGATAGCCACACCTTAGCAAACTAGCTCTTCTAGACACAAAATAAATAGAGTGTGCCTACATACAAAGTTAATTTCACACAAAGATTGTAATGGAAATTGCAACAATGATAGTGGCTTTTAAGAAAATCATAGTCACAACTAGCAAGTTAAAGGCTTTTGGTGTAATCAAAGTTAGTATATTAATAGGTTTTAAAATATATAAAAGTTTCATTAGTATTAACATTTGGAAAGATACAACCTTAATTGTATTAAAGATGTTTTGATATTTATTTACCTCAAAACAATAGATAGGCAGATTTCTGGAAAATTATACTTTGTTATCTGGAACTTGTCATATTTATTTTGTTACCTAAAAAATATTTAAATATGTGGTTGCCATAGTTTTTCTTGGAAAAAAAGAATTATAAGAATTCATTACAATATTATGGTTATGTTTTCAATTTGACTTTACCAGTGTCTCTTATTATTTTAAAAATATTGTTTTTCAATTTTCTTTTGTTAAAGAAACTAATGCCAGGAGAGCTGTAGACAGAGGATATGTCCAAGTCCTTTTAACAATTTATGTAGATTGGCACCGCCATGATAATCGGCATAGAAACATGCTCATTCGAAAAGGAATTTTACAGAGTTTAAAAAGTGTTACGAACATCAAGTTGGGAAGAAAAGCATTTATTGATGCCAATGGGATGAAAATTCTTTATAACACTTCGCAAGTAAGTTTTTAATTTTCTTCCTGTTATTATGATTATCTATTAATGATAGGATTTGGTTCTTAAGAAAACTTACTATTTCTAAAAGTACAATATGATAAATAAATTTAAAAAATTTGAAAACCAAAAGGCACAATCATTTCTCACATGTGACCTTAGACTAAGTCCGAGAAAGTACTTAATGTATATCTCTGCAAGATGAGATTCCCCCCACCCCGCCCTTAGGTAGAAGGAAGATGTATAAATCTCTTCCCTGGCAGGAATGGATTCCATTAGCCACATTTTCTAAGGTGTGCTGTTATCTATACTCAGTTTTGTATGTTGCTTTCATAAGTATTTGTTAATCCTTTATGATTGGTAAGGGAGGTATGTTATCTGTGAGTGTTCTCTGTGTCTTTTTTCTGGAGAGAATATTTTTAAATAATGAAGGTACAAAAGTGAAACTTAGGGGTTCTGGTTTTACCAGCCATCATATAAACCTTCTCAACAGTATTCTAGCGTCTGTAGAAGGCTCTCAATAACAGGGAGTGGGGATGTTGCAAAATAACCCTTTTATTTTTACAAGACTCTAGTTATTAGAATGAAATCTGTCTTCTTGAAAATTCCAGCCAACATCTTGATTGTGCCCTCTTGGTCTTACACACTACAACGAATCTTTTTGTGGGAGTAGTTACGATATGTGAATACACATTTTATGTTAACTCAGCTTTTTCTATTGTAGATCAATCATATGCACTTATTTTTTCTATTCGTAAAATAGATAGTTATGAGGAGAGATTGGGTGATCGGTTTATGCCACTTCACATTTCTGAATCTTAGTTTCTTAGCTGTTTTGACAGGTCAGATATGGAGATTTCTGTTGAAAATTGTACAGGTTATCAAAGTGCCATTTAAAGCCATCTAAGTGTCAATTGTCAATAATAACAGTGTTAAATGAAATAGTTTCAAATGTCCTATTCAAGAGCCCTTCTTAAGATTGGATACCAGGATAGTAAATTACATTCTTAAAACTTAAAATTGTGATATTCAGGCTATTCTTTTCTAAGTCGAACAGCTAATTTATTAGACGAGCTATTGCATGATAACTGATAGAATTCTGAGAAAGGCTCAGCTAAATGCACATTCCTTTTTATTTCATACATCTTTCTTTATGATTTTTTTTCTTTTCCATTAAATTTTTATTTTATGCCCTAGGCTTGCTAAAATTCTCCTTAAGTCACTCACAGGTATTAGTGCTTTGGTGAGTTCTGGNGGACTAACTGCTGTTAATACCTGTCTCTTATACACATCTTTTCATACATCTTTCTTTATGATTTTTTTTCTTTTCCATTAAATTTTTATTTTATGCCCTAGGCTTGCTAAAATTCTCCTTAAGTCACTCACAGGTATTAGTGCTTTGGTGAGTTCTGGAACCAAACATGGTACTGATTTCTGCTAAGTTAAGATGAGTGAGGAAAATTGCTGCCAAATTTGCTATATGAGGTTCTTAAAAAGAGATATTTTAGATTAGTCAAAGCTACTTTATAATTATGTTAAAAATATTAGGTTTTGTGATATGTGCCTTTTGAAAATCATTAACACATTATTTTCTGAAGTAATATAAAATTGTTTCACTTATTCACCAAAGGTACATTATCTTTTTTTTTTTTTCTTTTCTTATAAAACAGGAATGTTTGGCAGTAAGGACCCTTGATCCTCTTGTCAACACCTCCAGTCTGATAATGAGGAAATGCTTTCCTAAAAATCGCCTGCCACTCCCAACAATTAAAAGTTCTTTCCATTTCCAGTTACCTGTTATTCCTGTGACTGGACCTGTGGCCCAGCTCTACAGTTTACCTCCTGAAGGTAGGACCACATGCTTCTTGCTGGCTTCTGGTGATTGTTGGAATTGTGTGACTTTATCTGTTTTTGCTTTTGTTCATCTTCCTAGCAAAAGAAGGCTTTAATGAACATGATATGCTTTCAGATTACTTTTTAGTTAATAAAGATTTCTTCAAATATAAGAAATTAAGGTTGAGTGATTAAGGGAAGGAATGTGGGATATGTTACATATGTGTAAATGTCAATTGTGAAAAACTGTCAGCACCACGTAGAAACAGTATTTGATAGCTTATATAAATTTTCAAAATATAAGACTGCATAAACATTCTTATAAATGTTTAGGTAATTATATTTGAGCTTACATTTGTAGCTTTTTAATGAACTTCATTTTTAAAAGTTAAAATGCCTAATCACTAAACAAGTTACAGTTTATGTTCAATAAAACTTGCACCATTACTTCAGTCAGTTCAGTTCAGTTCAGTTGCTCGGTTGTGTCCGACTCTTTGCGACCCCATGAACTGCAGCACGCCAGGCCTCCCTGTCCATCACCAACTCCCGGAGTTTACCCAAACTCATGTCCATTGTGTCGGTGATGCCATCTAACCATCTCATCCTCTGTCGTCCCCTTCTCCTTCTGCCTTCAATCTTTCTCAACATCAGGCTCTTTTCAAATGAGTCAGCTCTTCACATCAGGCGGCCAAAATATTGGAGTTTCAGCTTCAACATAGGTCCTTCCATTGTATACCCAAGACTGATTTCCATCTGATGTACTGGTTGGATCTCCTTACAGTCCAAGGGACTCTCAAGAGTCTTCTCCAACACCACAGTTCAAAAGCATCAATTCTTCTGCAGTCAGCTTTCTTTACCTGATAGAAAATATAAAATTATCATAAATTTAATCTTTGTCATTTTGGTACAATACTGTGTACATAGCAAAGGAAGTTAAGAGTGTACATAATTTAATGTGAGGACAAAAAAGCAGAATTTTTTTGATAAGAGCTAGAAAATTAAAAAGAGAAAGTAATCTAGTCTATTAAGATTTCTAAAGTATTTCCTCATTTGTTGATCACTTTTAAAAAAAAAGATCTTTTATTTACAATTAAGAGCAATTCTTTGAAGTAAGTGATTTAAGAGAATTTTTAAGTAAATTTAATTAGTTTTTATCATTGATATATTGCAGAGTATAGTCTTATGATTTCATTTCTAAAGTAGTTATTAAAATAGTTTAGTCTACACAGAATATCAAAATGGATTATTTACAAACTTCCTTTAAAAGGTATAAGTCTAAGACTAAGTCTGGCAGTTGATTAAAGATAGCTAAGTGAAAGTAGTGATCTAATTCCATTCCATTCTTATTCCATTTAAAATTACGAACAGACTTTATAAATAGACGGGGAAAAAAACTGTACTGAATCTGAAAACTAGACAAAAGGAGCATTCTCATGGGATAAACAGGATGTGCAACAAACATGGTGGAGAAAAGAATAGATTAAAGAAGAGTGTCAGTTCTAATTCACTCTTCTATGAAATGCAGTTTCTCTGGCTTTGGATTGAGGGTCAGACTGATGTATCACTGAACTAGAGATGATTACTTATATCAACTAACAAGCCTTCAGGAAGAAGACGTGAGAGAAGGATTCTAATGACACTTGCATAGACATGTGGAAAACACAATTTTTCTCCTCTTCATCACTTTCTCACATATCAGGCTTCATTACATTTATCAGTTTTCATTATTTTTTATCTTCCTCAGTTAGACTGTAAATTCTGTGAAGATAAAACTGTTGTTTTTTCCTTCATTTTATCCTCAGCATCCATTAGATTGCATGAGACATAATGAATGTGCATTTAACATTTGTTAGTGAATGAATTGAACTGGCCACAAGACTTATTCTCTTGAACATTTAATGCCAAAAGATAGTGAAGCAGCCTCCTTGGAGATTTGAAGGAAAAGAGTTCTTACTCAAGATTTCTGAACCCTTATTAGTTGCCACTCATATGTAAAGATGACATATTCTTAGATATGCAAGGGTACAGGAGCATATTGCCTAGGTCCCCTTTCAAGGATACTGGAGCATATTGTCCAGGTCCCCTTCCTGAAGTAATTACATGAAATATTACTCCAGCCAGACTAGTGAGGAATTAAGAAATCAGGCATGCAGAAGACATGGTAGTAATTGTATTTAATTACATACCATAAAATTACCATAAAAATGGTAGAGTAATTGTATTTAATATTACAAATAGTTAAATTATGTAATATTAAATTATATAATACTAAATAGTTGTTCTACTGTTATTTTGAAATATATCAACTAATTTTTGATGAAAGATAATATACAGGTGTCACAAATTGGGTCTTTTCATAATTTAAATTCATATATTTATCAATATTATAATATTGCTATATTTATAAAATGGTAATTATAGAAATAGTGGCCCAAATATGTGTTTTAAAATGTAAAAGTAACATCTAGAACAGAGATCTGTAAACTAGAATCTACTGAATCATAGGAATCCATGGTTCTTAGTCTCCAGACTAAGTCCAGTTCTGGACTAAGTTCCTAGTTGAGAGATTAAGAACCCTTTGAAATTCTATATAAAATTAATGAGTATGTTCTTCTTGGAAAAAATTCTTGAAGTGTCGCTATAGAAAAGCAGGAGAACTTCAAAGCTGTACAAAATCCTGAGAATGCTGAATGCAAAGCAAGAACAAGCAAATCAGTTTCAGTAATAAGATATCTAAATGAATAAAATACCCCCAGTAAAAAAAGAGACTCTCTGATTGGGTTAAAAACAAAAGCTAAGTAGCCGATAGATCCTGGAAACTCTTGAAATAGTAAGATTGAACTCTTAAACAGATTGGGAACTGTATATCTGTTATTCCCAGCTCAAAACAGGTGAGGAAGACATTACTACCCTACAATATATACATACAAAACAAAATGTTTAAAACAAGATAGCAAAGATGATTTTATGCAAAGTAGATAATAACGTGTGCCAAATACTGAAACATAGATAAAGCTATAATTATTTAAATAATAAGGATAAATTGATAGAAACACAGCATTAGTGAGTGATTTTAATATGCCATAAGTTCTTGATAAGTTATATAGAGGAGAACCAGTCAATGTAAGTGGATGCTAAAGATACCTCCTGTTAATACATTTGAAAATATATTTGCAATGGACAATAGTTTATGGAAATATAAATAACTAAAATTGACTTGGGCTTCCCTGATGGCTCAGTTGGTAAAGAATCCCCCTGCAATGCAGCAGACCCCAGTTTGATTCCTGGGTCGGGAAGATCCTCTGGAGAAGGGATAGGCTACCCACTCCAGTGTTCTTGGGCTTCCCTTGTGGCTCAGCTGGTAAAGAATCCACCTGCAATGTGGGATACCTGGGTTCTATTCCTGGGTTGGGAAGATCCCCTGGAGAAGGGAAAGGCTACCCACTCCAGTATTCTGGCCTGGAGAATTCCATTGACTGTGTTGGGGTTGCAAAGAGTTGGACACTACTGAGCGACCTTCACTCAAACTTGACTTATGTAGTAGAAAACCAACAACTGAGTATGCAATCAAGTTGTCTTCAGTGAAGACATCAAACAGTAGATTATTTCTCTCAACCTTCAAGAAATTTTCCTATACTTGATTTTCCAGAGCATGGGAAATAAAGAGAAATTTAGAAACTAGTATGATGCTGAAATCAAAACCTGAAACAGTTTACAGATCATTATCACTAATGAAGATAACATTATCACTAATGAAGATAAATATAAAAATCTAAAATATTAACAAATTGAATTGAGCTGCATTTTCAGATATAAGACACTTTGACAACGTAAGGATTATTTTAGAAAGTAAGTTTATTGTAATATTAAGACTTTAATGAAAATTTATCAATATATCAAAGAAAGAAAAACAGTGATTATCTTAATAAATGCCATGAAAGGGGTTGATAAAAATTATCANAGCTGCATTTTCAGATATAAGACACTTTGACAACGTAAGGATTATTTTAGAAAGTAAGTTTATTGTAATATTAAGACTTTAATGAAAATTTATCAATATATCAAAGAAAGAAAAACAGTGATTATCTTAATAAATGCCATGAAAGGGGTTGATAAAAATTATCATTAGTTCCAGATTAAATTTCTTAATGAATCAAGGAATATTTTCCAAGCTGGTTGTGTATTATCTAACTCAGATTAGTAACCAATATCACAAATAGTTATGAAGTGTTAGAGGAAGCCTTTCTCAACCATTATTAGTTAGCATTGTTTTGAAAGCTCTAGTGAGATCAGTAAGACAGAGAAAGGAAAGATGCTAATCATTAAAAGAGTGAGATAAAGTTATATCAGTGTTTGTGGAGGATGTTGCTGTTTATGTAGAAAATCAAAGCAAATCAATTATAAAATGTTATCTTAGACCAAATAAAAGTTCAGTGAAGTACTAGTTACAAGATAAGTGAATAAATAAAATTCACTCACTTTCCTTTGGGTGCATGTGTATGTTTATTTGTGTATGAATTTGATATACAGACGCACACAATAACCATTAGAAAACACAAAGGGAAAGATCACATTTTTAAGAGCAGTAGAACCAACAAAATAAATCCTATTGGAATATACGTTCCAAAACCTTATGGAAAGTGCTGACTCATACCTTTTAATTATTATATCATACAAATATTGTATAATTTGTCTACCTGATTTCCTATTGATAGCCATTTTAGTTTTTTTTCCCCCTGTATCTTTGTCTTTACTATAAATGAGCCGAGAACATTTTGAAAATTAACAGGATGATTTAGATTCCCTGCTTTTAGTTGTGAGATTGTTATTAATGTAATAATTGATTTTTAGTGCTGATGGTATAAAAATAGATCATTGGAATAGAAAAGAAGGTCTTAGATACTCTAAGCTATACGGCATTTCCCATCTGGAGTATGAAACCAAAGGAAAATACCTATAAAGAAAGATATTTGACAGGTTTGATTAAAAATTAAAAACGTATTTTCTCTCTGATGCTGAACCACATTTTCCCTTCTTTCTATCCAAGGAGTTGTCTTTCTTGTTTGCAGTAGGCTTTTCTGAATTCAGTTCCTTCTTTTTTCCTAAGAATTCTTTTACCAAATATCATTTCGTCTGTTTATCTAGGACTAACTGCTGTTAATACATTGACATAAATAGACCCAGTTACTATATGCAATATAAATAGTTACTTTTTTCAGTCTTATTTCCAAGAGAATTTAGAGCAATTTGGTAACTGTATTAGTTGGGATAGGCTGAGCTGCCGTTACACAGTGACCCAGTATAGTACCCTCGTCACTCAAGCAACAGTAGTAATAACGGATATTTTTATAGCATATATTCTTCGCCTGGTATATTACATGTATTTACTCCTTTAACTCTCCCAACACCACTATGCATGGGTATCTCCATTTTATAGATGAGGATAGTAAAAGTGAAAGTGTTAGTCTTAGACAAAAATAACTTATGTAACTTGTTCAAGGTCATGTAGTTAGTAAATGGAGGAGTCAGGATTTGAATTAGGTATTCTGTCTCCAGATCCCATTTGCTATATTGCCATGAAATAGATTTTTTTTTTTCCTCTCACATATCCATTCAGAAGATGGGCAGGTCAGGTGATCCTGGACAGTAGGTATCTGTCCACCATGTCATCAAAGGAAAAAGATTCTGTTTTCATCATCTCCTATGGTGTTTTCCTTAGAAAATGGTAATGAAAGAAAATGGAGGGCAGTTGCCTTTTTAAAGAATGTGACCTGGAGTTTGTATTGACAACTTTGCCTCACATACTGTAGGCCAAAACTTAATCATATGACTGTAACCACTGTGAAGGGGCCTGGAACCTATAACCTCTAGCTAAAACTCAGAGGTTCGGATACTGAATTGAAAGAGAGAAGAGATACTTGGAGAGTGGAAAGGAGTTTATAATCTTCACTGTAATAAGTTACATTGGAAATAGAAGTAAAAAAGAGTCTAAAGAAGGTTACGTCAGCAAGATGGAGGGGTAGAAGGTTCCAGTGCTCATCTTCCCTGCAAATACAGCAAAAACAATAGCAAATGAAAATATGATGGAAATATGTCACAAGTAGCTCTGGATTTGAATGATCAAGCATCAGAAACCCTGTAGAGCTCAAAACCCAAAATGGCCACACAGTAAAGTCCAGGGAACATTTTATCTTTATCACTCGATCTCCCTGTCCAGGGCAGTTTGGCATCAGGAAGATCTCCTCAGTAGAGTTTTTCCCATTGAGAGCAGAAGAACCCCAGTGAGCCTTACCACTGTGCATCTCTTGCGTCTCTTGCATTGGCAGGTGGCTTCTTTACCACTAGCACCATCAGTAACTGAACCTAAAGAAATGGAGATCTGGGAGTAATCTGAAAAAGAATTCAAAATGATTAAGGAAGCTCAGATAATTCAAGAGAAGACAGATAAACAGTTCAGTGAACTTAGGAAAACTATACATGAATAAAATGAGAATTTCAGTGATGAGAAAGAAATCATAAAAAGAGCAAAACAAATTCTGGACCTGAAGAATACACTGAATAATGCAGTAGAGAACTTCAGTATCAGGCTTAGTCAAGCAGAGGAAAGAATCTGTGAACTTGTAGACAAATCTCACGATATTATACTGGCAAAGGAGAAAAAAGACATTAGAAAGAAAGAGTGAAGAAGGCCTATGTGAATAATGGAACACCATTAAATGAAACAAGAAGAAGAGAGAGAAAAGGAGAGAAAACTTACTCTAAAAAATAATAGCTTCAAACTTAACAAATCTGATGAAGGTATGGCTATCTAGGTGCATGAGCTCAAACATTCCCAAATAGATTCACCGCTAAGAGATCTTCACCAAGACATTATCATCAAGCTCTTAAAGATTGAAGACAGAGGGAGGATTTTCAAAGCAGTTAGAAAATAAATTAGAGATACCTTCTAGGTAACAAGGTACATGTGTGCCAAGTTGCTTTAGACTCTTTGTTACATGGCCTGTAGGCTTCCAGGCTTCTCTAAGGGATTTTCCAGGCAAGAATACTAGAGTAAGTTGCTGTGCCCTCCTCCACAGGGTCTTTCTGATGTAGGGCTCAAAACCACTCTTAATGTCTCCTGCACTGGCAGCTGGGTTCTTTAGTGCTAGCATTGCCAGGTAACAAGGTACCTAGCTACAAGGTAATCCTGGTAAGCCTATTAGCAAATTTTTCAAGCAGAAGCTTTGCATGCCAGGAGGGAGTAGGATGATATATTCAAATGATTGAAGAAAATAACTGTCAATAAAAAATACTTCACCCGTCAAGTTTCCTTCAGAAATGAAAGAGATATAAAGACTTCGGGAAAATAACAAAAGCTGAATGCCTACTCTGACCATTTTATTTAGCAAAGTACCAGATATTCTAGCTATAGCCATTAGGTTAGGAAAAAAGAAAGAAAAGACATTTAGTTCAGAGAGGAAAAAATGAAATCATCTCTGTTTGCAGTGACATGATCTTATATGTAGAAAACTGTAACATCTTTACCAAAAAACTGTTAGAACTAATAAATGAATTTAGTAAAAGTATAGGATACAAAATCAATATACAAATCGTCGTTGTATTCCTATGCACTAATAATGAACTATCTGAAAGAGAAATTAAGAAAGCAACCCCATTTACATAGCATCAAGATAGTTAACAAATAAGTTTTACCAAGGAGTTGAAGACCTGTGTGCTGATTAATAAAATGTTGAAAGTCGTTGAAGTAGACACACACACAAATTGAAAGATATCCTGTGTTCTTGAATTGGAAGAATTAATATAAAAATGTTTATGCTGACCAAAGTTATCTTCATAATCAATATAATCCCTATCAAAATTTCAGTGGCATTTTTCACAGAAATACAAATACTATTCTAAAATTTATATGAAACCATAAAAGACCCAAATAGCCAAAGCTATCTTGAGAAATAAGGACAAAGTTGGAGGCACCACAATTCCTGATTTCAAGGTATTATGAGCTTTGTTGTTCAGTTGCTCAGTCATGTCCAACTGAAGCTTCAACTTCAGTGTTGGTCCGTCCAGTGAATATTCAGGGTTGATTTTTTTTTTAGGATTGATTGTAAGCTACGGTAATCAAAATAGTACAGTACTCAAATAAAGCAGGCATGAGAGCTGGAACAGAATAGAGAGCCTAGTCATAAACCCAAGCATAATGTGGTCAGCTAAGTGTTGAAGAGGGTTCCAGCAACACAAAGCGGGGAAAGGACAGTCTCTTTAAAGAATTAGGCTGGGAAAACTAGGTATCCACATGCAAAAGAATGAAGCTGGACCCCTACTTTACACCGGTCCCAAAAATTGACTCGAAATGGATAAACTGTATATATAAGACCCGAAACTATAAAATTGCTAGAAGAAAACTTAGGAGAAAGATCCTTGACGTAGTTGGTCTTAAGCAGTGATTTCTTGGATAAGATAACAAAAGCATAGGCAACAGAAGCTAGAATAAATGCGTGGGACTGTATCAAACTAAAAAAATTCTGCACAGCAAAGGAGAATTTATTGAAAGGGCAACCTATAGAATAGGAGAAGATATTTAGAAACTATATATCTAATGAGTGATTAATATAAAAAATACACAGGACTCATATAGCTGAATAGTACAAAGGGAGATAGTGCAATTAAAAATGGGCAAAAGACTTGAATAGACATTTCCCCCAAAGAACGATGTACTGATGGCCAGAAGATAATGAAAAGGTGCTATATATCAGTAATGATTAGGAAGCGCAAATCCAAACCTGGAAGATAAATCTCCTCACACCTCTTAGAATGGCTATTGTCAAAGAGACAAGAGATAGCAAATAGCAAGGATTTGGAGAAAACAGAACCCTTACCCTCTTGGTAGGAATGTTAACATGGTACATTATCTTAAAGAGATATCAGCATTATTTACACTAGTCAACATTTGTAAATAACCTTAATGTCTTTCCATGGATGAATGGATAAAGGAAAAGTGATTTGTATAGATAGTTCAGCCAATAAGAAAAGTAAATATCATTTGTGACAGCATGGATGAATCTGGAGGGCATTTATGCTAAGTGAAATGTGCAAGACAGAGAAAGACAGATACTGTATGGTATCACTTATACATGGAATCTTTGAATTGAAACAAACAAACAAAAAACAGTTTCAAAGAAACAGAATAGAATGTTGGATTCCAGAGACTATGAGAATGGTAAATGGGTGATAAGATCCCAGGGCGTACATTTTTAGTTTTGAGAAGATTAAGTTCTGAGGATCTAACATATAGCATGGTTCAATTCAGTTCAGTCACTCAGTTGTGTCCGACTCTTCGCGATGCCATGGACTGCAGCAGGCCAGGCCTCCATTTCCATCATCAACCCCTGAAGTTTACTCAAACTCATCTCCATTGAGTTGGTGATGCCATCCAACCATCTCATTCTCTATCATCTCCTTCTCCTCTTGCCTTCATTCTTTCCCAGCATCAGGGTCTTTTCCAATGAGTCAAATCTTCGCATGAGGTGGCCAGAGTATTGGAGTTTCAGCTTCAACATCAGTCCTTCCAATGAACACTCAGGACTGATCTCCTTTAGGATGGTCTGGCTGGATCTTCTTGCAGTCCAAGGGACTGTCCAGAGTCTTCTCCAACACCACAGTTCAAAAGCATCAATTCTTTGGTGCTCAGCTTTCTTCACAGTCTATTTCTCACATCTGTATGTGACTACTGGAAAAACCATAGCCTTGACTAGACGGACCTTTGTTGACAAAGTAATGTCTCTGCTTTTGAATATGCTATCTAGGTTGGTCATAACTTTCCTTCCAAGGAGTAAGCGTCTTTTAATTTCATGGCTGCAATCACCATCTGCAGTAATTTTGGAGCTTGGAAAAATAAAAGTCTGACACTGTTTCCACTGTTTCCCCATCTGTTTGGAATGAAGTGATGGGACCGATGCCATGATCTTTGTTTTCTGAATGTTGAGCTTTAAGCCAACATTTTCACTCTCCTCTTTCACTTTCATCAAGAGGCTCTTTAGTTCTTGTTCACTTTCTGCCATAAGGGTGATGTCATCTCCATATCTGAGGTTATTGATATTTCTTCCAGCAATCTTGATTCCAGCTTGTGCTTCTTCCAGCCCAGCGTTTCTCATGATGTACTCTGCATATANCTAATGGACATGAGTCTGAGTAAACTCTGGGAACTGGTGATGGACAGGGAAGCCTGGCGTGCTGCAGTCCATGGAGTCACAAAGAGTTGGACACGACTGAGCAACTGAACTGAACTTATGCTATTGAAACTAGCTGATACTAAAAAATATTCTTAAATGTGGTTATGTTATACATCATTTTAATGCACACTTCTCATTTTGCATTTTTTTGCTAATGACTTATTACTCGATGTTTATTTTATATGTATTTTAGACTAGGGAAATGATGTTAAGACAAAAAGAAAATTCTGCTATTTTCTTATTTGAGTTCAAAATGGGTGGTAAAGCAGAGGAGACAACTTGCAACATCGACAACACAGTTGGCCCATGAACTAATAATAGATGTATAGTGCAGTGGTGGTTCAAGAAGTTTTGCAAAGGAGATGAGAGCCTTGAAGTTGAGAAGCACAGTGGCCAGCCATTGAAGTTGACAGCTAGCAACTGAGAGCATCACTGAAGCTGATCCTCTTACAACTAGAGGAGAAGTTGCCAAAGAGTTCAGCATCAACCATGCTATGGTGGTTTGGCATTTAAAGCAATTTGGGAAGGTGAAAAAGCTCGGTAAGTGGGTGTCTCAGGAGCTCGGTAAGTGGGTGCCTCAGGAGCTGACCAAAAATTAAAAAAATCAGCATTCTTAAGTGTTACCTCCTTTTATTCTGTGCAACAACAATGATCGGGTTGTCATGTGCTACAAAAAGTTGACTGTATACAACTTTCAACGATGACCAGCTCAGTGGCTGGACTGAGAAGCAGCTCCAAAGTACTTTCCAAAGCCAAATCTGTACCAAAATAAGGTCACGGTCACTGTTTGGCAGTCTGCTGCCAGTCTGATCCACAAGCACTTCCTGAATCCCAGTGAAACCATTGCATCTGTGAAGTATGTTCAACCAACTGATGAGATGCACCAAAAACTGCAACACCTGCAGCCAGCACTGGTCAACAGAATGTGGCCACTTTTTCTCCACAATGCCTGACCACACATCACACAATCAATGCTTCAAAAGTTGAAGGAACCAGGCTACAAAGTTTTGCCTCATCCACCATATTCATTTGACCTCTTGCCAACTGACTACCACTTCTTCAAGCATCTCTACAACTTTTTGCAGGGAAAATGCTTTTGCAACCAGCAGGAGGCTTTCCAAAAAAGTTTGCTGAATCCCAAAGCACAGATTTTTATGCTACAGAAATAAACTTATTTCTCTTTGGCAAAAATGTTTTGATTGTAATGGTTTCTATTTTCATGAATAAAGATATGTTTGAGATGAGTTATAACGCTTTAAAATTCACGGTCTGAAACTGCAATTACTTTTTCACCAATCTAATACAATGGATCACTACTAAGTCACATCAGTCATGTCTGACTCTGTGTGACCCCATAGACAGCAGCCCACCAGGCTCCTCCNCGCTTTCAAAGCATCTTCCTTTTGGATTTGAAATAACTCAACTGGAATTCCATCACCTCCACTAGCTTTGTTCATAGTGATGCTTCCTAAGGCCCACTTGACTTCACATTCCAGGATGGTGAGTGATCACACCATCGTGATTACCTGGGTTGTGAAGATCTTTTTTGTATGGCTCTTGTGTGTATTCTTGCCACCTTTTCTTAATATTTTCTACTTCTGTTAGGTTCCCATTTCTGTCCTTTATTGAGCCTGTCTTTGCATGAAATGTTCCCTTGGTATCTCTAATTTTCTTGAAGAGATCTCTAGTCTTTCCCATTCTAGCTAATATGGCATTATGTTTTTGAAAGTTTCTGAGAGTACATCTTAAGCATTCTCACCATATGTACAGACACATACAAAGTGTTAACAGTGTTAGCCATGTGAAATGGTGGAGGTATTATCTTCATCCTGACAGTCATTTTATCATGATTTACCATTTTACCACATATCATCACATCTTGCACTTTTAATACACAGTTACGTTTGTCAGTTATTCCTC
The DNA here is from genome assembly GCA_006410875.1 of Neotragus pygmaeus. Classification (NCBI taxonomy): domain Eukaryota; kingdom Metazoa; phylum Chordata; class Mammalia; order Artiodactyla; family Bovidae; genus Neotragus; species Neotragus pygmaeus. The sequence continues at coordinate 2,345,805 of SJYV01043663.1, read as the reverse complement.
AGTAGAATAAAAAAATAAAAGCAAAGTGTGGGAACATATGCTTTAAAAATATTCTCTACTTTGTCCCAACGCACTCATTGCTTACATGAGTCCTCTCAGAGCTCTCCTCTATGTGTCTTTCCTTGTGTCCCCACATCCATGCCCTCGTGGAGTTTTACATTCTATTTCCTGGGCTTTCTCTTATGTATGTTCGTTTTTCATCCTCATTACTACTGTATTGGTCCAGGTAGGTATCGTCTTTTACTCTGTTCATTGGCCCCCTTCCACATATGAGTTCTGTTTCTCATGCCTGTCAGAGTGATCTTTTCAAAAGTCTTAAACCACTCTCCTTTTAAAAATCCCTAGTACTTGTCTTCCATTGGGTGAAAATCTAAACTACTTGGCCTCTCATACCCTTCCCTTTCTCATTCTTCTTTGCTTTTCCTAGTGCTTTCTCAAGCATACAAATTAAGTCATGATTAACTTATTATTTTCCAAAGATATCATTAAAATTATTTTCGGATTATCATTTCTTCTTCTTAAAAGCCACACTCACACACTCTTAAGTTCACCCAGAAAGTTGCTGTATTTTCCTCTATGATACTGCTTACTACTTGTTTTGTGAAGTGATTACTAATAATCTTGGTCCTAAGCAGTTTGTATTTACTTCCCATCCCTGTTTGCCCATGCATTTTTATGCCTTCATTAGTATATATCTTTTATATTATAATTATTGTTAGTCTTTCTCTGTTTAACTTCATAAGCACCCTGAGGGCAGAGACTGCATTTACACATCTTTTAAAAAATTCCCAGCACACAACACAGTGCCTGGTATATGGCAGTCATTGAAGGAAATAAATGGGAAGTGAATTGTAAGTGGATGAAAGTAGTTATTGAAATGTATCATAAATAGGAAACAAGATGTTTCATTCAGGCTGTTGCAATATAAGACATTAATTTTTTAGAACTTGCCAACACTAGTAAAAAAGCCCATACATTTTTAGAGTGCTTTTCCAAATTTTGAAGTATTTTCACTTCATCTCATAGGTTTTTCAATACCTGGGACAACATTAGAGACATTTTAAAATAAGAAAATGTAATTTACTTTTCCTTTAGTAATTGAGATACTGGTGCTATCTATCTATCTATCTATCTATCTATATAACATTCTACTTTTGGATGTGCATGTTATAGAATGCTTACCTCTGACCTACTTATAGCACATTTTGTATCACAGTGGATGACGTAGTAGATGAAAGTGATGACAACGATGATATTGATTTAGAAGCTGAAAATGAAATTGAAAATGAAGATGACCTAGATCAAAATTTTAAGGTTGGTATAACTTTCTGTTTTCAGTCAATTTTGTGAATGTATACACAGTTGTAGAAAAAAGATTGAGTAGATATATATATAGCTATTGAAAGTGAAAGTCACTCAGTCGTGTCTGACTCTGCCAAAATTCTCTGGGCCGGAATACTGGAGTGGTTAGCCCCTCCCTTCTCCAGGGAATTTCCCAACCCAGGGATCAAACCCAGGTCTCCTGCATTGCAGGCAGATTCTTTACCAGCTGAGTCACAAAGGAAGGTCAAGAATACTGGAGTGGGTAACCTATCCCTTCTCCAGCAAATCTTCCTGACCCAGGAATTGAACCGGGGTCTCTTGCATTGCAGGTGGATTCTTTCCCAACTGAGCTATCAGGGAACAGTAGATTAATTTGTTTTACCACTTCTTTTTTTTATCATGAATAACTGTGGACACTAAGCTGTTGAAAGGACAATAATGTTGCTTTAAATACATTGTCTGAAAAGGGCCTTAAAATAAGATATGTTCATTCTTTTCAGACCAGAGAGATTTTATTTAACCTTTCTGACTTAGATTTTAAAGTCTAAGGAAATCTAAGTTTGAGTCACAACTTATTTTGCTTTATTAAGTGGTAGAGGGGGCCATTTTAGTATCTGTAGAAAAACATCTGTTTAATTCCTTCATTTTTCAACTGTTTAGCTTTTAGTACCGTTGGGGACAGAGGGATTTTGTTTGACTACCGTCTCCTTGGACCTTTTTGTCTTGAAATGCTGCATTGAAATTGGTTTACACTGAGTATTTGACTGTCTTTGGAGATAGTCTAAGATACTAGAAGGAGATTTCTATCTTAACAGCAGATGTAGAACCAGTTTTATGTGATAACCAAGGCAAGCTTTGGCAAAATTGTAAAAGTAGCCAGTTAAGAAAACATGATGATATGCATCCTGGCGTCAAGAAGCTACAAAGAAGAAAAACAATGCAGGCTCTGGAAAGAAAGTGAAGTGGCTCAGTCGTGTCTGACTCTTTGTGACCCCTTGGACTGTAGCCTGCCAGGCTCCTCAATCCGTGGGATTTTCCAGACAAGAATACTGGAGTGGGTTGCCATTTCCTTCTCCAGGGGATCTTCCAGACCCAGGGATCAAACCTGGTTCTCCTGCAGTGCAGGCATTCTTATTGTCTGAGCTACCAGGGAAGCTACAGGCTCTGGTGTTTAAGGCAAAAAATCTGGGGTAACTGTATGTTGGTGGTTCTGGATTTGATACAGTGAATGAACCGGTAGAATCTGAGTTAGGGCAGATCAGGAGAGTTTACATTTTGTATACAAAGTGTTGCTTAGATAGCAGGAGGTATATTAAAATCAACTGTTTTCGATTTATTGGGATATGAGTATTTAGAGATAGTAAAATTTCATAGATTAACATTAAGTTTATAATTTAAAGTTTTGTATGTTGCTGGAAACCTTTCTTTTATGTATGTTTCCATGTCTATTAAACAGAGTATTTTGAGTATAATTTATTCTTACTGGCTCAGGGTCCTTATTAAAAATATCTACAGATGTTATAATCTACAGATGTAAAAATAGAAATTGGTAGGGAAGTAGAACTCAATAGGAATTTATAACAGTGATACTAATTTTTCTACTTGGAGGTTGTCAGTATATATGCATGAATACATATTTTAAAATTTTTAAAAAATCATTTGAGGGTAAGTAACATACCTTATGGAGAAGGCAATGGTGACCCACTCCAGTACTCTTGCCTGGAAAATCCCATGGATGGAGGATCCTGGTAGGCTGCAGTCCATGGGGTTGCTAAGAGTCGGGCACGACTGAGTGACTTCACTTTCACTTTACATACCTTATATATCATGGTTGTTTATCCCTAAATATTTTAGTGTGTATTTCCTAAGGACAGTGATACCAGTCATCTCTCAGTGTCCTGGGGTGAATTGGTCCCTAAACCCACCTTGGATACCAAAATTCACAGATGCTCAATTTCTTTTTTTTTTCTTTATATAAAGTGATGAAGTAATTGCATGTAACTTATGCACATCCTCCCATATACTTTGTCATCTCTAGATTACCTATAATAACTAATAATATGTAAATACTATATAAATAGTTGTAAGTAAAATGTAAATGCTATGTATATAGTTATTCAGTTCAGTTCAGTTCAGTCGCTCAGTTGTGTCTGACTCTTTGCGACCCCATGAATCACAGCACGCCAGGCCTCCCGGTCCATCACCATCTCCTGGAGTTCACTCAAACTCACGTCCATCGAGTCGGTGATGCCATCCAGCCATCTCATCCTCTGTCATCCTCTTCTCCTCCTGTCCCCAATCCCTCCCAGCATCAGAGTCTTTTCCAATGAGTCAACTCTTCACATGAGGTGGCCAAAGTATTGGAGTTTCAGCTTGAGCATCATTCCTTCCAAAGAAATCCCAGGGCTGATCTCCTTCAGAATGGACTGGTTGGATCTCCTTGCAGTCCAAGGGACTCTCAAGAGTCTTCTCCAACACCACAGTTCAAAAGCATCAGTTCTTCGGCACTCAGCTTTCTTCACCGTCTAACCCTCACATCCATACATGACTACTGGAAAAACCATAGC
>SJYV01043663.1:2315385-2337914 GCA_006410875.1 Neotragus pygmaeus | reverse complement strand
TCCCTCCATAATTTTAGAAGAATTTTAAGAAGTAGGATGTTTATTTTTCCTGAATGTGTCAGGAGCTCTTGATCTTTGTTTTTCCCCAAACCAAAACACAAATATTTTGCTGTTGACTTCTGAAAGTAGTTTTCTTTCCTCACTGTGCCTATTTTACAGGTAAATTAAAAAAAATTTTTTTTAATGGCCACCCTGTAAAGCTGTATCATCATAAATTAATACTGAATATTGGACTGCTAGTGTGTTTAGAGAAAGGAATATCTTTAAAGTTTTTTAAATTATTTTGAAAATATTATATACTTTAATAGATGCTAGTCAAGAAAATTACATATTTTTGGTTCTTCAAAGCATAATTTAAGGATATATGAAATTATGTATTTTATGTATATGATACAATAATTAATATACTTTTTCCTATGAAGTCATATTTCTTTACATTTACCCTCTATTTTTTTTGCCCAAAGAGACATGGAAATCACTTCCAGCTGTTGTTTCACTCCTCAGTGTTTTTTTCCCTGAACAACAGAGTGAATGATGATATTGAATCTTTTCTAAGGGAACTTTATTGACCATGGAATATATAAGTGTGTGATAACCATTGCTCTCTTTTGAGGCAATGCATTATGTTGGCTAACAGTGTAGTCTCTGAAATCACTGATTGATTTTACATTCTGCTCTTGTTTGCAAGCCACTTGACCTCTTTGTACTTCAATCTCTTCTTTAGTTAAATGGAGATGATGCTATTACTTTACAGTATTCTTACGCAGATTAAATTTGACCATGAGGTAAAATCCTGAGCATATTGCCTCACATATTTTCATTGCTTGATAAAAGTTATTTTGATTATCACCGCCACCATCATATACCTAGGTTTTTCAGTTTAGTTTTCTGAAGTTGTACTGCCCTTTAATCTGAGCAAAAGGGTGGCAGTTAGTGAGATTGGGGGCAGGGAGCATACTTTAGCATTGATCTTGATGTTAGTTTTTTTATTTTGAGGAGCCCAAGTACTGTATTAGGCTAGAATAATCTTTGATTAAAAGAAAACAAAACAACCAAGACAACAATAATGCAACAACCAAAAAATATAAGCAAGTTTTATTTTACAATGAAATTTATGCAGCCTTTCTGTAGTGATTATTCTCTGTGTACATGTAATTAATAATTTGGAAACTTTAAATCTGAAATGTACTTTTCTTAATTAATGACATTCCACTTTTATTATTTCAGAATGATGATATTGAAACGGATATTAACAAACTAAAACCCCAGCAAGAACCGGGACGAACAATAGAAGAACTTAAAATGTATGAACACCTTTTCCCTGAGCTTGTTGATGATTTTCAGGTATAAATACAGATAATTCAAAATCTTAACTCATTTTAAGAAAGAGTTCTTTTTTCTTAGACCCATAATCACTCTTTTCTTCCTGTATTTCATTTCTAAAGATGAACTTAGCATTGCTTTTTGGAGTGACTGTGGAGAATTGTTTCAGCATTCTGAGCTGCAAAATGAGAAACTGCTATGTGTAAAATGAGAGAACTAGGTCGTTTAACTTTTGGACTAGCTTTTAAATTTTTAAATTATTTTTTTAATCAAAATAATTGACATAGTTTTTATTAACTTTTTAAAATCATTAGAATGGCATTTCTGATGAGAGAAAATACTTAATTAAAAATATAGTCTGTGTTAGTAGAACTGTTTTTCCTAATAGTCACCATATAATCATGGAATGTCAGGGAATGAGGACAGCTGGAAGTTGTTTCTGAAATGTTGACAAGAAGTCACTCTCCTTATGAAGCAACTTAAAGACTTCATTGCCAGGACAAATATCAATAAACTCATATATGCAGATGATACCATTGTAATGGCAGACAGTGAAGAGGAACAAAAGAGCTTCTTGATATGGGTGAAAGATGAGAATGAAAAAGCTGGTTTAAAACTTAGTGTTCAAAAAACGAAGATCATGGCATCTGGTCTTATCACTTTGTGGCAAGAAGGGGTAAATGTGGAAACAGTGACAGATTTTTTTTCTTGGGCTCCAGAATTGTAGTGGATGGTGACTGCAGCCATCAAATTAGAAGAGGCTTGCTTCTTGGAAGGAAAGCTATGACAAACCTAGTCAGTGTATTAAAGCAGAGATATCACTTTGCTGACTAAAGTCCGTCTATGGTTTTTCTAGTAGTCATGCATGGATGAGAGAGTTGGACTGTAAAGCAGGCTGAGCACCAAAGAATTGATGCTTTTGAACTGTGGTGCTAGAGAAGACTCTTGAGAATCCCTTGCACAGCAAGGAGATCAAACCAGTCAATCCTAAAGGAAATCATCCCTTAATATTCATCAAGAAGAACTGATGCTGAAGCTGAAGCTCCAGTACTTTGGTCACCTGATGCAAAGAGCCGACTCTTTGGAAAAGACCCTGATGCTGGGAAAGATTGAAGGCAAAAGGAGAAGGGGGCTGCAGAGGGTGAGATGGTTAGATCACATTACCAACTCAATGGACATGAGTTTGAGTGAACTCTGAGAGATAATGAAGAACAGGGGAGCCTGATGTGTTGCAGTCTATGGGGTCGCAGAGTCAGACACAACTTGGTGACTGAACAACAACAAATCTTCATTTATTTTCTAGAATATAATATACAACCTGGATTGCACAGCTATTAAATGATAAAGCTGATTGAATTGATGGCAAGTAGTAGATCTGATTTTTAACACTCACTCTGCTGCTCATTTGTGGGTTCCTGAAACTGCCCAGGATCTTAAACTGTAAAATGAAGGGTTTGAATCATATAATCTTGGATTTACTTATGTAAACCCCTTCCCTCAAGTTTCACACTTAATTTTCAGTTGCTTAAAGAAAAAGACTTAAATGCGAAGCTATTGAGAGATAAAAATAGAGAAGTACTTGCTAGCTAATGTTTACATTTCACAATTCTGATTATTCAGGTTTTTCTTTGGGAAACAATGAGCTTTTTGCGATGGAAGAGGCAGCAAGTTGCTCCCTCTCTCCCTCCCCTACTGTCTTGGTACTCCCCATAGGTTTGGCGGACGTTGGAGGGTATGTTGAAATCAGTGATAGGACAGAGGAAGTCAGGAAAGAGGACAGAAGTGAAGGAGAGGATATTTGTCAAAAAGATAAAGAAAAAGGCAGGAAGAGGCATTTGAGAAAGAATGCAGGGTAATTTTCTTTCGTGCAACTTACAGGAAGTATCTGGCTGCTCTTTAACACTTTTGTGCCCACTAAAAAACCCAGTGATAACAAACACTGGCAATCAAAGCAGAAAAATATTGTGGAAGGGATTTGGGGTAGGAATTGATTATTCTGTGAAGAAATGGTCTATTTTCATCTCTGTCTTATATACATATAAGAATTATATACTGTGCATAAAAATGGCAGTTGATGTGGGAATAGAGAAAAGTAGGGTTTTTTTTTTTTACCAAGTGTGAAAAGTGAAATGAAAGTCACTCAGTTGTGTCCAACTGTTTGTGACCCCATGGACTATACAGTCTGTGGAATTCTACAGGCCAGAATACTAGAGTAGATAGTCTTTCCCTTCTCCAGAGGATCTTACTAACCCAGGGATCAAAACCAGGTCTCCTGCATTCCAGGTGGGTTCTTTAACAGCTGAGCCACAAGCAAAACCCAAGAACACTGGAGTGGGTAGCCTATCCCTTCTCCAGTGGATCTGCCTAACCCAGGAATCCACCTGGGGTCTTCTGCACTGCAGGTGGATTCTTTACCAACTGAGCTGTCATTGGTTGGTTCTAAATAGGAAAGAATAGAGATCTCTTCAAGAAAATTAGAGATACCAAGGGAACATTTCATGCAAAGATGGGCTCNAATTGATGCTTTTGAACTGTGGTGTTGGAGAAGACTCTCGAGAGTCCCTTGGACTGCAAGGAGATCCAACCAGTCCATCCTAAAGGAGGTCAGTCATGGATGTTCATTGGAGGGACTGATGCTGAAGCTGAAACTCCAGTACTTTGGCCCCCTAATGGGAAGAGCTAACTCATTGAAAAGACCTTGATTCTGGGAAAGATTGAGGGCAGTAGGAGAAGGGGACGACAGAGGATGAGATTGTTGGATGGCATCACTGACACAATGCACATAGGTTTGGGTGGACCACAGGAGTTTGTAATGGACAGGGAGGCTGAGTGTGCTGCGGTTCATGGGGTCCCAAAGAGTCGGACGCTACTTAGCAACTAAACTGAACTGAACTGAAATAGGAAGTGTTTAGAAGAATCTTTTCAGCTATCATTGTATCAGACACTAGCAGGTCATGAGTTATTGAACAGAAATGAATTAATACTGATGATGACTTTTTCCACTTGGATTTGCATGTCACTTTCAACATCAATCTCTGAGGTTAAAATTACCTGATGTGTTTGTTTGTATCCTTAACACCACTCAGTTTGTTTCCAGATGTATTAAAGGTACTATTCAATGGCCTGATGAAGGTAAAAAGAGTGCATTTAAAGTCAACAGAATTAACAGCATAATTAACAACAGACTTTTTCAAGGGGACTTGGCACATGCTTTTAAAGCTATAATTATTCATTTGTTGTGACAAGTGTAGTTTTGTTTCCTTTTGATGGCAGAATATTAGATATATCAGAATCCTGCATTTTCACAGCTCTTCTTTCGTACATCTGTATTAGCATAATGTCATTTACCATATGGACTTTTGTTATTTTTTTTCCTTCTTTTAAATTTGGTTTTAAATTTTCATTAAAGTTATGCATGGACAGAGTTTAAAGAGCAAATAGTTTTGCATAGTTTAATTGGAAAAAAAAGTTTCCTCTTCCTATCTACTATTTCCTACAATCAACTTTCCCCTGTGTTTTTCAAGTTAATCCCTGTGTTTCTAAATGGTATGCTTAATGTGCCATGTCTTTATTTTTCCTGATTTCATTCTCTCTCTTTTTTTACTATCAACTTAATCTAATAGTTTTCAGTCCTTTCTTCTAATATTTACATTTTAGGCTATAAATTTTCCTCTAATGACTGTTTTAGTTGCANGTTTCTAAATGGTATGCTTAATGTGCCATGTCTTTATTTTTCCTGATTTCATTCTCTCTCTTTTTTTACTATCAACTTAATCTAATAGTTTTCAGTCCTTTCTTCTAATATTTACATTTTAGGCTATAAATTTTCCTCTAATGACTGTTTTAGTTGCATCACACAGATTTTGTTATTTATTGCTCTCTACCTTTGTTTTGAAGCTTTTTGTCCATTATGGTTTTTTTTTCCTTTGATAATGTTTAAGTTGCCTCCTTAATCTGCAGTTTTTTCATCTTTTTATTGAATTATAGCATATTGTAGTATAGTGAGAGGACATTTCTTTATGATTATAACCTTTTGAAATTTTTGAGGTTTATCTTATGAGTTTGAACGAGGTCAACATGAGACTATTTCTCATGTCTTTGAAAAATATTCTGCTCCCATTAGGCCCAATTGTATATTTGCCTATACAAGAACAAGATTGTTAATTATATTTAGAAGTTCTTTTCCGTCCTTATAAATTTTTATTCCTGTGTTAACAATTACTGAGAAAAGTATGTTAAAGATTTCTCACTATGATTGTGAATTTGTTTCTGTCTTTTTGCATGTCTGTCAATTTTTGTTACATATTTTTGGAAGCTTATTATTTATTGTGTATACGTGTAAATTGATTTCTTTTCCTTTCGAGTTGAACCTTTTAGGGAAGTTAGTTTTTGTCTCTAAGACTTGAAGTCAAAAGTTTTTTTTTTTTAATATTGATATAGTTACGTAAATTTTAGTTACTTGCCTAGTATCTTTTAAAATCTTTTCGCCAACTTTTTGATATCCTTAGTTATTTATCTGTTAAACAGCATGTGTTAATACTTGGATTTTGAGACTAAACCCTGAATCTTTTTTATTTAACTGGAGCATGTAGATTACTTATAATTATTCATATATTTGAATTAAGAAATTTTATTTTGTATTTTTATTTGTTTCATCTCTGTATCTTCTCTTGCTTTCATTTGGATTTTTTCCCCCTCATTTATCATTTTTCACCTTTGTTTGAAAACTTTGAAGTCTTGTTATTTATGTTTTATTAAACTTTCTTGAGGTATAATTTATATACAAAACTTGATTCATTTAAAGTATAAATTTGATATATATGCAGAAATTCTAGTTAATCTTGATAAAATGGTAAATGTGTTTTTACTAAATTCTGAAGTTAATTAGGGTCTTTCTTTATTCTTTCTCTTTATTATAAAAGAAAACTTTGTTGTTGTTGTTTAGTCACTTCATCATGTCCGACTCTTTTGTGACCCCTTGGACTGGAGCCCACCAGACTCCGTCCATGGGATTTCCCAGGCAAGAATACTAGAGTGGATAGCCATTCCCTTCTCCAGGGTATTTCCCGACCCATGAATCAAACCTGTGTCTCCTGCATTACAGGGAGCTTCTTTACTATTGAGCCACCAGGGAAATTCACTTTGTTGCCATTTAGTCATTCAGTCACTCCAACTCTTTGTTAACCTATGGACTGCAGCACACCAAGGCTTCCCTGTCCTTCACCATCTTCTGGAGTTTGCTCAAACTCATGGCAACTGAGTTGGGAATACCACCCAAAACTATCTCGTCCTCTGTTGTCCCCTTCTCCTGCCTTGAGTCTTTCTCAGCATCAGGGTCTTTTCCAATGAGTCAGCTCTTCGCATCAAGTGGCCAAAGTATTGGAACTTCAACTTCAGCATTAGTCCTTCCAGTGAATATTCAGGACTGATATCCTTTAGGATGCACTGGTTGGATCTCCTTGCAGTCCAGGGATTCCCAAGAGTCTTCTCCAACACCACAGTTCAAAAGCATCAATTCTTTTTGCTCATTTTCTTAATAATTTTGTTTGTGGAAATTCCAGAAAATTTTGTTGTTGGTTGGTTTTGACAGGCACTGTAATAGATTAAATTCTTCATTGAGGGTTTTTGTACCACCCAGGTAATGTGAATCAGGCTATAGATTCATATGATTTGATGGCAGGCTTTTGGTATCATTTTGTGAGTAGTGCTATTCTTCAACCTCTTAGTGCTAAGGATTGAGACTGTTGTCTTTCCTTGCTGTTATTCGGTTTGTGGTGGGGTATTTCTAGGTCCTCTATATTGAAGATTTAGTTTTCTGAGGTTCCATCTTCATGGGAGGAGGGGTCTTCTGTTGGACTCCCTACCTTATGCAAGCTCTGGGTTAGTGTTCTGTTCTTTATATTTTTTGAGATAGGAAAACTTAAACCCCAGGTCACCTGTTTTTACAAATTGTTTTCCAAGTGAAAACCTCCTTCAGTTTGGGATCAACTTTGGGATCTTGTCTTCACTTATTATTTGGCCTTTTCCCTTGTTTTCTTATTTACTTGTTGTTATACATAGTATCTTTTAGTGTATCTCTTTCTTTTTCTTTTTTTTTTGGCCATGCTACATGGCTTGTGGTTATCTTGGTTGCCTGACCAGAGGCTGAACCCAGCACATAGCAGTGCAAGTACTGAATCCCAACTACTAGACCACAAGGAAACCTCCAAAATACCTTAATATCGTTTCCAACAATTGTGTATGTTTCTGTGGGGTAGATAACTAGCCCACCAGGTTTCCTTCAACAGATTTTTTTAATGCAGAGTCTTCTCTTCAACCCTTTTAATGCAGAGAGACTTACGCATTACTTCCTTTGTACCTCTTTGTTTCCTGGGACTAGATAAGAGTACAGAGATTGAAAATGAATTATGTTTCATTCAGTTTTTTTTTTTTATACAGTGGACATTCAATGAGTGAATCACAGAGAATAAGATTCTTAATTTTGACTACATCATGTGTGTGTAGAAGTTAAACACAATTAAAGGATGAATTGCAAATCCAGAAAAATTGTTGTAAAAATGGATTAAGGGACGTGTATTTGTGTATGTGTATGAGTGTGTGTGTGTGTAAATAAATGTTCGAATTTATACTACAAAACAAGAAAAACCCTATATTCTAGCAACAAATATATTACCTATGAAGAATTAAACTGATTACTAGATGTATGGAAAATTGTTTGCTTTTCCAGTAGTCAAAGAAATTAAAATGGTAGTAAGATGATACTTCTTATCTACCACTTTAGAAAAAGCTTTTAAAAACTGTAGTACCTAATGTTGTCAAAGAATGGAGAAGTTGAATTAGATACTCTCATATAAAGTTACTGGGAATAGTATTAATATAAGTATTTTTGGAAAGCATTTGGGCAACTTGTGTTAAGCATTAAAATTATTAGTATCTGATCCTGTAATTTTATTTTAGTGCTTAGGAAATTATCCTAAACAAAAAATTTTATGCAAAAAGATGTTCATTGCAGAGTTCTTTATAATAGCAAAATTTTGGAAATGGCTTAAATCCTTCCCTAATTTGTAAAGAATTTAATGCCAAACAATTGAATAAAGATTAGCTCAATTGAGATATTTTCTTTGATAAAGTGTTATGTAGATCAAAATAATGTCTAAAAGTATAGAAAGAGAAAAGACTACTTGATCTGTCAGTAGTATGCTTTTTTGAACTTGTCTTCCAGGACACTTTTCTTTCTTGCTTTTTTATCTTTCCAGCACAGTTTTTCCTTCTCCATATCCTGTTGTTTCATTTTCATTTTTCAACCTCTTTAAGATTGTAGTATCCCAACGTATAGTCTTTGTCTTCTTTGTTTCTTTTCACTGACAATTTCCAGTCTCATGGCTTAGAGTAGTATCAGTATGTAAATGACTCTCAAGTTTACATCTTCTGTATACAGCTTTCTTCTGAGTTCTTGAAGCATACATCCATTTGCCCGCTTTACGTCCTTGTCTATATGTGAATAGCTCACACTTATCAGAGCTAACTCCTGATGCTTTTCAGTTGTTCAGGCAAACACTTGGCATCATCTATGACCTCTATTTGTACTTTCTACCCTGTATCTGGTCAATTTTAGGATATCCTGTCTCTGGCTCACAGTGCATTTAAAATACAACCACTTCTTACCAGCTTCTGTAGGTAACTGCAGAAGATTCTTTCTTAAAAACATTTTTTTGTTTAGTTATTTTTATTTTGCAGTGTTGGGTCAGCTGAGGCACAGAGGATCTTCACTGTGGCATGGGCTTCTCTCTAGTTGCGGCTCACAGGCTCTAGAGCACACAGGCTTAGTAGTTGCAGTGTGCAGGCTTAGTTGCCCAACCAAGGATAAACCCATGTCCCCTGCATCGGAAGGGGGATTCTTAACCATTGGAGCATCAGGGAAGTCCCTGCAGAAGACTCTTAATTGGTCTTCCTACTTCTATACCCACCCCACTCTGGTGCCCTGCTCCTCCCCAGAAAGACAGAACCAGATTAAACAAAAAAATTATTTAGCCCCAAATGTTTAAATGCTGTGGTTAAGAAACACTGTACTACAGTTTTTGGTTTTTGTCTGCTCCTCCCTCCCCAAATAGGTCACGTCATAGCACTCTTCTCAAAACCTTCAAGTGGCTCCCAGTCTCTTTCAGGGTAAAACCCAAAATTCTTAACATAGCTTGCAGGGCCCTACGGTATCTGACCCTCTTTACCCCTTGGAATTCATCTTGGTCCTTCAATTCTGGCCATCTTAATGTTAACTCCTTGCTGTTCTCTGACCACACAAGGCCTTCTCCCACTCAGAGGCCTGGGTACCAGCACCCTTCACTGTCTTTGCTTGTATCTGCTCAGTGAGGCCTCTCTAGCCAAGGCATTGATACTGCCACCTACCTCTCCTCCCCCCTTACCCCTTTCCTCCATTACACCTTTCTAACATTTCATAAAATATATTTTCATAATGTTTATTAATTTTGGTTTTGACAGTCCTCTCCCCTTCTTCCCTGGAAGAATATAAGCTACAAAGGAGAATAGGTTTTTTTTTTCTTTTAACCTGATTAATCTTAAGTGTCCGAAACAGTGCTTGGCACAAAACAAACACTCTAAATATCTTTTGACTCAATGAATAACAATTTAGCTGTTGTATTTCCTTTAAGAGATTTTGGATGATATTAATGTCTTTATGCTTTCCTAAAACTTCCCATATTTGTTATTTATAGGAACTACTTTTTATAATAGTAAAATAAGTGTAATGAATTTTGTGCTGGTTAAACATTTTATCTTCTGTTAGCAAATTTAAAATGTACCTGTTGTATCCATCTTTAAAATTTTCACTTGTTAGGTTTCTGAATCAGCATATAAAATATCTTAGTTTTGTATATGTTTTAATATGTGTTAATATTTACACATAAAAGATTAAACTTTTTTTTTTTTTTTCCAAAGGGCTATGATTTAATCTCCAAAGAACCAAAGCCTTTTGTGTTTGAGGGAAAAGTTCGTGGTCCTATAGTTGTTCCCACAGCGGGAGAGGAAGCATCTGGGAATTCAGGCAATTTAAGGAAAGGAATTGTAATGAAGACTGTGTCTCCTAAAGGAGATGAAGGTAATAAGAAACCTGCCTCTGTGGATCTGGCAAAAGAAGACATTAAAGATAATGAAAGAACATTACAACAGCAGCTTGGTGATCAAAATAGAACTATTTCATCAAGCCATGGCTTAAACAATGATATAGTGAAGGCCTTGGACCGAATTACGTTGCAGAATATTCCGTCTCAAACAGCCCCAGGTTTTACTGCAGGAATGAAGGACTATAGTCTCCCTGTCACTGTCCTTACATGCACTAAAGCATGCTCACATGTGGCTGCTTGTGGAAATGTTCTGTTTGAGGGAAGAACGGTTCAGCTAGGCAAGCTCTGCTGTACCGGAGTCGAAACTGAAGATGATGAAGACTCGGAGTCTACTTCATCGGTGGAGCAAGCATCAGTTGAAGTCCCTGATGTACCAACACTCCATGACTCTGATCTTTATATTGAGATTGTGAAAAATACAAAGTCTGTCCCAGAATATTCAGAAGTGGCTTATCCTGATTATTTTGGTCATATTCCTCCTCCATTCAAAGAGCCTATTTTGGAAAGGCCTTATGGTGTACAAAGGTGAGTTGCAGATTTCCTTTTCTTCATAAACAAGACCATTGTCAACATTTGGGGCATATGGGAAACAAACAAACAAACAAACAACTGCTTTGGGTTTTAGGAAGAAAATTACTCTGAATTAAAGTTTGTGTCGGCAGAGCTCCTTGCCTGCCTGCTTGTATCCCTTAGAAGCATCCTATATCAATAAATCTTCTTGACTGTCAAGAGAAAAAAATAAAGTTAGTGTCATTTTTTTATCCTGCTTTTGGACATATTGCATTGTTCTGAAATTGTCCGTGTAGATTATTTTCTAAGTTCATTACTTATTCAAATGAAGCTAGTATAATAAACCTGGCCATTGGACAGTTTAGAAAGTTTCTATTTAGAATGAATATGAAAATATAAGATTATTTAGCAATCTTTTAATAAATATTATATTAGTGATATATATTAATTTAGTAATTTAATTATTATTTGAACTTGAATTAGATATATAATCTAAAAATAGCAACATATGCATCATCATTTTGTTGTAAAATTTGGATTTAAAAATGTACAGTATAATAATTTAAGATTCATAGAACTGAACTTGTTAAATATTACCAATTAATTTTACTGGGTTGGCCACAACGTTCGTTTGGATTTTTCATTTTGGTGTTTTGAAGAGCCCTAATGAACTTTGTGACCAACCCAATGGTTAGTATTAACTGTTGCCAACTAATAAATATTGGGCATAAAAATACATTTTTGTTAACACTTGAGTATTTTCAGTGATTATGATTAAGGGTTTGTGATGGTGGCTTATCAATACCTAAAGAGCATTTATATGTTCTTGTAAAAGTATGGTATGTATTGATGAAGTAGGACATTGCTGTGGGTATTTGATTCTGAGACTGTGAGCTTCTGGGGCAGTAACTATTTCATTGATTTTTAAATTTAGCATATAAGTAATCATTTTTACTTGTCAACTTAGTACATGTTTAATGTTACCAATTGAGTCCTTGATCCACAGGTATGGAATCACATACAGTGCAGCATTAGAACAAGGGACTGAGTTTGTTGGAAATGTGTGTGTGTGTGTGTGTGTGTATTGGTGAGGAGGGGGCACTGTGCCTTGGTGTCCACTGGTTGTGTCACAAACAGTACCATCCAGAGACAGTTGGCCTCTTGGAGTGATGAAACAGCCTTGAGAAGGCACAGATGAAGCTCCAACTCAGAGGAACTACTCTGCAAGGATGGGCTGCCATCTTTCAGGATGCAGTATAGGCACTAAATTAAAAATTTCCGCTTGATTCTCTATCCCCAGGCTGCAAGGTCTGGGAAGCAGGAGGTGGAAACAGGTAGTTCTACTTACTGTAGCTCCCAGTGTTCCACCGGGGTACTTCATGTAGCTGTGTGTATCTCTGCACCTCGGAGCTCTGCGTGATTAGCGTCCCAGTCCTATAGTGGGTGCAGTCTTTCCATAGAGGACATAGCAAGAGTACAGTTTCACTGCGAACTGTGGTTGCAGTGGTTTACTTTAGACTCTTGTGTCAGGGCCCAACAGGCAGGACCCAGATGAACTAGAAGAGGTAAAATTGCTTCTGCACAGTGGCAGCAGGTTGACTATGGGTGGCACTCGAGTGATCCACTAATTTTAACATGAATGGACATGTCACAACTACCCTGGGATGATGAAGATATGATTACCAGAGGCTCAGATGCCTAAGGATTTCCCTGGTGGCTCAGATGGCAAAGAATCTGCCTGCAATGTGGAAGACCCGGGTTTGATCCCTGGGTTGGGAAGATCCCCTGAAGAAGGGCATGGCAACCCACTCCAGTATTCTTGCCTGGAGAATCCCAGAGACAGAGGAGCCTGGTGGGTTACAGTTCATGGGGTTGCACAGAGATGGACATGACTGAGCAACTAACACTTTCAGAGACCTAAAGAGTGTTTGGGTCACTTAATCACACCAGCTACCAAGACCCGTAGAAGTGATAGGTGAGAAGGAGGGGAATTTTGATAGATACTGGAGGATGGAGGTGAGTTGCAGCCCTGAGAATAATTGCAGTAATGGGGACCATGTTTGTCCTACTCATATTTTTCTTCTGAGTGTCTCCTTTAAGGAGAGGCCCACAGGAACTGTGGAGCAGCTGCTTCCCAACATGAGTGTAGAAGTGGATCCTTACAGCACAAGGGTGGGCTGTGGCAGCCTCGGCAGAGCTTCTCATCGCTCCCTTCTTGAGAGAACCTGCCATGGAGCTTGTGGTCGCCCACAGCCTTCAGCCACTGTAGTTTGGGATCTCCTGCAGCGTTATTGCTGAGGCCGTGTCCTCTCTGCATTGCTTCAGTTGTTGTCTGACGTTGATGGGGTTGCTAGAGTGGAGCCATTCCTGACCAGTTCAGAGATCTGCTCACTGGCAGTCTTTGCTCTGTGGTGTCCCGTTGGCGTGGTTGAGACTTTTGCAGAGTTACATTGCAGTGTGAGGCTCTCCTACTCAATATTCTCTTTCTTCCTAGGGATTAGATCTGCTCTTTGGACAGACCCAAAGGCCCTTCTCACCTGCTGCTGCTGCCTTTCCTCTTTGTTTTTCACATGTGTTTCCCCTAATAGGTGTGTTCCACAGTTGGCTGCAAGAGATTGTGCTTGTGTCTGACATTTGCTTTTTGAAGGACTTGAAGTGACGTGCCTGGAAAAAGGCAGAATCAGTCAGCAGCTAGGTTTTTCCTCTTTTTCAGCATCACCTCTTAGACTATCTTTCAAAAGTCAAAGATGTCCTCTTGACTACAGAAGACACTTCCTGAATGTGTGTTCTTTAAACCCTGAGAGCAAATTTCCTCATTAAATTGCCTCAGTCTGAAAGTTCTAATTTTCCTTATTAGCCTGTTATGTCTGAGGTAAGATTAGAAGGAAGGGAAGATTGTGGAAACGGGCTATAACTATTTTGTTAGTCTCTGATTCTCAGCCTTAATTTTAACTATCAAGGAGCCTTCTTATTTTCCCTCACGGAATTTATGTTTCAAAAGCTTTACTCAACACTCTTATTTAGGTGTTTTACGCATTTGTGCTAATAAAAGAGATAAATTCCTGCCAAGCAGAGCCTCTAATTAACATTAGATCATTTTTTCAGTTGATTCATTTCTTGATATTGATAAGTGAAGAAACTCACTCTAATGAAGTGCAACTGTATTGCAAATGGGTTATCTATATGATGACCATAAATAGCTATTATACCTATTCTGTGGGTCCTCAAATGTCTGCAGATGGGGAGCTAAACCTTCAGCCCTGGTGACCTCTATTCTTCCTGAGCAGCTCTTCCTAGTGTTGGACTTTGTCATTGCCTGACTGGGTCTTTCAGAGAGTGTTAGTCCACCCATAGACCCACACTCTATTTGCTGTCTCCCCAGAATGGTGGAATTTCCTGGTGGAGGAAGAGTTGATACAGACTTGAATTACTTTTGCTCTTCTCAGCTCTCCCCTCTCTCTTCTTATTTATGATTAATACTTTTCACCTCGTTCCTGAAACACAGACCTTGCAAATTGCTCTATGTATGTAATCTACAGATTAGAGTTCAACATCTTGACGATATTAGGCCACCTGCAGACTTTTTCCTGAAGTAGTTGTCTCTTTTTATTGCCGTACCACAGAATTTGTATGTTATTCAAACCAAAGCTTTATAGTATAATTTTGATACTAAACAGCCTGATAAAAGGGCAAAAGGTCCCTGGGAGTTGGGATATATGTCTTAAAGGTGGGTGTGTTGGTACAAGTTAAAGTGCGAAGGAGATGGAGCTCCAGGAAATGAAAACATAGAAAACCCAATAATTTACAGCCTCTTTGCCTGCAGTCACTCCAAAAAGATTTTCAATGAGATAAATAGAACTTAACCTTGGAGGATTAAGTGATGTGTGTCTCCTGCAAGTTTCAAAGATTTCTTACTCCACTGATTTTTCAGACCTTGATAAAAATAACTTTTACCTGATTTGTTGCAGCAGAATCATCAGAAATCACAATGTAATCTAAAACTTTTGACTGCTAGTCTCTTTTGCTGCATCCTTATATATTTTGTGTGACAGTGAGTATTGCAAAGGACACCTTTTATCATATTTGTCAAAATTTTCATTTTCATATCATTTGTGAAAATTTCTGTGGGTGTCAAATGTTTGATATGAGGCAGGAATATAACTCTACAACTCTTTCAATCATACAAAACAGTATGATTCTGTATATTTAGATATGTAGGACTTCCCCCAATAATGTTAATTGCTTTAGATATAACTAATATAGGAGAAAGCAATGGCAACCCACTCCAGTACTCTTGCCCGGAAAATCCCATGGACGGAGGAGCCTGGTAGGCTACAGTCCATGGGGTCGCTAAGAGTCGGACACGACTGAGCGACTTCACTTTCACGCGTTAGAGAAGGAAATGGCAACCCACTCCAGTATTCTTGCCTGGAGAATCCCAGGGACAGAGAAGCCTGTTGGGCAGCACAGAGTCAGACACGACTGATGCGACTTAGCAGCAGCAGCAGCAGCATAACTAATATAAAAATATGTACTTAAAATGCTTATGAAATACATAAGGAAACAGTACTCAGACATTTGAAGATTGTTACTTTTATATACTCTGCCTACAAATATTTTTCAACTATTATATGGAATTTGTGGTGGGTAATGTCCCAAAACACATCAATCAGAGACCAGTCAAATAAGTTATGGTATATCCATTCTGTGAATACTTTGCAGTGATTAAAAAACAAACAAAAAAACAGTGTACTAATGGAAAGAGCTATAAAATGTTTTATGAAATAAAATAATCAAGGTGCTTGTGGAAGGAAAGTAGTAATTAACTGAATGAGGGATGTGGGGTGTGTTGAAAGGAAGAATCTTCATTTTAGACTTTTATGTAGTATTGGATTTTTGTACCCTGTCAATGTATTAATATTATCTATTCAGAAATTTAAAATTGAAAGTAGGTGAAGGAATTGTGGCAAAAGCAGAATAAGGAATGCAGAACCTTGGATTTAGTCTTCCCATGTTTAGAATGGTTCAAGTATTTCTGGGATGGAGATGACAGTAGAGAAGTGTAATTGTAGTGTCACAGATAACTTTTATATTGATTTTTTTTTATGGGCCAGATACCGAAGTAAGTAAAAAACACTTTGTTATGCAGTGTGTATATGCTTATTAAAGTATGTCATTTAACAGTGTAGCAGCTCTATGAGGAAACAGCGATTATTTCTCTTACTTAATGGAAGAGTATGCTGAAGCTTAGGATTCTTGAGTAACTATCCAAGATTACACTGCGAGTAAATGACTGAGCCAAGAGTCAGCCTGGTCTAGGTCATGAGCCTGTCCTGTTATTCATTCATATGTAGTGATCATATATATGAGGTTATACCATACTTATGAAGAGTATCTTCTGTGGACCCTTAGAGAACACTTAAGTAATGAACAACATATCCTATGATATCCTTATGGTAAAGTAAATATGGCAGTGAGATGTGTTAAATTGTTTTTCGTAAGTATTGCTCTGTATTGACTGAAACCTTACAAAACTACAGTTTTGGTTTTGGCCATATATCATGTGAACTCTTGAGTATTAACTAAACTGAGTGGACTGTATATTTATGATTGCCTTGCTCAAATTATTTTCTTCTGAGCTATTATTTGATGATGAATGTTAGTAAGTTTGAGGGTATAATCCCCAGGGGTACCTGGAAAATACTTGTTTTGACTGTAGACGATATATTTTAATAGATGATTGAGGTAAAGGAAGGAAGGATTGACATCCTTTTATGAAAGTTGTGCTGCTTAGCACAAATATATGAATAAAAGACTATTTTTCCTCTGTATTAGCAAGGGCTGAGGGCAGGGCAAGATTTCCCTCAAGTATTAGGTGTATGTCTAATCTAAGTTTAATATAAATGGGGAGTTATATCTCCTAAAATACAGTTTCAGAAGTTGAAAACCAGTGGCCTCTAGGCCATATTCAGGTTGCTAATGATTTTGGTTTCACTTGCAGAGAGTTTTGTTTTTATTTATTTTTTCTTGTTGAGCCAAGATTGTCTTTTAAAAAAAATTTTTTTTAATTGAAGGATAATTACTTCACAGAATTTTGTCGTTTTCTGTCAAATCTCCACATGAATCACCCACAGGTATACATATATCCCCTTCCGTTTGAACCTCCCTCCCATCTCCCTTCCCATCCCACCACTCTAGGTTGATAGAGAGCCCCTGTTTGAATTTTCTGAGCCATACAGCAAATTCCCTTTGGCTATCTATTCTACATATGGTAATGTAAGTTTCCATGTTACTCTTTCCATACATCTCACCCTCTCCTTCTGCTCTCTATGTCTGTTTCTCCACTGCGGCCCTGTGAATAAATTCTTCAGTACCATTTCTCTAGATTTCTTACATGTGCATTAGAATATGATATTTATCTTTCTCTTTCTGACTCACTTCACTCTGTATAATAGGTTCTGGGTGCATCCACCTCATCAGAACTGACTCAAATGCATTCCTTTCTATGGCTGAGTCATATTCTACTGTGTATATGTACCTCAAATTTATCCATTCATCTGTTGATGAACATTTAGGTTCTTCTGTGTTCTAGCTATTGTAAATAGTGCTGCAATGAACAGTGGGGTACATGTGTCTTTTTCAATTTTGGTTTCCTCAGGGCATATGCCTAGGAGTGGGATTTCTGGGTCATATGGTGGTTTTATTCCTAGTTTTTTAAGGAAGCTTCATACCGTCTTCCATAGTGACTATATCAATTTACATTCCCACCAACAGTGCAGGAGTGTTCCCTTTTCTCCACACCCTCTCCAGCATTTATTGTTTGTAGACTTTTTGATGATGGCCATTCTGACCAGTGTGAGGTGATGTCTTATTGTGGTTTGCATTTCTCTAATAATGAGTGACGTTGAGCATTTTTTCATGTGTTTGTTAGCCATCTGTATGTCTTCTTTTGAGAAATATCTGTTTAGGTCTTTTTCCCACTTTTTGATTGGGTTGTTTGTTTTTCTGGCATTGAGTTATATTAGCTGCTTTTATATTTTGGAAATTGATCCTTTGTCAGTTGTTTCATTTGCTGTTATTTTCTCTCTCCCATTCTGAGTGTGATCTTTTCACCTTGCTTACAGTTTCCTTTGCTGTGCAAAATATTTTAAGTTTAATCAAGTCCCAGTTGCTTGCTTTTGATTTTATTTTCATTACTCTAGGAGGTAGGTTTTAGAGGATCTTGCTTTGATTTATGTCTTTGAGTGTTCTGCCTGTTTTCCTCTGAGAGTTTTATAGTTTCTGGTCTTATATTTAGGTTTTATTCCATTTTGAGTTTATCTTTGTGTATGATGTTAGGACAGAGAAGGCAATGGCAACCCACTCCAGTACTCTTGCCTGGAAGATACCATGGATGGAGGAGCCTGGTAGGCTGCAGTCTGTGGGGTTGCTAAGAATAGGGCACGACTGAGTGACTTCACTTTCACTTTTCACTTTCATGCATTGGAGAANGAGGTGGCCAGAAGGATAAAGGGGGGGCATCAAAAGGAGAGAGACAGATCCAGCCAGTAATCAGTTCCCTAAGTGTTCTCCACCATCTCGAACAGACAGAAATTCACAGAGTTGGGTAGAGAAGAGAGGGGGTAGGGAGGAGACACAGGCAACCTGGTGGAGAAAAAGGTGAGTCCAAAGGGGGAGAGAACAGTCAAGCCAGTAATCTTCCTCCCAAGTAAAAATGGGTAATGAAAATTGGGTTCTTAAAGGTACAAAGTTGATAACAAAATAAAAATCTATAGTAGAGTCTGGAATTTCAAAAACACAATATTAAAGAAAAGAAGAAAAAAAAAGAAAGAGAAAAAAAAACCCAAAAGTCACAAAAATTATAAAATATATGTATATATGAAGTTTGCTTTCAAAAAATAGGGCCTTTTTTTTTTGCAAAGTAATAATAGGTTATAAAAGTGAAAATTAAAGGAGTAATAGAGGACTTAAAAAAAGAATGATNGAAAAAAAACCCAAAAGTCACAAAAATTATAAAATATATGTATATATGAAGTTTGCTTTCAAAAAATAGGGCCTTTTTTTTTTGCAAAGTAATAATAGGTTATAAAAGTGAAAATTAAAGGAGTAATAGAGGACTTAAAAAAAGAATGATCGTAAAAATAGTAAATTATATCTAGGACTTTCTCTGTTGTTGTTGTGGGTATTGTGGGGTCAGTTCATTTTCGGATAGTTCCTTGGTCCGACTTATATTTCTCAAGGTCTGTAGGCCCCTTCCTATGTCGTCGGTACTAACGACAGAATTTTAATCTATTGCACCTGTCACTTCCAAGGCAGTTCCCTCTGTTTTAGCTTCTTCTGTTTGCTGATCTCTTCAGTGTCTGATTTCCACCCTGACATAAAGGGGGCGGCGGTGGACACTTTTTTTAGGCTCACTTGTTCAGTCGCGCTGTAGGGAGGGAGGGCTGCTGCAAACAAATAACACTGGCGTGTGCTTGCAGTGCCTCAGCCACACTGGGCCTGCCCCCGTTCATGGAGCGTGTACCCTCCGTGCCCACACTGCTCAGGCTCTAAGTTGCTCCACCGGGAACTGTCCAAGGCCAGCCCTGGGCTGCATGCACCTCCCAGGTCTAAGCTGCTCAGGTTCAGGCTCTCAGGTAGTCATCAGAGGCGAAGACTCGTTTTGTGCCCTTCCCAGGCCCGAGCAGCTCAGGTGATGTGGTGTTTGGTGAGCGCGGTTGCTGCGACTTATTGCCTCCCCCGTCCCTGATGCTCAGTTTTCTGGGTGTACAACCGGCGCAACTTCTCAGGTGGATTTTGACCATCCAGAACCCCAAGAAGTCTTAGTTAGCAAAGAAGCCTGCTTACAGTTTTGTAGATAATGTCTCTCTGGGGCTGTGATTGCCTGCTTCTGACTCTGGCTGCCTATCCCTGGAGGGGGATGGTCTGCAGCCGGTTATCTCTGTTCAGTCCTTTGTTCTGTGCACGGGCCTGGCAGTATCTTAGGTTAGGGCTGGCTTTTCACGTGGTAGCTATCCCACAGTCTGGTTTGTTAGCCCAAGTTAGTTCGCTCAGATTGTGCTCGGGGCATTCAGGTCAGATCCTTACTCTAGGCAAAACCGCCCTCGCCTCCCTGCCCAGCCCCCGCTTGCTAGTGGTGAGTGCAGGCGTCTGCGCTGCTTCTCCATTGGGGGAATTACCATTGGGCTCGTAGTCTGTGGGTTTTAATTATTTATTTAATATTCTTCCCTGTTATGTTGCCCTCTCTGCTTCCAAGGTTTGCCACAGACTCGGCAGTGAGAGTGTTTCCTGGTGTTTGAAAACTTCTCTCTTTTTAAAACTCCCTTCCCGGGACAGAGTTCCATCCCTGTCTCTTTTGTCTCTTTTTTTGTCTTTTATATTTTTTCCATTCTTTTGATGAATTTGTGCGGGAGAAAGTGGTCTCCCCATCCTATTCCTCCGCCATCTTAGGACCGCTTCCTCACTAGATTTTAATTGTTCTGATTTTTCAGTCTCATGCACCATCCTTGTTGCTCTCATATTTTTAAATTATTTTGACTTCATAAAATAGTTTAACATTCTGTAGTCNCTAACACCTATGTACTTACTTATAAATATATAGATAAATACAGATATAGGTGTAGAAATACTGAGCCACAGTTCTGTTTATCTTGCCAGCCCTCTGGCTCCCTGTGGCTGCCGTCCTCACTCTACACCAGTTTGCTCAAGGCACGGCCACCATCACACTTCACTAATCTAAGGCTAGGTATGTCACTAAGAAGCTTTGGGGATAATGGAAGAAAATACAGCAGACTAGGCAACCGGACTGCTGAAAATCATTTTTCTTAATAGTCAGCTGTCAGCAACACAAAAAGATTTCCCAATGATCAGCATTTTTTTTTTTTATTCCAACCTGCTACTATATTGGAACCCGTTCTTTCCTAAGACCTATCTTCCTTAGCTCTCTTCTTGGATGCTGGACCTCAAAACTTTAAACCTCTTGCAGCTTCCAAAAGGATATCCACACACATGTAAACAAAGAAACTCACAACTGTCACCATTATACTATACAAATAATAAAAATTCCATGGAGATAGGAAACTGGGTCTGTTTTGTTTCCTGATATATGCCAAACACCAAAAACAATAACTTGTATTAATGCATTCAGTCCTCCTTGTTCAAGAATGAATTGAATGAATTAAATGAGTGCAAATTATTCTTCTCCCAATGACTCCCATTCTAGTTTAATACCAAGTGGGATATTTTGCATAACTAAAGATACATGAGCAATCTTTGAAGAATAAAATATTGGCTTTTGTTAGCAGTAGTATATGTGATGGTCATTTTTATGTATCAGTTTATTTTGACTATAATCCCCAGTTATTCAAACACCAGTGTGGGTGTTGCTGTGAAGGTATTTTGTCAATGTGATTAAGGTTCACAATCAGTCGATTTTGTAAAGGAAACTATCCCTTAGCTATTTTGCGTGAGCATGACTCAATCATTTGAAAGGTTTAAGAGCAGAACTGAAGCTTCTCTGAAGATGAAATTCTTCTTGTGATAGCAGCTTTGGCCCATGCCCAAGAGTTCCAGCCTGCCTCTCCTGAAGACATGCCTTCTGGATTTCAGACTTGCCTCATCAGCCCCTACAATTGCATAAGCCAGTTCCTTATATTAAATCTCTTAATATACGTCTCCTGCTGGTTCTGTTTCTCTCGTTGAACCCTGACTGAAAACAATAGGATGTGGAGTTGATGGCCACGGTAATATTCTTTAAGACAAATTTTTCCCCCTTTTCATGTATAAAGACCCTGGCGTGGTACCTCAAATATAATGAACATTAACTAAATGGTGGCTTCCCTGGTGGCTCAACAATAATCTGCCTGCCAGTGCAGGAGATGCAAGGTTTGGTCCCTGGATTGGGAAGGTCCCCTAGAGAAGGAAATGGCAACCCACTCCAGTATTCTTGCCTGGTGAAACCCACAGACAGAGGAACTTGGTGGGCTACAGTCCATGGAGTCTCAAAGAGTTGGACACTACTTACAACAACAATTAAATGGTAGCTATCATTACAATTCTTGAACTCAGAGAAAACCATCTAAATCCAGATCTATTTGGATTTCATCAGACTTTGGCGTTCTAATTTCTGCCAGAGAAGCTTCCCACATGTAATTGGCAAATTGTTAACTAGGGATGGTGCAGATCACTGCTCTCATTCATTTTCAGTGTGACACGGCCCAATTTTGGAATAACTTTTTTTCTCTGATAAAATACACTTAATTACTAGGATCCCAGAGGAGATAACCTGTAGAACCATGTAGTGGATGTCTATCAAAACTGCCTTCATCTTTTAAATTACACCTCTCCACATCTTGGCTTTTCCCACATTGTGAATTCTACCTTTCTAAGGAAGGGTTATATTTCTTTTCATCTTATATTTCCTACCTCCTTGCTAGATGACAGACACGTGACTGAGCCATAGGTCATGGCTGCCTGAGTGAGAGGTGGTTTGGAGTGAGTTCCAGGCTGGGTCTGGGCTTGGACAGTGGGGGTAGTAGCAGCTCCCTCATCACAAATCTG
>SJYV01043663.1:2287473-2314499 GCA_006410875.1 Neotragus pygmaeus | reverse complement strand
AATTTTCTTTTTGTGTGATCTCTTTTTCTTACTTTTAATTTCAGAGGGATGTTATCCTCATAAACGAGTTTAGTTGTATTCTTTCCTCAGCAATTTTTGGAATAGTTTGAGAAGGATAGATCTTAACTGTTTTTTACATGTTTGGCAGAATTCACTGGTGAAGTTGTGTTGTCCAGGACTCTTGCTTGTTTGGAGTTTTAAAATTATTGATTCAGTTTCATCATGGGTCTTGCTCTGCTTATGTCTTCTGTTTCTTCCTGGTTCAGTCATGAGAAACTGTACATTTCTAGGAGTTTGTTTGTGGAAGCTTGTCCATTTCTTCCAGCTTGTCTATTTTATTGGCATACAACTGTTCATAGTAATCATCTTTTTTATTTCTGTGGAGTTGGTTGTAACTTCTCCGTTTTTTTCCCCTCACTTATTAATATGGGCCTTCTTTTTTTTCTTGATGAGTCTGCATAATGNTGTCCATTTCTTCCAGCTTGTCTATT
This sequence comes from Neotragus pygmaeus, assembly GCA_006410875.1. NCBI lineage: Eukaryota > Metazoa > Chordata > Mammalia > Artiodactyla > Bovidae > Neotragus > Neotragus pygmaeus. The sequence goes on along the minus strand of SJYV01043663.1, from coordinate 2,314,008 downwards.
TTATTGGCATACAACTGTTCATAGTAATCATCTTTTTTATTTCTGTGGAGTTGGTTGTAACTTCTCTGTTTTTTTCCCCTCACTTATTAATATGGGCCTTCTTTTTTTTCTTGATGAGTCTGCATAATTGTTAATCAATTTTATTTTTTCAAAGAACTGACTCTTAGTTTCATTGATATTTTCTATTTTTTTAGCCTCTATTTTCTTCTTTTTTGATTTTGTAATTTATTTTCTTCTACTAACTTTGGGTTTTGTTTGTTCTTTTTCCTTTAGATGTAAGGTTGGGTTATTTTTCTTTAAGTTTAAAGTTAGATTGTTTGAGATATTTTTCTTGTTCCTGAGATAAATATATTAATTTAAAATCTTAGAACTGCTTTTGCTGCATCAGTTAGACATTGGATTTATTTTGTTTTTCTTTTCATTTGTCTTTGTTTTTGTTTGTATCTTTAACAAATCATTGGTTATTTATGGAGTATACTGTTTAGTTTTCATTTCTTTGTGCTTTTTGCAGGGTTTTGTTTCTTCTTTTTTTTTTTTTTTTTGGTAGTCTCATAGCATTGTGGTCATGAAAAAGGTTGATGTGCTTTCAGTTTTCTTAAATGTACTAAGACCTGCTTTGTGGCCTAGCATGACATCTATCCTAGAGAATGTTCCAGCTGCACTTGAAAAGAATGTGTTATCTGCTGCTTTTGGATGGAGTACTCATATATATCTGTTTTGTTCATCTGGTTTAATGTGTCATTTAAGCCCAGTGTTTCCTTATTTATTTTCTATCTGGATGATCTTTCCATCGATACCTGTTAATATTTATCCTGTGTGTTGAGTTGCTCCAAAGTTGTGTGCATATGTGTTTGTAATTGTTATATTTTCTTCTAGGATGATCCCTTGATCATTATGTAATGTTCTTTTGTCTTTTTTGGCACTGTCTTTGTATTAAAATCTATTTCATCTCATACAAGTATTGCTGCACTGCCTTTATTTTGATTTCCATTTGCATGGAATACCTTTTTCCATTCCCTCCCTTTCAGTCTGTGTGTGTCTTTGGATGTAAAGTCTCTTGTAGGCGACATATATTTTTTGCCATATAATGGGTCTTGTTTTTGCACCATTCAGCTGCTCTCTGTCTTTTGATCGGAGCATTTGTTATGTTTATAGTTAAAGTAATTATTGATATGTATATACTTATTGCCATTTTGTTAACTGTTCGAGGGTTGTATTTGTCAGTCTTTTTTGTTTTGTTTTTTATTTTCTTCTCCTGTGATTTAACAACTATCTGTAGTAGTATATTTGGATTCCTTTCTGTTTTGTGTGTGAATCTATTATAGATTTTATTTTGTTGTTGTTGTTACCATGAGGCTTATATGTAGCAATTTATATCTATATACATGATTATTTAGATTGATTGTATCTTAATTTCAAATGGATTTTAACAACCCTGTATTTGTACTCTTTTTTCCTCACAATTACCATTTTTGATATCACATTTTACATCTGTTTATTTTATTCCTTTACTGCTTATTGTGGATATAGGTTGATTTTACTGCTTTTGTTTCTTTAACCTTTCTTCTTATTCTGTACATGTCTGTGTTACTACCTTTACTTTATGTTTGCCTTTACTGATGAGTTTTTCTAGTAGTTTTCATATTTCTAGTTTTGGCTTTTTCTTTTTCACTTAGAGAAATCCTTTTAACATTCCTTATAAAACTGATTTGTTGGTGCTGAACTCTTTTAGCTATTTCTTGTCTGTAAAACTTTTGATCTCTCTATCAGATCTGAATGAGAGCCTTGCCAGATAGAGTATTCTTGATTGTAGGTTTTTCTATTTCATCATTTTAATTGTTTCGTGTCACTCTCTTCTAGTCTGCAGAGTTTTTGCTGAAAAGTCAGCTGATAGCCTTATGAGAGTTCCCTTTTATGTAACTTGTTGCTTTTTCCTTGCTCCTTGTGTGGTCCTCCTTGGGTTGATTCTTTTTGGGACTTTTTGTGGCTTCTGGACCAGAAGATCTATATCCTTTCCCTATTAGGGTGGTTTTCAGCTATTTTATTTCTTCAAATATGTTATTTGCCCCTTTCTGTCTTTTCCTTTTTATATTCCTGTAATGTGTGTGCTTGATGTTGCCTCAAGAGGTCTCAGATGGTCCTTGTTTCTTTTTATTCTTCTTTTATGTTCAGCTTCAGTGATTTCCACTACTCTGTCTTCCAGGTTGCTGATCTACTCTTCTATATCATTTAGTCTGCTGTTAATTCCTTATATTATAATTTTTATTTATTATATTCTTCACTTTTGTTTGTTGTTATTTATATTTTCAAGCTCTTTGTTAAAAACTTTTGCAACTTCTTATTCTGTGTATCTCTTCTCCTCCTGAGTTCTTTCATCATTGTTATGATCATTACCTTGAACTCTCTTTTGGGTAGATTGCATATATTTACATCACTTAGTTCTGGGATTCTATCCTATTCCTTCATTTGAAACCTGTTCCTCTGTCACCGCATTTGCCTAAGTTTCTGTTTGTATGTATCGGGCATGTTGGTTATGTTTCCTGACCTTGGAAAAGTACCCTTTTGTAGGAGGCATTTTGCATGTCCCAGCAACAGACTTCTCTCTGGTCGCTAGAGCTATGTGCTCTAGAGGTGCCTCCTGTGTGGGCTTTTTGAGTCCTTCTGTTGTGGTAGGCTGACCACTGTGGTGGTATGTAGGTGTAGCTCGCCCCTGGCCTCATTGGTTGCCAGGCTCTGCCTTGTGCAGAGGCTGCTAGCCACTGATTGGTGAGGCTGGATCCTGAAATAGCTGGCTGTGGAACCCCAGGGGTGCTAGGGCTGATGCTGGCTCACTAGTGGACAGAGCTGGGGTCCAGGAGATCCTGGGGCTGGTAATCACTCAATGGTGGCTGAAGCCAGGTCTTGGAGATGATGTGAGGGGCTGTCTCCGGTTGACATAGACATGTCTGGGGCAGCTTTTTTGGTTTGGGAGTGCTTAAGGCAGCCTGCCTGTTGGTGGGCAGGGATATGTCTTAGCCCAGTTAGTTGCTTGGCCTTGGGTGTCCCAGAACTGATGTCTGGAGACTGTTGAGTCCTGGGGCTGATAAGCTAGAGGGAGAATTCCACAATGATACTTACCAGCACCAGTGTCTTCCTGGTAGAATGAGCACCCCCAAACTGCTGCCCCCAATGTATGTGTCTTTAGAATGAACTCCAGTTGCCTCTTGTATCTCTGGGAGACTTCCCAAGATCAGCAGTTGGATCTGACCCAGAGTCTTTTCAGAGGACTGCTTTCTCCCTGGATCTTGGAACATGTGAGTTATTGTGTACATCTGTTAGGAGTACAGTCTGTTTTCCACAGCCCTCCAGTCCTCCTGAATTTAAGCCCTGCTAGCCTTCAAAGCCAGGCATTCTTGAAGCTTGTTTCCTGGTGCAAGATCACTGGGCTAAGGAGCCTGATATGGGGCTCAGACCCCTTTCTCCTTGGGGAGAACCTCTGCAGTTGTAGTCTCCTGTTTGTGAAGTGTTCACTGAGGGGCATGGATCTTAACTATACCATGACTTTGCCCCTCCTATGTATCTCGTTGTGCTGTTTCTTTATATCTTTAGTTGTAGAAGATCTTTTCTGGTACATTTTGGTCTTTTTCATCAGTGGTTCTGCAAATAGTTGTGATTTTGGTGTGCTCCCGAGAAGAGGTGTGTGAGCTCAGGGTCTTCCAGTTCTGCCATGTTGGGAACTCTCCTGCAAGATTTTTAATTTATTTTTGATTACAACTTAATTCCATACCCTCTCCCCTCCAGATTTTGATACTAAGACCTCCTTGTTATTTTCTAGGTGGCTTCTAATTGGGTGTGATTTTGATATCCTTTCTGGCCCAATAATTGCTTAGAAAAGGGTTTGTTACATTTTTAGTTGGTTAAATTATTTTGATTATGATTTTTGTCATTGCATTCAAGTTTTAATCAGTTTTGTTTGTAGATGTGAAATTTATGATTTGGAGTAATTTTATGGCTTAACGTCTGATCAGTGTTAGTGTTTACGGGTTCTTGGAAAATATGTATTCTCTGTTGGGAACATAATTTTAAGATAACTTGTTAAATTTATTGTTATAAACCTGTTTATTCAGTTTTCTGTATCTTTTTTATTTTTCATAGTGTCTGTTTGCTTAAGAAAACTAAACAGTCTTTCACTTCTACTGTGCCTCTGTCAGTGTGGTAGTGTAGTCGCTAAAGTCATGTCTGACTCTTATGACGCCATGGATTGTAGCCCACTATACTCCTCTGTCTATGGAATTTCCCAGGCAAAAATACTGGAGTGGGTTGCCATTTCCTTCTTCAGGGGATCCTCTTGACCCAAGGACTGAACCCATGTCTCCTTCGTTGCAGATGAATTCTTTTACCACAGAGCCACCAGAGAAACCCCTATTCTGTCAACTTAAGAAAATTCTGTCTTCTGTTTTAATGCTCTGTCATTTGGCACAGAGACATTTATAACTTTTCCATGTTCTTTTTGTGTCCACCTGTTGGTGGTGCTAGCGATAAAGGATCCACCTGCCAGTGCAGAAGACTCAGGAGATGTGGGTTTGATCCTTGGATGGGACAGATACCCGCAAAAAGGAAATGGCAACCCACTCAAGTGTTTTTGCCTAGAGAATTCCATGAACAGAGGAGCCTGGTAGACTACAATCTGTGGGGTTGCAAAAAATTGGATGCGACTGAGCACACACATGCACATTAACAATGTAAAACAGTCACATTTATTCTGTTTCTTATCTTTAGCCTAGAATTATCTTTATAATTATATTGGTTTGAATTTGATGCATCTTTGCTCATTATTTTTGTGACTAGAGGTTTCATTTTGTTGTTTGACTCTTGCCTTTTAATATGTAATTTTGACCTATTTAAGGTTCTTATAATTGACATTTTTTATGTTGTTTATTTTTATTCACTATATTCTTCATGTGTCATTCTTTAAGAGCCTTCACAGTGTAGTATAACACTTCTTTTAGCTGTGGAAAACCAAAATATGTATTTGAATATAGATTGTGAGGCATATTCTGAACTGGATTTCTCTCAGTCCTGTTCCATTTGCCTTAAAATTAGTAGAGATTCCTCCCAGATTCTGACAGGACATTATCTGTTGCCAGTCTTCTTTTATTTTGCTATACTTGTAAGTACTTAACTAGGACGTTGGTAGAAGCTTATAGAAGGAGCTGTTTGGTAGATGTAATTTTTAAATGAACCCTAATACTAGATTTATTAGATTAATGCAACATACAGCAAATCTTGGTTTGCTTGGTTATCAATAGAGTTAGAAGAAGGAAGAGACCAACATTTAGTAAATTAGAATTCGACATTTTAAGAAACGATAATTAGCTATGTAATTAATTGTCATGAGATTCATATTGAGTTCACTTCAGGGATGGTGATGGCTGAAAATATTTGCAGTGGAAACGTCTTCAGCTGGAAGAATTTAGTTGATTGCCATGCATGATTGAAGTCAGGAAGTAATATTAATTAGGAAATTATAAGTTTCTTTTTGTTTTTTGTTGAGACATGCTGCTTGGGGGAGTATTTAAATGTTGGGTTCTTCTAGCAGGTATGCCCAGTGGAGGTCTTGCTCTTTGTCAGTGTCCCTCAAAAAAGGGCAGAATTAGTTTGTTTTGTTTCATAAGCTGCCTTTTTCTTGGAGAATTTTTAGGTGGTTATATTAAATATTTAGTTTTCTTAGTTTTAGTTTTCTTGCAATGGGTGATCTTATTTGTGAATTTGTGTTTATGAATTTATATCACTGTATACACCGACAGCCATTGTAATCCATCACTCTCCCTTCCACTGACCTGACTCAAAAAGGGTTTGCTCAAATTACCACTAGATGGCAGTCTTGTGTTTTAGTAATTTAGAGAGCTCCCTCTTTCTCTCCCTGCCCTTCCTCCCCAGTATCTCCAAAGTATGTGAAGATTTTTAAGCACTCCCTTATATAAATTGAACATATATGGAACCAGACAGCAAAAAAGAATCTTGGAGTCAACTCTAGCATTCCCACCTTGCTCATGTTAGTTAATTCCATACTTGGAAGTTGAGCTGAGCTTTCTCTTCACTTTCTGTTCCCTGACTGCCCATACAGTTTTTTGAAATAGCTTCAAACTTATTGAAAAGTTGAATCCTTTATTTACATGTTGGACTTCAAAAATGATGCCCCATCATTCTAGAACACTTTAAGTGTATTTTATGCATGCTGCTGCTGCTGCTGCTGCTAAGTCACTTCAGTTGTGTCCGACTCTATGCCACCCCATAGACAGCAGCTCACCAGGCTCCCCCGTCCCTGGGATTCTCCAGGCAAGAACACTGGAGTGGGTTGCCATTTCCTTCTCCAATGCAGGAAAGTGAAAAGTGAAAGGGAAGTCGCTCAGTCGTGTCCGACTCTTAGTGACCCCATGGAATGCATCCCACCAGGCTCCTCTGTCCATGGGATTTGCCAGGCAAGAGTACTGGAGTGGGGTGCCATTGCCTTCTCCAATGGCATTGTTCTATATAACTGTGGGAAAGCTGTCAACATCAGGAAATTATCATTGATATTTGAACCCCATCTAATCTTTAGACCCTCATTTAAGTTTTCACCTGTTTTCTCATCAGTGACCTTAATAGCACAAAAATTCAGCTCAAACCACATATTGAATTGGTTTGTGAAGTCTCTTTAGACTATTTTAGTCAGGAACAGTTTGCGGTCTTTAATGTTCATGACCTTGGCACTTTGGAAAATGAAAGCACTTATTTTGTAGAGTGGTTCTCAGTTTGTAGATGTCTCATGTTCCTCATGACTTAAGTCAGGCATCTGTGGTGGAGGCATCACAGTAGTGATGTTGTGTGTTAGTGGCACAGGATTTTGTTTTATTGCTGATAGTAATAATTTAATCACCTGATTAAGTTGTTGTCTGCCAGGCTTTTCCACTGTAAAGCCACCTTTTTTCTCTTTGAAATCAGTGAGTATTCTGCATGTTAATATCAGGATAGAGTTGTTTCCTGTTTAGTGAGTGGGCTGCAGTTTGCCTCTATCAGTACTTTGGTGTTTCAGCTGCCCAGGATTTGGCCGTTGTGATCCCTTCATGCTGGGTTGTGTGTTCTGTTGACATGTCCCTGTTATTTTTTATGGGCGTTCTTGTGTTTTGGCATAAGATGCCCAGGGCTTATCTTGTCTTTCTTTGCCCCAGCCTCAGTCAGTTCAGTTCAGTCACTCACGCGTGTCCAACTCTGTGACCCCATGAATCGCAGCACGCCGGGCCTCCCTGTCCATCACCAACTCCCAGAGTTTAGACTCATGTCTATCAAGTCGGTGATGCCATCCAGCCATCTCATCCGAAGCACTCGTTTCTTCAAAGAGCCCTGATTTGTTTTAGTGAAGAATAATATTTTTAAAATAAGATCTGTGTGCATAGTGTGTACATTGTTACTGGACCTGTCCATGGACAGAGCTGAGAAACATGTGTTTGTATATACAAGCATTTATGTAGAAATTTTCATTGATAGTAATTTATAGTATGTATATGTTTATTTTCGTGTGTGCATAGTGTGTACGTTATTATTGGACCTGTTCATGGAGGGAGCTGGGGAATTTGTATATACAAGCGTGTATGTAGAAATTTTCATCAGTAGTAATGTATAACATGTTTATGTTTATTTCTGTGTGTATGTTATACACATACACACATGCATACACATTGTATCTCCATGAGGTCACACTGATACCTTCAGTTGCACAGACTTTATTCTAGTTTTCTTTCCATATTTTCAGCTTCCTTCTCCAAAATGGAGAATTTTGGCTTATACTATTCTTAATATATTTACTTGTTTGATCAATTCCAGTGTATTTAACAGTCTCTCCTTTGCATTATTGGGCAGATGCCCTCCTCACTCCATTCAAGGTCTGACACCAAAGTCAACCTGTCTCCCTTGTCTCTGCATGGTTATCTGCCCTCTTTGTTTATTTTCATTTTGATTTTAATTTGTAGCTCTGTTTTATATGGTGATCAGAGGGTTTTGTTTATAATGTTTCTCTTATATGGAACTTACTGGCATTTCCTTTTGACCTAATATATGAGCAATTTTTGTGAATATTCTACATATTCTTAGAAGAAGAAGGTGCATTCTCCACTATCAGGATATAGTGTTCAACGTATCTACATAAATTTGCCTTATTAATTATGTTACTTAGAGCTGTATAAATATTCTTAACTTAATGTTCAGTTGTTCTGTCTTGTAATGAGAGTGGAGTGTTAGAGTCTGTCAGTAGTATGTTTCTTTCTTCTGTATTTCCTGTAGTTTCTGATTCATGTAATAGGTTGTTCTTTTCTGGTGTGCAGATACTGTGTCTTGCTATATTATTTTTCACTGTGAATTGCGACTTTATAAAATTCCTTGTCTCACTCAGTATTTTTTGGCCTGCAGTCTACTTTGTTTCCACTTCCCTGGTTTATCTGACCATCTTTCTACTTACAAGCAACTTAAAAGTCTGTTACATCTGTCTTCTAGTAATGCTGCAGGCCTGGGCGCGTGTGCCTTTGTTTGCGCTGCTTGTTGACTTTCTTTTATTTGTTTTTGTGAGGATGTGTGGAGTGATTCCGATTCATATGGCCACCGTTACCCTCCAGATCAAGAATCTCATCTTTCTATTTTTAGTATGACTTTCTGTTATAATACTTGCCATATTAGAAGCATGTATTTTTTTTTTTCTGTAAAGTTACTAATAACATGCAGCTTATGGTAGGTACCTTCAGATTAACCTAGCTCCCCCTCATGTGTTAAAATACAGTGTTAGCTTTAACTTGAAAATGTTGTCTGTGATTTACAATACATTTAATGATTTGGGCCTAAAACATCTTGTCTTTCTTTGTATCTGCCCTTGTTACTGAGCATGTGCTTAATAAAACTTCAGCCTTTACATGGATATTATTAGAGGCCAGTGCCACTAGATGCTGGTTTCATTCTGGCAATTTAATATTTTGATTGTATTCAAGTGACAAGCTTGACAGTTCTTAGCATATTTATGTTATACACATTAAAGTTTATCCTTTGGCTAATGGTTAAATAAGTTACTCAAATATGGCCTTTCTGTATCAACTTGAGTATTAATAGATTGTGGTTTATTCAGTTTGAGTTACCTCATTTGATTAATTCTTACTGGGGCACCCTGTTTTGTTCAGATGATCTTCATTATAATCAGAATTTCCAAATATAGCTCCTTTCACTGTGACCAGAATTAACCATCATTTTAAAAGTAATAACAGAATACATTGTCTTGTATAAAATTAGAACACTTCAGATAAATCTGTTATGCCCTTTGACCTCAGCCCGAACTTTGTTCTGCCTTACTATAATTAACCATTTATTAAGAATTTTGTGTGTCTGGAAGAGGTTGAAGTTTCGGACTGAAATGACTCACTGACTCCTAGAAAGAAATAAGGAAGACAGCAATCTTTTATACATACCAGTGAAATATTTGAGTTTCAGGTATAGAGCTGGCTGCAGTACTTAAATAATAGTAATAACAGCTAACATTTATTGAAAAATCTATCATGTGCCAGGGCTTCTTTACGTGCTAACACATGTGATACTCTTCATTCACACAACAAACAATCCAGTAAGATTGTTATCCACAGAAGAGAAAAAGGAGGCAGGAGTGGGTAGTAACCTGCCAGGATCACGCATGTGGCATGTAGTGAAGTTGGAGTTCAGACCTAGATAGTCTGGTTACAGACCGTGTGCTCTTGATCACTATGTTGTTCTCTCTGTGAAAAACAGGTTAGTACTGGACCCTCATCTGTGGAAGCTAGAGGAGAGCCAGATGTCTTTTGCAAAATCTGTCATTTGTTTGTCACTGCCAACAAACTGCATGTTTGTGTATGTAGAACTCAGAAAATATACTACCCTGAACCCTCGCTGAGAAAAATAAATGAAAAAGANCCAGTCCTAACCTGTGGAAGCTAGAGGAGAGCCAGATGTCTTTTGCAAAATCTGTCATTTGTTTGTCACTGCCAACAAACTGCATGTTTGTGTATGTAGAACTCAGAAAATATACTACCCTGAACCCTCGCTGAGAAAAATAAATGAAAAAGATAGAAGACTTAGAATTTGTAAATTGTGTTAAGTGAAAATGTTCTAAAAGGAGTGATATGAGAGGAGTGAAAGCTAACTTGTCTTGGTTGGATTGCTTATTTGTTTAATATATATAGTGCTAGAGAAATGTCTGCACACAAAGTTAATCATAATTGTGAGGATCAGAAATGGAGTTGAAAAAGCACAATAGAAAGCTTCTAAATGACAGAAGAAGAAAAGAAAATGTGGAAAATGTAACCAAGTAAGTAAAATAAGAAGGTGTAAAGAAGGAAAAAAAACATTTAATGAATAGTAGAAAGAAAATAAAATGGAAGGGGAGAAGGAATGAAATTAAATGTATATCTGTCATTATTAGCTATAAGTCAGAATGGCCTCTAAAATCAGATAATGAAAATTATACAACTTGCAAGATGGGGAGAATATATGTGTATGTGTATATTGTTATTATCGTTCAGTTGGTAAAGTCATGTCCTACTTTTTATGACCCCATGGACTGCAGCACACCAGGCTTCCCTGTCCTTTACTATCTCTTGGAGTTTGCTCAGACTCATGTCCATTGAGTCAGTGATGCAATCCAACCATCTCATCATCTGTCTTCCCCTTCTCTTCATGCCCTCAATCTTTTCTAATCTTTTAATTAATATTTGTATATTAATGATAAAGCTGAAATGAATGATTGGGCAGAGGTTTAATAGGTAAATGCAAATAAAGGAATTGTGATAATATTAATGTCTGACAAAGAATAATTCAGGGTCAAAAAGCACAAGATATTGTGTATTTACAAGTTGCAGTCCTTGAGGATGCTATATAACTGCAAACCTTCATTTTCCATTGAGATATAATAGGCATGTAGAATGTGTTTTAGGTGTGTAACATAATGATTCAGTGTGTAGATATTGTAAAATGATCACCACAGTAAATCTAGTTAACATTATATCACCATGACTGACTTATTTAGTAGCTGGAAGTTCATACTTTGTGACCACTTTCACAAACCCTTCAACTCTCTTCCTATGGAAGCCTCTATTGTGTCCTCTATGAGTTTTTTTTTTTTTTCTAAGATTCCACACACAGGCAAGATCATACAGTATTTGCCTTTCTTTTTCACCTATTTCGGTTATTAACATAATGTCCTCAAGGGTCTATCCATGTTGTTACAAATAGCAAAATTTCCTTTTTTATGGCTAAATAATACTCCATTGTGCTCACAAGTGTGTACACACAGGGTCATCCATTATATACATACCACATCTTTTAGACAGCATATTAAAAAGCAGAGGTATTACTCTGCTGACATAGGTCCATCTAGACAAAGCTATGGTTTTTCCATTAGTCATGTATGTATGTGAGATTTGGACTATAAAGAAAGGTGGGTGCCAAAGAATTGACACTTTTGAACTGTGGTGTTGGAAAAGATTCTGAAGAGTCCCTTGGACTGCAAGGAGATCAAACCAGTCCATCCTGAAGGAAATTAGTCCTGAATAGTCATTGGAAGGACTGATGCTGAAGCTGAAACTCCAATACTTTGGCCACCTGATGCGAAGAACCGGCTCATTAGAAAAGATCCTGATGCTGGGAAATATTGAAGGCAGGAGAAGTATCGGACAACAGAGAATGAAATGGTTGGGTGGCATCACCAACTCAATGGACATGAGTTTGAGCAAGCTTCAGGAGTTGTTGATGGACAGGAAAGCCTGGCATGCTGCAGTCCAGAGTCAGACATGACTGAGTGACTGAACTGAACTGAACTGAACTTCTTTATCCATTCATTCATCAGTGGACATTTAAGTTCCTTCCATGTGTTTGCTATTGTAGGTAATGATACATTAAACATGATAGGGAGTGACATATGTCTTTTTGAATTAGTTTTTTAAGAATAAATACCCAGAAGTGGAAATGCTGGACCAAATGCCAGTGCTATTTTTTCATTTTTTGAGGAAGTGCCATACTGTTTTCCACAGTGAGTGCACCAATTTACATTCCCACCAATGATGCAGAAGGGTTCTCTTTTCTCTACATTCTCACCAACACTTCTTTGTCCTTTTGATAACAGCCATTCAAGCAGGTGTGAAGTGAAATCGCATTGTGGTTTTAATTTGCATTTTCCTGATGATTAGTGATGTTGAGTACCTTTACATTTACCTGTTGGCCATATGTATATCTTTGGGAAAATGTCCATTTAAATCCTTTGTCCACTTTTCATTTTTTTGTGTATTTCTTGCTATCGAGTTGTAGGAGTTCTTCATATAGTTTGAGTGTTAACCCTTTATCCGATTTAGGATTTGCAGATATTTTCTCCCATTTGTTAGGGTGCCATTTCATTTTGTTGGTGGTTTCATTTGCCGTACAGAACACTAACCTTTATACAATACAATAATCATAACCACATGGCGCTCACAGCTAGAGCAAAAGCTTCAAGAAATACAGCATGATTAAAACACAGTTGCTGTAAGAATTTACAATTCAGTTCTCAAGAGGCAATAGGCTTATTTGCTGTGCTCAGGAGCCACACATGGCTAGTGGCCACCACACTGGACAGTGCAGGTATGGAACATTTCAATTCTGGCAGAAGGTTCGGTTGGATGGCTCTGATCTAGAAAGTACAGCAAAGGAGAACTCTTTATAGACTTATGGGACATAGTTAAACTGCTATTTGGAGGAAAACTGAATGCCTTTAATAACTGCATTGTTTAAAATAAAAAAACTGAAAATAAGTTACTACTCAAGTACTGAAAAAATACTCAAGATATTTTGAATATTAATTAAAAGTATTAAAATACTCAAGATATTAGAACAACAAAAAATGAAACCAAAAGAAAGTAAGAGAATTTTTTTTAAATGCTGAAAATGAGATAGAAATAGAACAAATAGAACAAATAGGACAAAACAGAAATNTTCTTCACAGTCCAACTCTCACATCCATACATGACCACAGGAAAAACCATAGCCCAGTCTATATAACCTCTTTTAATCCCCCTAGGTGAGTGGGGCAGAATTATTGAGCTGTTAGTCTCCTGTGTTCTCCCTCTTACCTGGCAAAAGGAATAAAGCCACAATTTCTATTTCTTCCAAACTCTGTCTGCTTATTTCTATTCAGCATCAATGGACAAGGAGCCAGGATCTTGGCAATAGTTATAACTTGGTGGTCATTGGTGAACCTCACAAGAGCAGTATCGGTGGAGTAATGTGAACTGAAGGTAGACTGTAGTAAACTGAAGAGAAAATGAGAGGTGAAGAATGCAGATGGCGAGCAAATATGCCCTAGGAATGGAGAGGTAGTTGAAGCAGAACGCTAAGTTGAGGCAGTTTTTTTCATTTTACTTTGTTTTTAAACATGGGAGATAATACAGAAAATTTACAGTATTTGTTTACGGCAATGGTTCAAGAAAGAGAAATAAACTGTTACCAAATCCCAGTCCCCTTTGTGCTACACTACAGGCCAATAAATCTGAGAGGCCAGGTGTTGAGGCAAGAAATAGGACTTTATTCAGAAAGCCAGCTGACCAAGAAGACTGCAGACTAATGTCTCAAAATAACCATCTTATTGGGTTATGGATGTCAGGTTCTTTTATAGAACAGAGATGGGGGTGAGGAAGGAGGTGAGGTGAGGAGGTAAAGTATAAAAAGCCAAAATTTTATAAATATTTCCTGGAATGGCAAGCCTCAGGGAGGAGATGAGTTAATTTCTTCCTTCCTGTAGACAGCAATAGGTGGACAGGATCCTGAACAAAGGCATTTTGGTTAAACATTCAGGCAGAGGAGCAGGGTTCCCCAAGGCCATCTATTATGTATGAACAGTGTCTTTTTAGAGATCAAAAGCAATGGGAAACAAGGTTAAAGTAAAAGAAACAGATCTGAAATGAAGTCAGTTCTTCCCTGTAACAAAACTGATAATGTAGGAGGAAGAGTGTCAGTAGGTTGGCTTTACAGTGCACAGGCAAGCAGACCCAGGTTTGCTTTGGTAAAAGTTTTACAGTTATGTGAATTCATCTGGGGTGGATATCCAAGACTGCTCACTCACAGTAAGTGTCAGCTGGGAGTTCTGCTAAGCTGTTGACTAGAATGCCTGCTTGTATAGCACAACTGTTTCAAGGCAGACACACTTTTTACTGGTGAGTGACTTAGCACACAGTAGCTGTCTCAAGCGGAGAAGGCAATGGCACCCCACTCCAGCACTCTTGCCTGGAAAATCCCATGGATGGAGGAGACTGGTAGGCTGCAGTCCATGGGGTCGCTAAGAGTTNCTTTGGCCACCTCATGCGAAGAGTTGACTCACTGGAAAAGTTTGATGCTAGGAGGGATTGGGGGCAGGAGGAGAAGGGGACGTCCAAGGATGAGATGGCTGGATGGCATCACTGACTCGATGGACATGAGTCTGAGTGAACTCCGGGAATCGGTGATGGACAGAGAGGCCTGGCGTGTTGCGACTCATGGGGTCGCAAAGAGTCAGACATGACTGAGCGACTGAACTGGACTGAACTGGTTTTTCCAGCACCAGTTATTGAAGAGACTGTCTTTTCCCTATTGTATATTTTTGCTTCCTTTATCATAGATTAATTGGCCATATGTTAGTAGTTTATTTCTGGGCTCTCTATTCTGTTCTGCTGATCTGTGTGTTTGTTTTTTTGTGCCAGTACTATCCTGTTTTGATTACTGTAGCTTTGTAGTATAGTCTGAAGTCAGGAAGTCAGTGATACCCTCAGCTTTTTTTCCCCCTCAAGATTGCTTTTACGGTCTTTGAGGTTCCATATAAATTTTAGGATTATTTGTTGCACTTTTGTGAAAAAATACCCTATGTATTCTGGGTATTTTGATAATGATTGCATTAAATCTGTAAATTGCTTTGAGTAGTGTGGATAGTTTACCAATATTACTTCTTCCAATTCATGAACAGGGTTATCTTTCCATTTTTTTGTATATTTTGATAATGATTGCATTAAATCTGTAGATTGCTTTGAGTAGTATGGATAGTTTAGCAATATTACCTCTTCCAATTCATGAACAGGGATGTCTTTCCGTTTTTTTGTATCATCTTCAGTTGCCTTCATCAGTGTTCTGATTGTCAAGAGTATAGGTCTTTCAGTTTATTTCTAGATTTTTTTAAAATAAGATCTAGAATGTAATTCAGAGAAGGCAATGGCACCCCACTCCAGTACTCTTGCCTGGAGAATCCGAGGGACAGGGGAGCCTGGTGGGCTGCTGTCTGTGTGGTCACACAGAGTCGGACATGAGTGAAGCAACTTCGCAGCAGCAGCAGCAGAATGTAATTAGCTTTGGATTCCTGAACTATATGATAGTTTTTTAGTGTATAGAAAAGCAACAGATTTTTATAGTTTGATCTTGATCCTTTACAAGAAAAATCCCAAATAAACATCCTAACCTGCTATCCACTTTAATTACAAAAAGAAGAAGAAAAGTCAAAGTCAGCAAAAGAAAGGAAATAAAAAGAGCAGAGATAAAATTGAGACCCTGCCACATCTCCTTCAAATAGAAAATGTCAGTGAAGCCAAGAGTTTTTTTTTTGTTGTTATTAAAAAAAAAAAAAAAAAAGCCAGGCTCATTAAGAAGAGGTCCCAATAAACACAATAAAGAGGAAAAATGTCAACCAATATCACAGACATACAAAAAAAATCATAAGAGAAAACTATAAACAGTTTTATGCCAACAAAATTGGAAGACGTAGAGAAATGGATAAATTCCTAGAAATATACAGTCTTCCAGAACTGAATCAGGAAGAAATAAATAACTTGAACAGATTGATCACTAGTAGTAAAATTGAATCAGTAATCAAAAAACACCTAACAAACAGAAGTCCAGGTCTTGATGACTTCACAGGGGAATTCTACCAGACATACATAGAAGAGGTAATACATACCTTTCTCAAACTATTTCAAAAAACTGAAGAGGAGTGAACACCTAAATTTATCCTATGAGGCCAACCAACATTGCCCTGGTACTGAAATCCAAAGACACTGCAGAAAAGACTATAGGCCAGTATCTCTGATTAATGTAGATGCAAAAATCCTCAAAAAAAATTTAGCAAAATGAATCCAAGAATATATGAAAAGAATCATACACCATGATCAAGTGGGATTTATTCTAAGATTGTAAGAAGGGTTCAGAATCCACAAATCAATCATTATAATATACCACATTAACAAAAGGAAGGATAAAAATCACATGATCATCTCAATAGATGCAGAAAAAAGTATTTGACAAAATTCATCCATTCATGTTAAAGATTCTCATCAAAGCTGGCATAGAGAGAACATATCTCAACATAATAAAGGCTGTTTATGATGAACCCATGCTAATATCATACTCAGCAGTGGAAAACTGCACACTTGTCCTCTACAAGTGCTTTTCACACTTAGGTTTTTATTCTGTTTGGAATGTATTTTTGTATGAGATGGAGGGATATAATTTTTGTTTCCCCATGTGTAACCAGTTGTGTCAGCGCCATTTATTAAACTACGTCTTTCCTCTGCCGATTTTATAAAGCCATCTGTTATATACCTTGTTTCCCATGTATGGGTGTGTTTTGAGGTATGCCTAGGATTGAAGTGAGATCTTTACTTTGCATCTTGTCTGCTTTTCATTCTGTCCCAGTGTCTCTCCTACCATATTTATGCCTAAATCAGCACCTCAGATTATTTTCCAAAACAGGTTTCAGCAACATAACACTATTCTTAGCAGAACTTCAAAGCACTTTTTCTTTTTGGTATCCTCTCTCTTTGTCTCCTTTCCAAAATAAATGAGTAGAGTCATATTAAAAATAGAAACACTCCACAAATACAAAGTAGTAAG
Organism: Neotragus pygmaeus; assembly: GCA_006410875.1. Taxonomy (NCBI): domain Eukaryota; kingdom Metazoa; phylum Chordata; class Mammalia; order Artiodactyla; family Bovidae; genus Neotragus; species Neotragus pygmaeus. Next base: position 2,297,109 of record SJYV01043663.1, on the reverse strand, counting down.
CAAAAGTTATCTTCTCTCAATCACTAATTAATCACTTTCACAATGTGTATTGTGAGACTTGCCTGTAAGCACATTCATTCATAGTGTGTGTAAACATAGTATATGATGTTTTAGTATTTTTTTCACACTCCACAGCAGTTTTTTTTTTACATGATGTTTGATGCCCATCTTTTCATCTTTATATCTGTCTCTGTCTCTTTTTGACAATTACACAAGATTTTCATTGTGTATTTTTGTTGTTATTGTATGGATATAGCATAATATATATATTCAGTTTCCTTTGTTGGCCCCTTCGTTAGTATTGCCAAATTGTCTTTCATAAAGATTGTACAAATCAATACTCCCCAATGAGTGATAGTGCTGTTTCTATAAACATCTTACTGTCATCTTTGCCAGGTGAAAAAATATCTGATGGTTTTAGTTTGTGTATCTGTAATTATAAATATATGAGATCAAGTATCTTTTCTTGTGTTTGATCCCTATTTTTGATCTTTTGTTTGATACAATTATGATCTCTAGTTTTAAAAAAATGGCCTTTTTCATATTCTCTCTTTGCTTTGTAGAAATTGTCTAATTATTGTTTTGAAAATACTCTTAATGTGTATTATATTACATTTTTTAATGATGTGCAGTAGTTTAAAACTTCTGTCATATTTGTTGATTTTTTAAAAAGTGGTTCCTTCTTTTGAGGCTTAGATTTTTCTCATTCTAAGATTTTTAAAGTAGAGTTCCATATTTACTTTAGAGCTTTTACTTTCATTTAAAAATCTAACTTACTAATTTAAAATTTAAATTCTCAATCTCATTAGAATTTAATTTGATAGAAAGTGACTTTAGCTAGTTTTTCTCAGTGGCTGAGCAGCGGTGTCAGCATTTTGTGAATGATCAATCTTCCTAACTAATAACAGTACTAACTTTAGCAAATACCTTTGACTTTCATTCTGAACTCTCTTTCTAAAGATGTGCTATTCCTACATTAGTATCACCATTTAACTTCTGTTAGATATATATTTATCTGTTGGATTAGTTCTGTAGTCATAGCCTTTGATTCAGAATTCTCCAGGGAATTCTATACTTTATTTTCAGGTAAATTTGAGAATAATTTTAAGTTGCAAAAATGTGGGCGTTTAGATTGTGATTATCTTAGCTTTATTGATTAATTTAAGGATGATTAACATTTACAGTGTTAAATCTCTTAGTCAAAACATCTTCATGACTAAAGTGAAAAAACATCTTCATGACATATTCATTTTAAATGTTTTTCTTAATTTTTAAAACATGGTTTTCTTACATAGTTTTATTTCACTTATTGGTTATTACTATGGATATTACTTTTTCATTCTGTTTTCTGACTACTGTTTGTCTGGGAAAGCAGAAAAATCTGACTTAGTAAAGGGATTATTTTGATGTTTTGGGTATCAGGGGATATACGAAGATCCACATGACTGCTGTAATGACTATGCTTTCATAAAATTTTTTTTAAGAAATTAAAAAAAATTAATGACAAAAAAAGAAAGTTCTTGAAATATTTTATCATTTTTATTTTTGCAGACTTTGCCTAAGATTCTAAGCCATATTGCCCCAGCATTTTGCATGAGCAGCTGTAGCTTCGTAGTGGAAAAATCTAAAGAATCTACAGCTCGTGTTGTAGTTTGGAGAGAGATAGGAGTACAAAGAAGCTATACCATGGAGAGTACTTTGTGCGGCTGTGACCAGGGAAAATACAAGGTAAAACATCTCAGGATCTCTAGCCATAGAAATATTTCAAGACTGTCCTTTCATATATATTCTAGTAGTTTTCAAATGTATATTAAATGATATGTTTGTTACACTGAGTTATATGTAATTCACAATAATGGAATTGAATCATATGCAGTCTTAAGAACAGTCTCTCTCTTTTTTTGAATTCTCTGAACTAATAGCTTGCTTTGGGTCCTTATGAAGTTTTAGTTGAGTCTATTTATAGTCATAATTTTTTTTTAGAATTTTATTTTATTTATTTATTTATTTATTTTTTACTTTACAATACTCTATTGGCTTTGCCATACATCGACATGAATCCACNCTTGCTTTGGGTCCTTATGAAGTTTTAGTTGAGTCTATTTATAGTCATAATTTTTTTTTAGAATTTTATTTTATTTATTTATTTATTTATTTTTTACTTTACAATACTCTATTGGCTTTGCCATACATCGACATGAATCCACCACAGGTGTATACGAGCTCCCAATTCACTGTAGTACACATTTAAATGGTGATTAGTGATTATGATTTATAATGAACTCTGAAGGTAGTACATTACTGATAAAAAGTTCTATCATTTAAATTCACTGAATGTAAGTATATTTTTATACATTTAGAAATAGACACATTACCCTAGAAATAGACACATTTATTTATAAAGTTTTTTTTTTATATTTAGATTTTGTGCATGTGTGACTTATAAATGCATGAAGTGTTTGTTAGTTGTTCAGTTGTGTTTGACTCTTTGCTACCCCATGGACTATAGCCAGCCAGGCTCCTCTGTTCATGAAATTCTCCAGGCAGTAATACTGGAGTGGGTTGCCATTCTCTTCTCCAGGGGATCTTCCCAATCCAGGGATCGAAGCTGGGTCTCCTACATTGCAGGCACATTCTTTATCATCTGAGCCACCAGAGAAGCCTTTTCAATGTATATCCCATCACTAATTTTTTTTTTTCTTCTTTACTAAGACTCTTCTGTGCTGCCATAGGCTTTTATTGGAAGAGAGTTCAGACTTTATTTTTGAAATTTAAGAGTGAATTTAAGAGTAATTTCCTTGGTGGCTCAGAGGGTAAAGATACACCTGTAGTGCAGGAGACTCAGGTTTGGTCCCTGGGTCAGGAAGATCCCCTGGAGAAGGGAAAGGCAACCTACTCCAGTATTTGTGCCTGGAGAATTCCATGGACAGAGGAACCTGGTGGGCTATAGTCCGTGAGGTCACACAGAGTCGGACACGACTGAATGACTAACACACACAACAAATGTTCGGTGACTTTGAATTTTTTAAAGATTGAGCATGTCACAGGAAATAAATAGACCTTAAGTAAAACAACTGTTATTCTGTTTAGTTGTGTCTCATTATTTTTTGATGTGGTACAAGAGGAAAGTGAATCTCATGGTGATTTTCACGTATTCACATAAAAACAATTATAGCTTTATGTTTAGAAGTTTAAAAATCTTCCAGGTGGTTAATATTTAACATGTTATACATTAAATATTTGATGTTATATATAAAGTATTAAATATATATTTAGTATATATTGAATATTATGGTTGGTGCCAGAATCTTTAAGTAGAGAGCTTTGTGACTTTTCCATTCTGTAACAAACTAGAAAAAAAAAAGGTATAAATTTTACAACTGATGTTCAAACTTTGGGGTTCTGGATGGGTAGAACTTGGTGAAATTCTAGTACTTTGTGGAGTGACTTTTCCCTAATGACTCTAGGTTGACCTCAGAATACTATTCTTTCAGAATGTGCTATCTTTTCAAATCTCTCCAAATATTGTAAAGGGGTGACTCCTAGATTCCCAAAGTCATGGTTGTGGTGAGAGAGGAGCTTGAGTACTGCAGCCCACACATTGTGCCTCATGATTATTGCTTTAGTGGACTGTGTGTGTGTGGGATGGGAAGAGCTTGACAGTCACTTTTTGTAAATGACCTAGGGAAAAAAAAATCTTGTACTTTGTGATTTAGGGAAACAGACTGTAAATTATTTTTTCTTAAAGAGATACTTTATGTAGTCAGGTTGGAAAAGGAAACTAAAAGCATCGGTATCTGTGAAACTAGTCTCTGGGGGTAGGGAGAGAGGATGTCAGGGAGGCTGAAACTTAAATGCCCCTTGAAATCATCTATGGCGTAATAACAGCAGTATTTTGTTATTAGATTTGTATTCTACTTATAGACTTTCATTGGGTTATTTTAAATGTTCTGCTTTTGCTTTGATAAATGTATTTGGTCATTGAAAAAAAACACATAAAATATCTAAAATGTATTTTGAAACATAAAATGTTAGACAAGTTTTATAAAAATTATTAATTTTAACTTTTAAAAATAAAATGGATACATAATAAATAGTTGACTTCCCAGGTGGCTCAGTGGTAAGAATCTGCCTGCCAATGCAAGAGACGCAGGAGACATGAGTTTGATTCCTAGGTTGGGAAGATCCCCTAGAGAAGGAAATTGAAACATTCCAGTATTCTTGCATGAAAAAAAATCGCATGGACAGAGTAGCCTGGTGGGCTACAGTCCATGGGGTTGCAAAAAGTCTGATGTGACTGAGTGACTGGGCACACAATGAATAGTCATTTCTCTTTTATATGATTTATATTGACATACTTTATGTGATTTACACTGGTAGAGTTACATTGATTTAATAAAACTCTTAAAGAGAGATGTGTTACTACTAAAAATAAGTTTTTACGTATGAAATTCAATCCTTTTATCATAACATATACTTCTTTTAAATATTTCTAGCTAGCAAACTTTTTAAAGAGCAACTTTAGGTTCACAGAAAAATTGAGTGCAAAATACAGAATTCCCATATACCCCCCCCACCACATAATGTATACTTTTCAAACTTGTTAATGTTAGCTAATAAGTTGTGTGAGTCTAGTAATATTTTAAGAAACAAATCTTTTAATCCTCAAGAATGTTCTTATATTACTGAATTTTAGGTTTCAAATATTCTTTATTTTTGGTGAGCTGATTCAGGAATAGGCATAGCCTTTCTAAACCTCTTAGATTAAGAAGGCAAATGCATTTTCTAATAAAATTAGTTAGGTTACATTTCCTAGAGTATTTGGAGGTGGCCAGACTATTTAAACAATCAGTCAATCATTATTTTAAAGGCATGTGCTTCATAGAGTAAATAACAGTTTTTATGATTTATCTCTTCAGTTGCTGTATGGTTTTAGATGGTCATTGAAAGTCAAGTTCACTCTTATGTACAACTACAGCCTTTGTTGGTGTAAGGATTTTATTTACTTTATAGAGTTTCATTTTTATCTGAAAAGTAAATGATAAATAGTATCTTGATTTACAGTAGTCAATTTTTATCCCTTATGTGGTAATGTTTAACTTTTGCTGAACCTTATATTGTTTATGGGAAACTATTAGTTTAAAAGGTGTTGTGGTAAAATTTTATTTTTGTTTCATTAGATCAAATTTGAAATGGGCATTCTTAACTGACATGAAACATAAGAGTTTATCTCTACCTCATTGGCTTAGATTTGTCTGATTCTTTTTTTTTAACATAGTCACCTTTTGTTTGTTTGTTTTTTACTCACTGGTTTCTGTTTATCATGTAGAAAAAGTATGTATAAACTAATATTCAAGTATACAGATTGGAGCCTTGATTGTAACACTGTTTCGACATCAGCATCTGAGTAGTAGATTACACGTACTAGCAAGATCTTATAAAAATACACTTTTACATATGAGCTCCAAGAATAACTTACCTTCAAGATAGTTATCTGCTTTTTTCCCCCTTCTCAGTGTGTTGGTGAAATTATTTTGCACACAGTAAATGAGAATAGACATTTCAGAAATTCTTTTTTTAAGATGGTTTCCTTTTTGACTTAAAATAATCTTACATTGTTAAGACACTGCTTATGAGTTGTAGGTTCATACAAAGTAATAGGCTTTTATTTTATTAATATAGCTTCAAATTCCTTTTATGTAATTTTAATGAGATATAGCCAGAGGATAGCAAATGTCCTAGTTACATGTTTATTATTGCTTTACTTCTAGGGTTTACAGATTGGTACTCGAGAATTGGAAGAGATGGGAGCAAAATTTTGTGTTGCTCTATTGCGTTTGAAAAGACTGACATCCCCTTTGGAATATAATCTGCCTTCCAGCCTGCTTGACTTTGAGAATGACTTGATTGAATCGAGCTGCAAAGTAACTAGGTAAGACACACTTGTTTTATTCTTTTGTTATATGATAGTATACTGTTAGACTTCATAGATAAGTAAGAGGAAAGGCACAGAGATTTTGACAGTCAAGCATTTTTGTAATTTATATAAATAAGTTTGCATATCTAATGTGTGTTCCAAAATGTGATAATATTCTTGATTCTTTTAACATTGGTATTTGGATAAAATTTTAGTAAATTACCCTTATATTTGAAATGCTATTTTAGTAATCTTAATGATTTACTTTTAACTCAAAAGTAAGCATATATCAGATAATATATAAATTAAGAACACTTGGAGCCAAAATTCACACTTCAAAAGAAATTTTATTTTGTTGATAATCTATTCACATCAAATGGCTTTCCAATATCTTCTGGTTACATCTACTAGAAACAGCTAATTTTGTATCATTCTGAAAATTTAACTACATGTGACAAGTATTTTTCTAAGTAGGTAATCTTTTCTTCTAAAATTCAGTGTATGTAAATTTTGATCAGATACAGGCTCAGATATAATTGATATCATATTTCTTAATCATAATACTAGAGTTTAGCATTTTATAGTTTGATACATATAGATAGAAATAGTCCTGTTTTATAGAATCTTCATGGTTTTTGTTGGTAGACATCAACATCAGATTTGTTAATTTATTGCCAGGCTCTGTTGTGTATATCAACTTAGCAGTTTTAAGTGTAGTAAAACATTAATTAGAACTCTATTTTTATATAATGTGATAACTGAGATAGTGATTACCTGCATTCTCTATACTTCAAAATACTTGGTAAACAGTAATGGAAATAATTATAAATATATTTATTTATTCAATAAATATGCATAAAGTTGTTCTTATTGATGTTTAGAAGCTTCCTTTTCATTTATTTTATGTACTTTTGATTTCTGTTCCTAATGTTTCATTGTTGGTGTTACCTCTTTATGGAGATAAAATTCACAAATAAAATTGTAAGATATTTAAAGTATACAATGTGATGATTTGGTGTATATATGTATACACTATGAAAGGATTTCCCCATTCAGTTATTAACATGTCCATACATCACATCACACATTTACTTTTGTGTATGTGTGTTGGGAAATATTTTTCAGTTCTACTCTCATAGCAAATTTCAATTACACAATGCAGCATTATCTAGTATAGTCACCATGTTATTCATTACTTCCTCAGACCTTATTTATCTCAACAATGGAAAGTTTGTATTATTTTTACCTTTCCCTATTTTTTGGAGGGGGGGCTCCAAAATCACTGTAGATGGTGACTGCAGCCATGAAATCAGAAGACGCTTACTCCTTGGAAGAAAAGTTATGACCAACCTAGATAGTGTATTCAAAAGCAGAGACATTACTTTGCCGACTAAGGTCCATCTAGTCAAGGCTATGGTTTTTCCTGTGGTCATGTATGGATGTGAGAGTTGGACTGTGAAGAAGGCTGAGTGCTGAAGAATTGATGGTTTTGAACTGGGTGTTGGAGAAGACTCTTGCGAGTCCCTTGGACTGCAAGGAGATCCAACCAGTCCATTCTGAAGGAGATCAGCCCTGGGATTTCTTTGGAAGGAATGATGCTAAAGCTGAAACTCCAGTAGTTTGGCCACCTCATGCGAAGAGTTGACTCACTGGAAAAGACTCTGATGCTGGGAGGGATTGGGGGCAGGAGGAGAAGGGGACTGACCGAGGATGAGATGGCTGGATGGTATCACGGACTCGATGGACATGAGACTGAGTGAACTCCAAGAGATGGTAATGAACAGGGAGGCCTGGCGTGCTGCAATTCATGGGGTCGCAAAGAGTTGGACACGACTGAGCGACTGAACTGAACTGATTGCCTCTTCTGCCTGCCTCCTACCCACTGGCAACCACTTTGCCACTCTGTTTCTATGAGTTGTTTCAATTTTTTTTTTTTTTACCTTTCACATGTAAATGACACCAAGCAGTATTTCTCTTTGTTTGGCTTATTTCACTTAGTGTAATGCCCTCCAGTTTCATCCATGTTGTAGCAAATGAAAGGATTTCCTTTTTTTAAAAGGCTGAATAATATTCCATTGTATCAGTTCAGTTCAGTTGTGCAGTCATGTCCAAGTCTTTGCGACCTAATGGACTGCAGCATGCCAGGCTTCCCTGTCCATGACCAGCTCCCAGAGCTTGCTCAAACTCATGTCCATTGAGTCGGTTATGCCAACCAACCGTCTCATCTTCTGTTGTCCCCTTCTCTTCCTACCTTCAGTCTTTTCCAGCATCAGGGAGTCAGTTCTTTACATTAGGTAGCCAAAGTATTGGAGCTTCAGCTTCAGCATCAGTCCTTCCAGTGAATATTCAGTACTGATTTCCTTTAGGATGGACTAGTTCAAGGGACTGTCAAGAGTCTTCTCCAACACCACAGTTCGAAAGCAACAATTCTTCGCTGCTCAGACTTCTTTATGGTCCAACTCTCATATCCATACAATACTACTGATAAAACCATAGCTTTGATTAGACAGACCTTTGTTGGCAAAGTATTATCTCTGCTTTTTAATATGCTGCCTAGTTTTGTCATAGCTTTTCTTAATATCTGTCTGCATTTTCCTTATCCATTCATCTGTCGATGGTCACATAATTTTCATACTTTCACTATGTGAATAATACTGCTTTGAACATAAGAGTACGGTGTCTTAATGGTTTTTAGTGTACAAATCTTCCACTTTCTTGGCTAATTTATTCCTAACTTGCTTTTGATGCTATAGTAAGTGAAATTGTTTTCTTGATTTCTGTTCCTGATGTTTCATTGTTAGTGTATAGAAATGCAGCTGGTGGTATTTTTACAGATGCTATATGATGTCTTGTCTATTGCAAATAGAGAAAATTTGCATTTTCCTTTCTTATTTGGGTGACTTTTATTTCTTTTCTTGTCTAATTGCTTAAGCCAGTACTGTGGTGAGAGTCAGCATCCTTTCTTTGTTCCTTATCTTGGAATAAAAGCTTTTAGTATTTCATGGTTAGCTGTGGGCTTGTTGTATTAGCTTTTATTATGCAAGAGTGCATTTTCTCTTTACTTAGTTTGTTGAGAGTTGAATGAATGGATGATGAATTTTGTCAAATGCTTTTCTGCATCTGTTGAGATGATGATATGATTTTTAGCCTTCATTTTGTTAATGTGGTAAATCACATTGATTAATTTGCATATGTTGAACAAGAGTGCAAGGTGATCAAGAGGGCAAGGTGATCAAGATTTATGTATGAGTCTTTTAATGTATTATTGAATTTGATTTCCTAATACATTTTATTGAGGACTTTTGCTTCTAAGATCGTCAGGGATATTGACCTATAGTTTTCTTTTTTAAAAAGTTCTTGCCTATGTTCTCCTCTAGGAGTTTTATAGTTTCTGGTCTTACATTTAGATCTTTAATCCATTTTGAGTTTATTTTTGTGTGTGGTGTTAGAAAGTGATCTAGTTTCATTCTTTTACAAGTGGTTAACCAGTTTTCCCAGCACCACTTATTAAAGAGATTGTCTTTACTCCATTGTATATTCTTGCCTCCTTTGTCGAAGATAAGATGTCCATAGGTATGTGGATTTATTTCTGGGCTTTCTATTTTGTTCCACTGATCTATATTTCTGTCTTTGTGCCAGTACCATGCTGTCTTAATGACTGTGGCTTTGTAGTAGAGCCTGAAGTCAGGCAACTTGATTCCTCCAGTTCCATTCTTCTT
>SJYV01043663.1:2186101-2280961 GCA_006410875.1 Neotragus pygmaeus | reverse complement strand
CAAAAAAAAAAAAAGATGATTTTTTTAAAAAGTGATAAACATTGCCCAGGCTTTTAAGTCCAGCATTGTGGGAGCCCAGTAGAACTTATTTAGAGGAGGCTTTTACTTACTCTTCTCACTTTTCCCCCTTTCTGCCTTTTGACTCTTAAGTGAATAGCGTTTCTGATAAAACATCTTTGAAAAGTCAGCTTCCTTCTGTTTGGATTAGGGATGGCCTAAGCAAGGAGATCTAAAGGTCTGATAGCTCTTATAAAGCCTTTTTACCAATTCTATTTTCAGTTTCTCCTGATAACCATTATCTTCAATTCCTGAACTTTTCTAGTGCTTTGTGATACAAATCAGCACTTTTTTCCTTGGCCTCCCCTTCTGTAGATGCTCAGCAAAGTGGAGCAAGTTAGAACTCAAGCCTCCTGTTTTTATCCATCTTCTTCCATCTTCCAACATTTTGTTGATATCTCATCTTTGCTATTATCTCTTCAGTTTTCTTTTTTTTTTAATGTATTTATCCTTTTTTAAAAGTTATTTTTTTCTGTCATCCTAGCGGCTTTAGAGATCCACTATGTTTATCATAAGTTATACAACTTTTTTTTCAGTGAAACAAAAATAAATTATAATTTAATTATATTTTATATTGTTAGGGCATTTGTTGGAAATTACCACACACAAATCACTTTAATTTTACCCAGTTGTATTTGCTGCATAATAAAAATTCCATTTCATACAATACTAAGTCTGCCTTATATCTTTCCTAGAGGGTGTGTTTCTTTTAGGTCAAAGCTGGGAATGTTGGTGAAAGTCATTTAAGAACTTAAACCTTGTTGGGCTGCACCTACAGGTCTGCAATTCTTGTAGTTGCCCAGCCGTAAGAGCAAATAAAGCACCCAGAGATAACTAGAGAGATCAGTGGTTTTCTTTGATAGTGAGTCTTAACATGCCTGATGTAAGGTCCTGGAGACCTTACAGACAGTGGGTAAGACAAGGAGCAGTTTTTGCTATGGTGGTGGGGGTGGGCGTTAACAGTTTTACAGAGAATTGGTGTCAGGTTGTCTCATCAGTTACTAGGGAAACCAGCAGAAGGGCCTGTTCCTCATCACCACTTTGATAAACTATTAATAGTGGGTGGAGCCAGTCTTAAAGCTCAACATTCATAAAACTAAGATCATGGCATCTCGTCCCATCACTTCATGGCAAATAGATGGGGAAACAGTGGAAACAGTGNCCACTTTGATAAACTATTAATAGTGGGTGGAGCCAGTCTTAAAGCTCAACATTCATAAAACTAAGATCATGGCATCTCGTCCCATCACTTCATGGCAAATAGATGGGGAAACAGTGGAAACAGTGACAGACTTTATTTTGGGGGGCTCCAAAATCACTGCAGATGGTGACTGCAGCCATGAAATTAAAAGATGCTTACTCCTTGGAAGAAAAGTTATGACCAACCTAGACAGCATATTAAAAAGCAGAGACATTACTTTGCTGACAAAGGTCCATCTAGTCAAAGCTATGGTTTTTCCAGTGGTCATGTATGGATGTGAGAGTTGGACTATAAAGAAAGCTGAGCACCGAAGAATTGATGCTTTTGAACTATGGAGAAGACTCTTGAGAGTCCCTTGGACTGCAAGGAGATCCAGCCAGTCCATCCTAAAGGAAATCAGTCCTGAGTATTCATTGGAAGGGCCGATGCTGAAGCTGAAACTCCAATACTTTGGCCACCTGATACAAAGAGCTGACTTTAGAAAAGACCCTAATGCTGAGAAAGATTGAAGGCTGGAGGAGAAGCAGACGACAGAGGGTGAGATAGTTGGATGGCATCACTGTCTCAATGGACATGAGTTTGAGTAAACTCCAGGAGTTGGTGATGGACAGAGAGGCCTGGCATGCTTCAGTCCATGGGGTCACAAAGAGTCAGACATGACTGAGCAACTGAACTGAGCTGGAGCCATTCTGATCCAAAAAGTAGAACAGTCACTAGCTAGGAGTGGAGGGATGGGAGGTGGGGCAAGTTATTGATTAGGCTGTATGATTAAGAGGGAAGGTTAATCATGTGAACAGGCTATGGGTGAGGCAAGGGCTCCTTGAGCGGGGATGTACACAGAGCAGGAGTAAAGCCATCTTGAGTGGTCCAACCATACACAGCCACATAGTGTTTTTGAACTTAGCAAAAAATTTTTTAAATTTGGCTGCACTGAGTCTTAGTTGCAGCACTTGGAATCTTCACTGCCATTTGTGGACTTAATTACAGCATGCAGGCTGTAGCTTCCTAACCAGGGATCACACCTGGGCTGCTTGCATTGGGAGTGTAGTGTCTTAAATCTTTGGACCACCAGGGCAGTCCCCATCAAAAGTGTTTTTATCCGTTAGCTGAACTATTAAACCGCATTTTTAGTGACCCTTTTTTAAAGGATTTGAGAACTGGTAAAACAGTTAATGGGCTTCCGTTGTAGCTCTGTTGGTAAAGAATCTGCCTGCAGTGCAGGAGACCAGGATTCTATCCCTAGGTTGGGAAGATCCCCTGCAGAAGGAAATGGCAACCCACTCCAGTATCCTTGCCTGGAAAAGCTCATGGACAGAGGAGCTTGGATGGCTGCAGTCCATGGGGTCGCAAAGAGTCGGGCACGACTGAGCGACTTACACTTAACACTTACTTATTTAAAACAGTTAATAATATTTCTCATTAGGATTTGTGATGGTGACTAAATTTCAGGATATTAAGCGTATGATTTTAAGTTGGTTTTAAAACATTATGGGAAAGTAAAGTTGAAAAATATCAAACTCTACACAGTGTTTTATTGTAATTAAAAATACAGCCATGTTTAAAAAGAAGCCTATTTACTATCTTATAATCAAATAGTGTTTGGACTTTTTACAGTTGAGATGAAATTCACATAGCATAAAATATACCATTTTAAAATGAACAATTTAATGGCATTTAGTATGTTAACAATATTGTACAATCACCTCTGTCTAATATCATTTTTTAAAAATCATCTGCCCAGAGGAGATCCTCATACCATTAAGCAGCATTACCAGTGGGGTATGGGTTTGACATCTGGTTGGGGAGCTAAGATTCCACATGCCTCATGGCCAAAAAACCAAAACATAAAACGGAAGCAATGTTTGTAACAAATTTAATAAAGACTTTTTTAAAAAAACAGTACACATCCAAAAAAAAAAAAAAAAACTTAAGAAGAAGAATAAAATTATTCTTCTTCTTACATAGATGTCTATTTGAAACTTCAAAATAAGACTGTTAGAATAAGGAAGAGCACATATTCATTTGAAAAGGATTCACTCTCCTCTGACAGGCCGTAGTGTAGGGCAGATTGCCCCAATTTAATGAGGAACTGAACTGATTTGGTATAGGTTTGTAAAACTTATGAAACGTGTAATTCTTCATCCCTGCCCCCTTTATAAGTCTCCCCTTCCAGAGGTCACAGCTGTAGGCCCAGGGTTTCTCACAAGACTGCCCCAAATTCTGTTATTTTCTGTTGTATTTATTTTGCTGCTTTCTGCTTTGCTTTTCGGTCTCTTGCTCTGTGTATTTTAAGAATTTGTCAAATGCCACTAGAGAAAAACCATTGGGTGTCACATCTCTGTAACTCCTTTCTTCCAGGAAACTTGGCAGCCTGGAACTCCAGCTTTTGCCTCCATTCTTTTGACATTGCTGAAAGCTTTGATGACTATTCTGCCTCTTGGCTGTGGCTCTTGCTGGGCTTTGGTTTCCTCTGGACTTTGCCCCATGCACCTTTTCTCTTGGTTGATTTTGCTTTGTATATCTTCAGTGTAATAATTAAAAGCTTTGAATATAACTCTGTGCTAATTGCCTTCTCCAAATCTTCCTAGCAAATCACTAAACCTACAACCAGGATCATTCTACCCAGCAAGGATCTCATTCAGATTCAACAGAGAAATCAAAAGCTTTACAGACAAGCTAAAGTTAAGAGAATTCAGCACCTTCCAAACCAGCTTTACAAGTACTAAGGGAACTTCTCTAGGCAGGAAACACAGGAGAAAGAAAAGACCTGCAAAGACAAACCCAAAACAATAAAGTAAATGGTAATTGGATCATAATATCAATAATTACTTTAAATGTAAATGGATTAAGTGTTCCAAACAAAAGATACAGACTGGCTGAATGGATACAAAAGCAAGATCCATACATATGCTATGTACAAGAGACCCACTTCAGACCTAGGGAAGTAATATAGACTGAAGGTGAGGAGCTAGAAAAAAATATTCCATGCAAATGGATATCCAAAGAAAGCTGGAGTAGCAGTACTCATCCCAGATAACATAGACTTTAGAATAGACTGTTATGTAGGAAGAACAGTAATTGTTGATCAAGGAATCAATCCAAGAAGAAGATATAACAATTATAAACATATCTGCACCCAACAAAGGAGCACCTCAGTATACAAGGCACATGCTAACAGCTATAAAAGGGGAAGTCAACAGTAACACAAATAATAGTGGGGCACTGTAACTCTTAAGTCACACCAATGGACAGATCATCCAAACAGAAAATTAATAAGGAAACATAAGCCTTAAATAACACATTAGATCAGATGGACCTAATTGATATCATCAGGATATTCCATTCAGAAACAGCAAAATACACATTTTTCCTCTAGCGCACATGGAACGTTCTTGAGGAAAGATTACATCTTGGGTCACAAATCAAGCTTTGGTAAATTTAAGAAAGTTTAAATCATATCAAGCGTTTTTTTTTTAACCACAATGCTCTGAAATTAGATATCAATTACAGGGAGAAAACTGTAAAAAAAAAAAAACACGCATGGAGGCTAAACAATATGCTTCTAAATAACCACGAGGTCACTGAAGAAGTCAAAGAGGAAATGAAAAAACATCTGGAAACAGATGACAACAAAAACACAACTCAAAGCCTATGGGATCAGCAAAAGCAGTGCTAAGCGAGAAGTTTAAAGTAATACAAGCCTACCTCAAGAAACAAGAAAATCATCACATAAGCAGCCTAACTTTACACCTAGAAAAAAAGCAGCTAGAAAAAGAACAAAAAAACACACAAAATTAGTAGAAGGAAATAAATCCTGAAGGTCAGCAGAAATAAGTGAAAAAGAAATGAAGAAAATAGTAGCAAAGATCAATAAAACTAAAAGCTGGTTCTTTGAGAAGATGAACAAAGTTGACAAACCATTAGCCAGATTTATCAGGAAAAAAAGAGAATACTCAAGTCAATAACATTAGAAATGAACCAGGAGAAGTTAGCTGACACCACAGAAATACAAAACATCATCAGAGGCTACTACAAGCAACTATATGCCAATAAAATGGAGAGCCTGAAAGAAATGGACAGATTCTTAGAAAAGTACAACCTTCCAAGACTGAACCAGGAAGACATATATGAACAGACTAATCACAAGCACTGAAGACAAAATATGAACAGGCCAATCGCAAGCTCTGAAATAAAAACTGTGATAAAAAATCTTCCAGCAAACAAAAGCCCAGGGCCAGAGAAGCACTAACACCTATCTGCTCAAATTCTTCCAAAAATTGCAGAGAGAGAAAAACACCCTGAAAATTTGAAGCACCATGGTCAAAATAGAATGAATCATAGGTTTTTGAAAGTAAAAGAATAATTGTCTTTTTAAAGGCAAATAATTAATTCAACTTTTTTTCCTAAAATCCTAACGGAGTGATGATATTTTAGTTGTGTAACAATGAAATTGTTCTTATGAACATTAGATGTGTTGTTAAGTCTTATACAATCCTCCAAACCACTCAGCCTGATTTATCAGTACTACTGTGTCATGGTGCAAGCTCTGAACATTTAAGAGGAAGTTTACTATACAAGATCAAGTTGATTTTGCGATATATATTTCTCTTTCCTTTAATGAGCAATATTAAAACAATTCTAGGAAAAATGATACTCTCATCAGATGAGGTTTGCCTTCTCATAGAATTAGAACCATATAATCCATTAACTTGTCTTTTCTGTTTAAACTTCAGATATTTGAACTGAATTTAGTATTCAATTGCAGGAATTCTTTTCATTTTCGGTGCCTAATAACATCAGCTTCTCTGCTCATTTGAAAATATTATTGTTCCCTTTTTATTATCTGATTTTATAGCTCTAATTGCATCAGCAATAGAAAATTCTTTTTTGGAAGTAGGTAGGTTATAAACAAACATAGATCTATATGAAATTTAGATCATTTTGGTCACAAAGAGGGGATATTGAGATATTTCTGTAATGTTTCTTTGATTTTGTGTGTGTGTGTGTGTGTGTGTGTCTGTGTGTGTCTGTGTGTAAAGTCTCCCAAATGGGGAGAAATCAGAATATGTGATTTTTTTGAAGAGGAAAGAATATGTTACCTAGTGGAAGGGTTGCCTTAATCCCAAACAGCCTACCTAATGAAATATTTAGAAGCACTTAGCGCTTTTAAGCAAATATCTTCTTCTGTGTCCCAAGGGAAAGTAATTAATCTGGGTATGGAATGTTCCCTTGTTTTTATTTTTATTCTTGACCAGTGGAGTCTGAGAGGATGGGTATATGGGCTGTTCTTATGGCAAATGACTGTAGACTTAGAATAAGTGGTTTCAGGGTATTACTGGAGGAACCAATTAGATACCACATTTTCTTATAAAGCTTCTTGAAATTATCTGTTACTTGATTTATAGTGATCAAAATAAACTTCTAAGCCTACAAATTGATGAAATCCTTCAATGAAATAACCTACTGAGAGAGTCCATTTTTTTTTAGCTATCTAATTGTAGGATATATATTGATACTCTTGTCAGATAATTAAAAGTTAGCATTTCACCCTATATTATCAATGCAATTATTTCAGCTATTACAAATGTCTTAATTTGTTCATTTGGATAACATTTTAAAAATTAGCCCAAATTACTACTTGTATTATACTGAAATCAAAGTTAATCCAGTATAGTCAAATAATCTTGTTTTAAAGCCTTGTAACCTAACTAAGTCTTGTGTGTTCTGTATGCTTTGGCTACAGCCCCACCACTTATGTTTTGGATGAAGATGAACCTCGATTCCTTGAAGAAGTTGATTACAGTGCAGAAAGTAATGATGACTTAGATATTGAATTGGCTGAAAACACAGGAGACTATGAACCTTCTGCCCAAGAAGAAGTACTTTCTGACTCTGAATCAAGAACATACCTATCTTGAACCCTTTGCCGTCACTTATTAATTGCAAAGAAGAAATGAAATATCTTGATTTTTGTTACATAGGAAGTTTGAGAGAAATGACTTTATAGAAAGCTGACTCAGAAAGACGGAAAGCATCTTGGACCTGTTTGGTTTCAAGACAATAAATATGTTATTAATTCATGATAAAATTGGCACTTGTTTTATTTTAGATTTTCAGTGCACTTTACATAGCATTGAAGTATCAAATATTGGATTTACTTTTTAAAAAAACCCTGAGTGTCACTGCATGAGTTTTTAATTTTATGGTTATATATCCTGCATCAAATGGATTATTTTGAAGTGCGTGAGAATATAAAGTCTAAATTCCAGAGTTGTTGAGAATCCTGAGTTACTGAAAACTAATATATATGTACATGGATTCCTGTAGATGTGTCTGTGTAAGGATGGGTAGATATTGAAGATAAGACTGTTCTTCACAATCATGTTAACTGTTGAGTTGTGACTGAAATCATCCAGAGTTTGCCTTGAAACCATTACATTCTACATTTACCAAATTAAATAAAAACGATATTAAATGTTGCATTCATTTTGTCATCCTTTTTAACCAGCTCAGACTATTTGGTCTATGGAATCTTCGGGGAAATATTAACAATAATCTGACATCTGAATACATTGATAAAAATTTGTGGAAAAAAATGCTTATAAGTGTTGTTTATATAGTAGAGGCATACCTATTGTAAAAATATATTTGAACAGCTCTTTTCTCTAAAATTATGTCTCATGGGTGTACCTAAAGTCTGCTACTGCAGACTATTAAAAAGCTTTAAAAATGTAGTGAGGGTATGAGCCAGTGTTAAATGTATATGAAGCTTATGCTGCATCTCCTGAACTGTGCAGTTATCAAGTGTACTGAGGTGAATTCATTTAGGGCATGCTGACACTGTAACCAAGTCCTAGAAAAGGCAGTGAATTTCAGCTTTTTCTTATAGTGACATCATCTCAAGTTTAAGCTGTCCTGCTGCAGGAATGACTTTGTTCTTATTTATGAAGCAAAATAAAACAAGTCCAATGACATTGGATAAATGCTCTAAGAACTAAGTTTCTGGTGTAACAAAACAAATCCAAGAAGATAATGTATGAACAGACTTGCCAGGGCTTGGGTGCCTCAATTTTGGCATATTATCTTCACATATTCTGGAGAATTTTTCAAAATCTTTCGAGACCTGTAATAAGGAAAAAGAAATTATAAAAGTGTTTCAGATTTTTGTACTTTCCATATCGATGATTTTCATTGTCTTATTTGAGACATTTCACCCACAGTGTGGCTTCTTTTTGGCACCAGAGGAACCATGTTTAAAAACATAGCAAGAGGCCATAATATTGAGGTCTTATCTCTAAATAGCCTAATTCTTACTAATCTCAGAAAGTAAAGACTAAAATAGATTGTGAAGTTGAACTAGCCCTCTTAGTGTGTGGTGACCTGATTTAGGAAATATCAGGATACTTTAGCATTATTTATTTAATAGTGATTTGTAAAGTTTATTATTTTATTTTATATATTAATAGAAAGTAATTACATATATAAGTATAATTTGAGAGCATGGATTATAGAGCCACTATGTCTGTATGTGAACTTTTCTTGGCTCTTACAAAACTAGAAATTAAAAATCAGAGAAGTCTTATATGAAAGGCAACTGTAGCTACTAGCATATGCAGAATAACTCAGAGTGTGTGTTTCTTATGTTAGCAGTATAAAAACCTCTTACCATATGCTGCTATCATACTTTATATTGATGAAGCATATCTTTTAGTATATGTTACACACCTGAACATGCTTTTTATTAAATAATTATTCATAAGATTGAAGAGAAGTCCTTTATAGTTAGGAGATGACTAACAATAAATAACTTTGGAAAAGTAATTTAAATCTTAACTTTTCTAATTAGGAGTGAACTAAACATCATTGGCTATTTGTAGCTTAAAATGCCCTAAATTTTACCTTTTTAGATTTTCATAAAATGACCGAGATGCCTTCAGTGCCATAATCCTGATAATGAATGTGGCTGATAAAGTGAAAGTGAAAGTCACTCAGTCGTGTCCAACCTTTACGAACCCATGGATTACACAGTCCATGGAATTCTCCAGGCCAGAATACTGGAGTGGGTAGCCTTTCCCTTCTCTAGAGGACCTTCCCAACCCAGGGATCAAACCCAGGCTTCCTGCATTGCAGGCGGATTCTTTACCAGCTGAGCCACAGTAGAAGCCCAGGAATACTGGAGTGGGTAGCCTATCCCTTTTCCAGTGGATCTTCCCAACCCAGGAATCAAATCAGGGTCTCCTGCATTACGGGTGGATTCTTTACCAACTGAGCTATCAGGGAAGCGTGGTTGATAAACCAAGTCTAATAAGCAAAGATTCGGATAGGACTGAGTGACTGAACTGAACTGAACTGAATAAATGAATTTAGACTTACTTGATTTACTTCACATTTGGAACTGTGAATTTCATAACTATAGTTTTGATCTAACCCATTGGTTCTCAAATTGTGTTTATATTATGTACATCAGAATCACCTGGAGAACTTGCTTCTCAAAACGCAGATGACTGATTCTGTGGATCTGGGGCTGGGCCCCCAAATGTGCATTTCTTAAAAATTCTCAGATGGTGATGTTGTTGGAGTCACACTGTATGAACCACTGATATGATCTGATGCTCTGTTAGCATCACAGTTTCCTAAGAATCACAGGACCTATGAATTGGAAGTCAGATAATTTGTAGAATGAAGAAAATAGGCAGAGATCAAGAAAGTCACTGGGGTAGAGCTGGGGCTTTAGCCCAGGTCTCTTGACAACTAGCTTCATGTTCTTACCAAAGAAGGAGATGCTGTCCTTTGCCTTTCCCCCTAAAGTGAGGAATGTTAAAAACTTAAGGGTCGGTCTTTCTTGAGTTCATAACATTCATCTGGCAAAATCCTATGGTTCACAATGGCTTTTTATTGCAGTCATAGTGTTGTTTGAATACAGGATTTTGTTCTGAATTAAGTATTGTTCTTAATCAGTCTCTGCCACTTTTACCAGTTTTTGTGTGGTGTTTAGAAACATGGAGATTTGTCTGAATCCTAATTACAAATAAGTAAGCTGGTGTTCCACTTTGGATAGTACATTAACCACAGTGAACATGATACTTCTAAATTTCAATTATCCAAATTAAGGTAATCATATTTAACGTAAACACTGAAATGGATAATATAATAAGTGTACTAATGGAGTTGTTTTTGTGCATGATTCAGAAATAAATTACAGTAATGAGATGATAAATGTATCTTTATAAATCTTTTTGCTTTCCTATATTTATTTTAATAATTATAAAATATTAATTGAAAATTAGTGAACTTTTTTCTTATTTTGGTGAAAGGTTAAACACTACTTCTCCATTAAGGAAAAACCTGCAGAGGCAATATTTTAATTGAAAGGCTTCCCAGGTGGTGCTAGTGGTAAAGAACCTGCCTGCCAATGCAAGAGACACAAGTTTAATCCCTGGGTTGGGAACATTCCTTGGAGAAGGAAATGGCAACCACTCCAGTATTCTTGCCTGAAGAATTCCATGGACAGAGGAGTGTGGTGGGCTACAGTCCATGGGATCACAAAGAGTCAGACATGACTGAGCGACTGAGCATGCACACTAACACATCGATTCTATTTTACATGATAGAATGTTATCATTAATTATTGCTTCCTTGGTGGTTCAGACAGGAAAGACTCCTCTGCCTGCAATGCTAAAAGA
This sequence comes from Neotragus pygmaeus, assembly GCA_006410875.1. Lineage (NCBI taxonomy): Eukaryota > Metazoa > Chordata > Mammalia > Artiodactyla > Bovidae > Neotragus > Neotragus pygmaeus. The sequence goes on along the minus strand of SJYV01043663.1, from coordinate 2,270,020 downwards.
CCCGGTTTCCATCCCTGGGTCAGGAAGATCCCGTGGAGAAGGAAATGGCAACCCATTACAGTATTCTTGCCTGGAAAATTCCATGGACAGAAGAGCCTGGGGGGGTTACGGTCCATGCGGTTGCAAAGAGTCAAACACGACTGAGCTACTAACATCCATCAATTCTACTTTACATGACAGAATATTATCATTAATTGTTAAGTAAATATTACTCTGGTGAAAGCATATTTCCACACTGAAAAAGGAAAACTCAGAAGAAAGTCTCATTTTCTTTATGATGATTAGTGTTTTGAAGATAGAATCCTTGAAATGTTACATTTCAGTTGTTTCTCACTGTTAATGATATTTATAAAGCACTTCTTGCCTGTACTGGGCTGACACTGGCTGTGGGAACTCTGCCTTTGTGATGCCCTCTTCTTTCTAGACCCAAACAGTGACTTTGGTCCAGGGCCACTTATTCTTCCCGCCCCACCTCTAATACCTTCTTCTCTATACTCAGGCGCTTGAACCTGCTGGCACCCTTTGTCAAATCTGATCAAGTCTTCAGAGCTTGGCTAGTTGTTGAGAGTATTGAGTCATTAAACTTTTTTTTTTTTCCAGTTTGAGTTTGCTAAGCAGGCAGTGCCTAAATCCAAATGAATGGCCCTGTTTTGGTGGCATGAGAGGCATCATGCAGGCTGGTCAGAGTGTTATTTGGGAGTCTGGGACACGGTTGACACTGGTGAGTGTGGACAGACTCTCTGTCGGTGTGCATTTCTGCAGCAGATGGTCACCCCCGTGAAATGGAAATGGATTTGTGGTACCTTTCTAGCTGTAAACCCAGACAGCTTTAAAGAGCTAAAGAGATCTGGCTCTGAGTATTTAGAAAGGTTTATTTTTGTAATATCAAATGTATGATACTATTCATCTCAAAGGCATCACTGATAGAGTACTAAGTGAAGATGAGGTGAGGATCAGGAAAAATCTGCTCAGAGTAATTCTGATGCTGATCTTCCAATTATGTTTAATGTACTTTTAAACCACATAAAGATCCATGATAAATGACAAATGTGAAGAAATTATAAAAGGCAAAGGTGCTCATTATTGAAAAAGTAGAAAGGCTAGCTAGTGTTTAATGAATGTGAAGTCTAACCTTTGAAAATAGGTCAACTTCTCTGTAAGCTTATTTTCTCTAGCTGAAGGTGTAATTAAGTAGGAAATTTTAAGACCATATTTTCATGTTCAGTGCTCATGGTAAAATAGTAAAGTCAAGTTATGTATTCTGTTTACAGTGTCATTTTTTAAAATTACTTATACTTTCCCAGATTTTATATTATCTATGATTGTTTTTCCTCCTTTTAATTCTTAGAAATGTTTGACATTTCATCTCTTTTCTTTTTCTTTCAAACTGTGAGCACTTGAAACAAAGTGCATAGATTGGATAGGATAAACTTCAGAATCTAAAAAAAGTCATATTAAAGGATTATAAATTGTATTTCACATAGAAGAAAGTCCAGTGCATAACTATCTTTGCCAACCTTTATTTCCCCCTCCTGAAGAGCTACACAAGATGAAAAAATAACAAAAACTAAACCACTGTCTGACCCAGATCACTCACAGGATGGAGCGGGCACACCCAGTCTCCCCTTTGCCCTAACCAGCCTTCAAAATCTGTGTTCTGAGCTTGCCAGCTTTCGGACTGGAGCACATGACCTGAGCCAAGTCAGTCTGCTCTTCTTTCTGCTGAGCATCTGCAGTGGGCACATGATCTAAACTAGTCCAAACAGAGTGTTGGGACTTGGAGAAGGCAGTGCTGAAACAAAGACCCTGCCTTGGTAATGAAGGTTATTCTGCTGGCAGCCACAATGCAGCCTTGAGAGGAGAGTGCATCCGAGACAGCCAGCATCAAAGGGAAAAGACATGGAGAAACTGAGACTGTTTCTCACTTCAGTTCCACATCAAGCTGTACAGGAAACCTCAATTGCATCAGTTATATGGGCCTATAAATTGCCTTCAGAGTTTAGGCTATTTAAATTGAATTTTCTGTTACTGGAAAGGCTATGTCTGTTACACAGGTATGTATGTCTGAAACCTACCTAAAAACCCAGCCATCATCAGTATCCATTCCTGAAGGGGTGGCTCTGTGCAAAGCACGTGTCATAAGTTACAAGGGAAAGACACTCCGGAAAGGTCAAAACAGCAGATAGCCACTCATACGTGTCAGACAGAAAGTGAAAGTCGCTCAGTCACGTCCAACTTTTTGTGACCCCATGGGTATAGTCCATGTACTTCTTCAGACCAGAATACTGTAGTGGGTAGTCTTTCCCTTCTCCAGGAGATCTTTCCAACCCAGGGATCAAACCCAGGTCTCCCACATTGGAGGTGAATTCTTTACCAGCCGAGTCACAAGAAAAGCCCCTCATATCGACAAATTCATGTTTATTTTGTGTACACCAGGCAAGAAAGGAGTCATATTTTTGTCATTGCCTACTTGAAACTCAGAGATTATTTCCTCAAGTGATGAAGCCTGTTGTTACTGGCTTGTTCCAAGAGAATATTATCCCAAGAGCTGACTTTTCAGTATCTTGAAAGTTCTCTGTAGTAGTGGAGGACACAAATGTTGTGAACTATTAATATTGAAAGTGAGTACCTCTTCTGTGGCGCATCATGCAAGGTGGACCCAGGGAGCAAGCTGAGAGGGAACAGAGCTCCCTTTGTGGAGTTACATCAGTTAGACCAGTGAGCACATATAATGGGATGAAGTTGTAATCTCAAAGCAACTTCCATCCAGCCGCTGCTTAGAACTGCAGATCCCTGCTTTTCATCCACAGGTGATGCATAAAGAACATTTCAACAGCTCTTTAAAATTTAAGAAGTTCTTTTCTAAGTTATCTCATTTGAGCTTCACAAAAACACTGTTAATAAACAGAGACATTAGCATTTCCATTTAATATGTGAGGAACACAGGGCTTGGAGAGGCCTTATGATTTACCTGGACTTTAGTGTGTAGCAGAGCAGAGACTCAGACCCGCCTTGGGCGCCTCCGCCGACCACCTGCACTTCTCTCACAGGTGGTAACCAGCGGCCTGTACCACCTCTGTGAGCAAGCTAGCCCATCAGCCTTGTGTGGGGAGTTTGATGACACTGGGAAAATAGGCAGCTGTGTTATCACCGCGCAGGGCCCCTCAGGCAGGTGGGCAGAGCGACACCTGACAGGACCAGGTGTGCCTGAAGCACTCTCCAGGGTGAGAATGATTCTTCTATTTTCCCAATCAGTATTTTTATGGATAGTGAGGAACAAGGCAGTCCATCCAGTTTTTGTTTCTAACCATATATATATATTTTAAGGAAAGAGAGTCTGGAGTCTTTTTTATTTTATGTTTAATCAACTAGGTAATGGTTTTGTACAAGTCTTTCTCTGTCTTTTCTGCTTTCTCTTAAGGCCACTTTTCTAACTATAATGATGAGGGAAAAGATTTTTGTCTAATATACTTACCTAAAGTTAGTTGTATCTCCTAGACTCAACCTAAAGTACATATAAAAATAAATGTATATTTTTACCAGGAATATACTTTCTTCTTTTTTATCACTTTAACTGAGGGCCAATCAATAGGCTTTAGAAATAAGCTGTTATTTAACGTTTCTTTCCAGATTGAATTTTAGTTAGAGAAATATAACCTTTTATAATATAAGGCAAGAATAAGATGACCCAAACACTCCAACCTTATATTTGTATTGGTTTATGATTGAGTCCTTGGCCCATCTTTAAGCCCATCAAATTTACAAAACCTTATAGTAATACCTCTCCAAAGCATGTCCATCTGTCCTATACTTGGATTGAATAAAATAATGCTTTTCACTTTGATGATAATAAAGGCTATCATTTACAGAGCACCTACTATGTTATAGGCACTGACCTGTGTACTGTGTATATGCCTACTTAATCTTCACAATAGCCCCACGATAGGTACTATTATCTCCATGTCATAGATAGGGAAGCTAACTTGCTAAAGATCATACAATTAATAAATGTTGGGACATCAATCGATTCTTAAGTTCAGCAGGAAAGTGACTACTGAGGACTACCATATTAGGGATTTTACAAAATGTCATCCCGGATTCCACAGCATCTCACCAGGGAGGACATTTCATGACCAGTATGGTTCAAGCATGGTGTATTTATGTGGGCCTGTCATTTTGCTTATACTGCCAAGGAACAGGTACAGTGGAACACTAGTAAGTCCAATCTCAGGCCCCTTGCTAACTCAGGAACTGTAGCAGAATGGCCATCACATTTAACTTCTCAGGAGTATCTCTGTTTATGGGCTGTCCCCTGTCGTATGCCTCCTTTTGAGTAAGCCTCACAAGGCTTGAGGAGTCTCTCACATTGTTGTGTAAGTAGAATCTGATTTAAATAACCTGCAGGCCTTAGGTGTACTGTATTAGCTTGGATTTACTGTCTATTTAATTCATTCACCAAATACTGTTACAGCTTGTGAGGTTATAGAAACCCAGATTTGTACGGTGTGGAGTACAAAGCCCAGGACAAAATAGCAGCTTAGTAAATCGTGTAACCTGTGGGTGGTGGCCCATTTGACTCTTTTTCGTTTATTCTACTTAGTATTTCAGAAATTTTCTGTCCTTCTGTAGAATCCTTAGTGCTGGAAAGGCCCTCAGAGGTCACCGAATCTCTCCTTTTTTAGATGAACTTAGTCCAAGAGAGGGTAATAGCCTTGCCTTAGGCCACCCCATTTTCTGATTCAGCTCCCTGAACTCCCTTTATAAGATCCCCCTGATACATAACACTCCACTGGCACCATCAGTTTCGGCTAAGCAGGACTGATTTAGTTTCAGAGTTGTTTCATATTCCGTTGATTGCCCATCTTGCCATTTATAGCTCTGACTTTATAGCTTTGGGAAGCACCTTAAGGATAATTGCAAATTCTCTACCATCCAAATATGCACTCCCCATGCCTAATAATGAGGCTTTTAAGAGGTGAGATAGGAGAGGAGCAAGATGATAGCTCATGTGAAATGATAAATCTGGGTAAATGGGATGTGATAATGGACTTTTCAGTGACACTTCTTGTCTGATCATTGGTCCACGGTTATGCTGGTACATTCTGTACTTTGAAAGACATAAAATGTCAAGAGGCCCAAATATTGGTTAAGATTTTGATTATTTTGCAGAATTGTAGAAAAAAGAACCTCAGGACTGATTATTTCCCGCCCCCCCCCCAAAGATTTATGTTTAATGTTCTTATCCCTTGTTTATAAGTTGCACTTTCTACTGTTTGTAGGATTGTAGGACTATCCAAAAAATTTTATTTGTTCTTTCCTATTGCCTCAGTGATTTAATGGTTCTGTTCTTTGAAGAGTAATTCCAGTTGCCTTTTGATTTGAGACACATAGAAAAATCTACTTATGAGCTTGGCAGCTCTTAGGTGAGAGCATTCATTCACTTATTGATCTGTCAAACTTTTATTAAGTACTGATGTACATGGTACTGTGGCAAGTGAAAGGAATGTGTAAGTGAGTAAGACGTGGTTCTTATCTACAAGGAACTCGGAGTCCCATGGAGGAGACAGGCCTGGCTTCAATAAACAACGATGCCAATTTTGCAGGGACAAGATTGCCAGGGAGACACATGGGAATGACCCATCCCCAGATGGACCTCTGAGAAAGGTACAGGGATGTGAGACCAGCTGGATTTAAAGGATGTGGGGCCTTGAAAAGTGGAGAAAGGAGCTGGTAATGGGGATGAGGGTGGTGGGGAGGTACTGCAGGCGGAGGGAGCAAGATGCACAGAGGCTGGTGGTGGGCAGGTGAANTGAGAAAGGTACAGGGATGTGAGACCAGCTGGATTTAAAGGATGTGGGGGCTTGAAAAGTGGAGAAAGGAGCTGGTAATGGGGATGAGGGTGGTGGGGAGGTACTGCAGGTGGAGGGAGCAAGATGCACAGAGGCTGGTGGTGGGCAAGTGAAGAGAGGTCGGGGGACGGTGTTCAGGTCATGAGGGACTAGGAAGCTATGCTGCAGAGTTTGTATCCATAAGTAAATGGGGAGCTACAGAATTATCTTAAGCAAACAAATAATGGGATTAGTGTTACATTTTGGAAAGATAAAGAATGACTGGAAGGGTATCAACCCCTGATTTCACTTTTGGATTCAACAACCAATTGGGTTTCTTAGGTTTGCCTCACAACTCCCGTCTTTGGGGCTGAGTTTGTAGCTGACCCCCAGCTCCCTCAGGCCACTAGCTGCCCCTGAATGACAAGCTCACAAGGAGCCCTCAGAAACAGGCCCACCCTCTGAGCCAGGGTCTGCTGCAGCCTGCTCCACAGCCCAAGTCAGGGAACGGGCAGGGACAGTCGCACCAGAGTTACCTGTACTTCTGTTCAAGACATGAAGATGTGCTTGGAATATGAGGGAGCAAAAACAGGTAACAGGCTTCCTTGCTCACTTCCTGGGCACTGAGCTGGTCCCTTAAATGGAGTGAGGGTAGTGGGGGAGTCAGTGGGTGGATCAGGAGATGGAGCCTAGGTGGTTCAACCTGTCCTTGATGGTGCTGTGTGCAGGGATCATGTGAAGGACCCTGCTTTTGCTCCCTACACCTCAGAACTGGCAGCAGGGTTTTGGCCTTTTTATAATTTGTTGTTCATAATTTTCCCTACATGCACAGTTATTTTTAATTTTTATTTATTTCTTAAAATTTATTTATTTTAATTGGATGATAATTGTTTAGTTGCTCAGTTGTGTCCGACTCTTTGAGACCCCAAGGACTGCAGCATGGCAGGCTTCCCTGTCTTTCTCAGGGAAATAATTACTTTACAATATTGTGATGGTTTTTTTGCCATACATCAGTATGGATTGGCCATAGGTATACATGTGTCCCCTCCATCCTGAACCCCCTCCCAGGTTGTCACAGAACACTGGCTTTGGATGACCTGCTTTACACATCAAACTCACACTGGTCATCTATTTTACATATGGTAATGTATATGTTTCAGTGCTATACTTTCTTTGTACTCCGTTGCTTCTGAGAAGAGGAGACATTTGTCCAAGTGCAAGCATGGAACAACAGACTGGTTCCAAACAAGAAAAGGAGTACATCAAGGCTGCATATTGTCACCCTGCTTATTTAACTTATATGCAGAGTACATCATGAGAAACGCTGGGCTGGAAGAAGCACAAGCTGGAATCAAGATTGCCAGGAGAAATATCAATAACCTCAGATATGCAGATGACACCACCCTTATGGCAGAAAATGAAGAACTAAAAAGCCTCTTGATGAAAGTGAAAGAGGAGAGTGAAAAAGTTGGCTTAAAGCTCCACATTCAGAAAATGAAGATCATGGCATCCAGTCCCATCACTCCATGGGAAATGGATGGGGAAACAGTGGAAACTGTCAGACTTTATTTTTCTTGGCTCCAAAATCACTGCAGATGGTGATTGCAGCCATGAAATTAAAAGACACTTACTCACTGGAAGGAAAGTTATGACCANAGAAATATCAATAACCTCAGATATGCAGATGACACCACCCTTATGGCAGAAAACAAAGAGGAAATAAAGAGCCTCTTGATGAAGGTAAAAGAGGAGAGTGAAAAAGCTGACTTAAAACTCAACATTCAAAAAAAAAAAAATATCATGACATCTGCTCCTATCCCTTCATGGCAAATAGATGAGGAAAAAATGAAAATGGTGACAGACTTTATTTTCTTGGTCTCCAAAATTACTGACGATGTTGACTGCATCCATGAAATTTAAAAGATGTTTGCTGTTTTGAAGAAAAGCAATGACAAACCTAGACAGTGTATTAAAAAGCAACTTTGCTAACAACGGTCCATATAGTGAAAGCTATGGTTTTTCCAGTAGTCATATGTGGACGTGAGAGTTAGAATTCGAAGGATGAGTGCCAAAGAGGTGATGCTTTTGAGCTGTGGTGTTGGAGAAGACTCTTGAGAGTCCCTTGGATGGCAAGGAGATCAAAACAGTCTATTCTAAAGGAAATCAATCCTGAATATTCATTGGAGGGACTGATGCTGAGACTGAAGCTCCAATAATTTGGCCACCTGATGTGAAGAGGCATTAGAAAAGTTAGAAAAGTTCATTAGAAAAGTCCCTGATGCTGGGAAAGATTGAAGGCAGGAGAAGGGGACGACAGAGGATGAGATGGTTGGATGGCATCANGCTGAAACTCCAATACTTTGGCCACCTCATGCGAAGAGTTGACTCATTGGAAAAGACTCTGATGCTGGGAGGGATTGGGGGCAGGAGGAGAAGGGGACGACTGAGGATGAGATGGCTGGATGTCATCACGGACTCGATGGACGTGAGTCTGAGTGAACTCTGAGAGATGGTAATGAACAGGGAGGCCTGGCGTGCTGAGATTCATGGGGTCACAAAGAGTCAGAAACGACTGAGCAACTGAACTGAACTGAACTGATTGTCATTAAATCATATAATAATTCATCAGCAGTTTAACCATGTGAATTCTTGATATATTTTTATGAAAATAACAATCCTGAGCATGGAATAATTCATTTTAATGTCATATCTGTTAGTCCAAAGATAATTTGGTGATATTATTTGAAATGAATATGAGAACACAGGTCCATTTTCAGTCCTTGTTCTTTTGGATAATAATCTGCAACATGGAGGGATTCATTATCTAAAATAATATACTCTTCTCTCATGTTAACCCCTTTTCTCTTTCTTGTTCTGCCCAGGTAAATCCAACTCATTTCAAAAATTACTTGAAACTATGTCTCTGGACACTAGAGTCTGCTCTTAGAAGTGACGGTAAATTCATGCAGGTGGAAATGACCTCTGAGAGAGGGTAACAAAGGAAAAACTGCTCATGCAAGGAATCTGAAAGAATCATTTAGGAACAAGGTAAAGGAAATACAGTCACAAAAAGAGACTGAACAAGAAACTTTTGAAAAAAGGACTGGAGTAGGACAGTGTAGTATAAAGGAAACATAGAGAAAAGGGCATGAAAAGAATTTGGCAATTAGTGAGGTCAAACACTACAAGAAGGACAATTAGCTTGAGGACTCCACGGAGACCAGTGGGTTTGGCAATTAGGAGGTCACTGACGACATTTAATCTTCAAGTCACCACGTAAGTCAGCTAATAAAGACAAAGCTGTCTCATGTCCCCAGTGTATCATCATGTCAGCCCTACAGTGAATGATATTATCCACAGGGTAACACTTAATGATGAGTACTATTGTGATTAAATCTTTATAGAATACTGATGGGAATGTTCGTTGCAACCCTTTAAATACCAACAGCATGATTAATACTCTAGAACAGACATGCAAGAAATAGATAGTAATTTGCCACTTATATGTCTGTCAAATTTTATATCACACTTAAGGGTTTATTGATGTGAAATGGTGCATTTATTTGCGCAGTTAGTCCTCCTTTATAAGAAATAAGAAGCTATTAAAACAGTCCTATACATACAGAATATAATGGAAGTGTTTTCTAATGTGCATATGTTGTTGATGTTCTATAATTGCTAAAGCTATTGTTTCTATAATTTTAATTATTTTTAAAAACTATAATAACCATTGTCGTTGTAAACATATCTTTAATAAAGGTCACCTTTTTGATACATTAAAGATGTAATTATAGGCATTTTCCATATTAAGAAATTTAATTTTCTGTAACTGTAACTGTGTTCTTCTATTATGAAGGCATATTTTTTCAAAAATGTATAAATTTCTAGATTTCCCAAACTATCTGATATTTATTCTTAGACTTGTAAAGAATAACCTTTAAGTGCTAGAATTATAACATTATGTACAATAGATTTTATACTTAGCATTATATATGGTAAATTGTTGAAACTTTATCTTGTTGGCTAAAATTTGCTTTACATGTCAAAAAGAATGTGTGTATATGTACTTATTTGATTGTGTGTGCATGTGTGTGTGTTTAGATCAAAAGTTGGCAAATGTGTCATGTGAAGAGACATGAAATGCTGTCTACTTGACCAGTCATAAGATCTCTGTCATAATTATCCTTGTTTTACACTATAGTGAAAACACAGTCCTAGATACAATACTCACAAATGGGCATAAATACATTCTAATAACATTTAATTTGCAGAAACGTTTGAATGTGGGAGCACTGATTTGGCCTAAGAGGGTGCAGGTTGCCAAATTCTATTATAGATGTATACTAGTTCATTCTTAGCACTTCATTGTTCTTTAGAGTAACATTGAATCAAGTAGGTGTAAAGGACATCAAAATCTTTAAACTAAGTAATAGGAAAAGATGTGTACTTTCCAAATTAGAAAATGAATAAAAATGGCAAATTAAATAATCCACATAGTATATTACAACAAAATAAACATACAGCACATAAAACATTCAGACATTTTCACCACCTTGAACTAGTAGGTCCCAGCTAGTTTTTGTGATATCTATGTCACTATTTTAAAGTGCTTCCTTTTTTTTAATCACCTTCAAATTGATGAACAATAGAATAGACTACACCAAAAGACTAAGAGCTGCATGATGGCAGAGATCGCCGTTTCCTTTATGGCTGAGGACTTGGCATAGGAGGTCAGGCCCTGAGCCTTCGGAGTGGGGGAATTGACTTCAAGACCCCAGACTACCAAAGAACACACCCTAGGAAGTACTAAATAGTAAGAACTCACACAAAGGGAACCACTTGAATACAAGACTAGGCATCATCCAACAACCAGTAGCACCCTGTGCAGGATACCTCATCTAAAGAAGAAAGAAAGTGAAGTCGCTCAGTCGTGTCCAACTCTTTGTGACCCCATGGACGGCAGCCTACCATGCTCCTCTGTCCATGGGATTTTCCAGGAAAGAGTACTGGAGTGGGGTGCCATTTCCTTCTCCAGAGGATCTTCCCAACCCAGTGATCAAAGCTGGGTCTCCCGTATTGTAGGCAGACACTTTACCATCTGAGCCAAAACAAAACAAAAATACAAGCCCAATCATCAGCAGACAGGATTGCCATCTCACTCAACCTTGCCTATCAGGGGAAAACAAACAAACAAAAGCTCAGCACAAATCTCACCCCGCATGAAGCTTACACAAACCACTGGACCAACGTTAGGAAGGCAGAAACCAAAAGGAAGAATAACATTCAACCTTGAAGCCTGGGGAAAGGAGACTTCAAACACAATAAGTTGACAAAGAAAAATAATGAAAAAGCAGAGAAATATTACACAAATGAAGGAACAAAGTAGAAACACAGAAGTCCAAATAAATGAAGGCAAACTACCTGAAAAAGAATTTAGAATAATGATAGTAAAGATGATGAAAAACCTTGACAACAAAATGGAAAAAAAATGCAAGAATCAATTAACAAAGACCTAGAAGAATTAAAGAATAAACATACAGAGACAAACACAATTACTGAAATTAAAAATACTCTAGAAGGAACCAATAGCAGAATATCTGAAGCAGGAGAATGAATCAACGAGCTGGAAGATAAAATAGTGGAAATAACTTCTGAAGAGCAGAATAAAGTAAAAAGAATGAAAATAACTGAGGATATCCTCAGAGACCTCTGGGACATCAAATGCACCAGCATTCAAAGTATAGAGGCCCCAGAAGAGGAAGAGATAAAGAAAGAGTATGAGAAAATTTCTGAAGCAATTATAACTGAAAATTTCCCCAACATGGAAAAGGAAATAGTCAATCAAGTCCAAGAGACACAAAGAGTCCCATACAGGATAAATCAGAGAAGAAACATTCCAAGACACATACTAATCAAACTAACAAAGACTAAAAACAAAGAAAGAATATTAAAAGCAGCACAGTAGAAGCAACAAGTAACATACAAGGGAAACCCCATACATGTAACAGCTGATCTTTCAGCAGAAACTCTGCAGAACAGAAGGGAATGGCAGGGTATATTTAAAATACTGGAAAGGAAAAATCTACAACCAAGATTACTATACCTGGGAAGGATCTCATTCAAAACTGATGGAGAAATCAAAAGTTTTCAGACAAACAAAGTTAAGAAAATTCAGTACCATTAAACCAGCTTTACAACAAATGTTAAAGGGACTTATCTAATCAAGAAATACAGGAGAAGAAAAAAGAACTACAAAATCAAACTCCAAACAAGAAAATGGCAATAGGATCATATATATCAATAATTAATTTAAATATAATTGGATTAAATTAAAAGACACAGACTGGCTGAATGGATACAAAAACAAGACCCATATATATCCAGTCTACAAGAAACCCATTTACGACCTCAAGACACATATAGACTGGCTGTGAGAGGATGGGAAAATATATTCCATGCAAATGGAAAGCAAAAGAAAGCTGGAGTAGCAATCCTCATATCAGACAAAGTAGACCTTAAAATAAAGAATATTACAAAAGATAAGGAAGGACACTACATAATGATCGAGGGATCAATTCAACAAAAAGACATAAAATTGTAAATATCTATGCACCCACCATAGGAGCACCTCAATATGTAAGACAAACTCAATACATAAGACAAACAGATGTAAAAGGAGAAATTGGCAGTAACACAATAATAGTAGGAGACTTTAACACCCCACTCACACCAATGGACAGATCATCAAAACAGAAAATTTATAAGGAAACACAAGTCTTAAAGGAAATGCAGAACAACACACCTTCTCAGTGCACATAGAATATTCTCCAAGATAGACCACATCTTGGGTCACAAACAAACTTCAGTAAAGTAAGAAAATTGAAATCATATCAAATATCTCCTCCAGCCACAATAATGTGAGACTAGATATCAATTACAAGAAAAGAACTGTTAAGAAACACAAACACATGGAGATTAAACAACACATTTCTAAATAACCAACAGGTCACTGAAGAAACCAAAAAGAAAACCAAAAAAATTATAGAAACAAATGACAATGAAAACATGACAACTCAAAACTTATGGGATGCAGCAAAACCAGTTATAAGATGGAAGTTTATAGCAATACAATCCTACATCAGGAAATAAGAAACACATTGAATAAACACCTAACTTTATACCTAAAACAAATGGAAAAACAGAAGAACAACAACAACGACGAAAAAAATAATAGTAGGAGGAAAGAAATCATAAAGATCCAGCAGAAATAAATGAAGAAGAAATGAAAGAAAAAATAGTAAATATTAATAAAAGTAAAAGCTGGTTTTTCTGAGCAGACAAATAAAATTGACAAACCTCTAGCCAGATTCATCAAGGAAAAAGGAGAGAAGAATCAAATCAACAAATTAGAAATAAAAAAGGAGAGGTTACAATAGACAAAGCAGAAATACAAATGATTGTAAGATACTATTATAAACAGCTATATGACAATAATAGAGAAGGTAAGGGCAACCCACCCCAGTACTCTTGCCTGGTAAATCCCATGGATGAAGTAGCCTGGTAGGCTGCAGTCCATGGGGTCACTAAGAGTCAGCCACAACTGAGTGAATTCACTTTCCTTTTTCACTTTTCTGCATTGAAGAAGGAAATGGCGACCCACTCCAGTGTTCTTGCCTCGAGAATCCCAGGGATGGGGGAACCTGGTGGGCTGCCATCTACGGGGTCCCATAGAGTCAGACACAACTGAAGTGACTTAGCAGCAACAGCAACAGCAGTATATGACAATAAATGGATAACCTGAAAGAAATGGACAGGTTCTTAGAAAAGTTCAATCTTCCAAGACTGAAACAGGAAGAAATAGAAATTATGAACAACCAAATTACAAGCACTGAAATTGAAGCTTTGATAAAAAATCTCCTAAGAAACAAAATTTCAGGACCAGAGAATGTTTCACAGGAGAATGCAAATTGATTTTGTCACTATGGAAGATGATATGGAGTTTCCTTTAAAAACTAGGAATAAAATCACAGTATGATTCAGGAATCGCACTCCTAGGCATATACCTTGAAGAAACTAAAATTGAAAAGGACACATGTATCCCACTCTTCATTGCACCACTATTTATAATAACTAGGACATGGAAGCAACCTAGATGTCCATCAACAGATGAATGAATAAAGAAGTTATGGTTAGGGTTAGGGTTAGAAGTTATGGTGCATACACACAATGGGATATTACCCATAAAAAGGAACACATTTGAGTCAGTTTTAATGAGGTGGATGAACCTAGAACCTATTATACAGAGTGAAGTAAATCAGAAAGATAAAGATAAATATCATACTCAAACACATATATATGGAATCTAGAAAAATGGTACTGAAGAATTTAGTTACAGTGCAGCAATGGATAAACAAGCATAGAGAATAGATTTATGGAATGAGAGGAGGGGAGCAGAAGGTAAGATGTATGGAAAGAGTAACATGGAAACTTACTTTACCATTTGTAAAATAGGTAGCCAATGAGAATTTGCTATATGGCTCAGGAAACTCAAACAGAGGATTTGTATCAACCTAGAGGGGTAGAATGGGGAGGGAGATGGGGAGACGTTCAAAACAGAGGTGATATATGTATACCTATGGCTGATTATTTCTCCACTGATCTCCAGAAGCATATTGGGCACCTAATGACCTGGAGAGTTCCTCTTTTGCTATACTATCATTTTGCCTTTTCATACTGTTCATGGGGTTCTCAAGGTAAGAATACTGAAGTGGCTTGCCATTCCCTTCTCCAGTGGAGCACGTTCTGTCAGACCTCTCCACCATGACCTGCCCATCTTGGGTTGCCCTGCAGGCATGGCTTGGTTTCACTGAGTTAGACAAGGCTGTGGTCCTAGTGTGATTAGATTGACTGGTTTTCTGTGAGAATGGTTTCAGTGTGTCTGCCCTCTGATGCCCTCTTGAACACCTACCATCTTACCTGGGTTTCTCTTACCTCGGGTGTGGGGTATCTCTTCACGGCTGCTCCAGCAAAGCACAGCTGCTGCTCCTTACCTTGGAGGAGGGATATCTCCTTACTGCCACTGTTCCTGACCTTCAATGTAGAATAGTTCCTGTAGGCCCTCCTGTGCCTGCACAGCCACTGCTCCTCGGGTTGCTCCTCCCAGCTGCAGGCCCTTGCCTCGAGCATGGGTGGCTCCTCTCAGCTGCTGCAGCTGGCCTCGGGCTTGGGGTGGCTCCTCAGGGTCACCGCCCCTGGCCTCAGGCGGGAGGTGACTTCTCCCAGCCGCCCCTGACCTCAGACGCGGGGTGTCTCCTCACTGCTGCCACTGGTCTCAGATGTGGGGTAGCTCCTCTCGGCCGCTTCCCTTGACATTGGACGCTGGGTGTCTCCTGCTGGCCGCCACAGACCTCGGAGGCAGGGTAGATCCTCTCGGCAGTCCCTGTGTTGTCACAGCCTGGCACTCTAGGCCTCTGCCCCTGAACTCGGACGTGGGGTAGCTCCTCTTGGCCGTGCTTAGTGTGCCGGCTCTCACAGCCACCTGTGCCTAGTGCGCCGGCTCTCACAGCTGGCTGCGCTTAGTGCGCCAGCCAGATAAGTGGAGAAATAACTCCAGAAAGAATGAAGGGGAGCCAAAGCAAAAACAATACCCAGTTGTGGATGTGACTGGTGATACAAGCAAGATGCGATGCTGTAAAGAGCAATATTGCATAGGAACCTGGAATGTCAGGTCCATGAATCAAGGCAAATTGGAAGTGGTCAGAAAAGAGATGGCAAGGGTGAATGTTGACATTCTAAGAATCAGCGAACTAAAATGGACTGGATGGGTGAATTTAATTCAGATGACCATTATATCTACTATTGTGGGCAGGAATCCTTCAGAAGACATGGAGTAGCCATCTTGGTCAACAAGAGTCCAAAATGCAGTACTTGGACGCAATCTCAAAAACGACAGAATGATCACTGTTCATTTCCAAGGCAAACCATTCAATATCACAGTTATTCAAGTNCGGCAGATCCTGTGCTTGATGCTGGAGTACAACATCATCGACAACAACGACACGCAGCTACAGATCATCTCGACCCTGGAGAGCACGGGCGCGGGGAAGCGCATGTACGAGCAGCTGTGCGACCGGCAGCGGGAGCTGAAGGAGCTGGTGAGCGCGCCCCGGGACCCCCTTCCCACTGTGGGCCTCTGCCTCCCTGACTCCCCTAATGTCCCAGCATCCAGGGGGCGGCTGGGCTGGCCACCCCCCTTCCTTTAGGGGCCTTCACGGTCTCAGTTGCCTGTGATTCTTGGAATCGCCTCTCTGATAAACCGCCTGCACTCGGGCCTGGCCTCGGGGTCCTCCCTGAGACCAAGACCATCGTGTTGTCAGCCACTGCTGCCCTGAGAGGTGTTAGCTGGAGGGGGGCGTCCAGGGGAACGCTCAGGGAAAAGTGGGTTGTAACCAGCTGGCTTCTGTTTGCAGCAAAGGAAAGGCGGGCCCACCAGGCTAACACTGCCCTCCAAGTCCACAGTGAGTTGGTCTCCTCCTGGGGGCTGGGTGGAGGGAAGAAGGTGGGCTAGCCCTCCCTGGGGTAGGGGGTAGCAGCAGGCAGCCTCTCTTGATGGGGAGAGGTGAACAGNAGGAAAGGCGGGCCCACCAGGCTAACACTGCCCTCCAAGTCCACAGTGAGTTGGTCTCCTCCTGGGGGCTGGGTGGAGGGAAGAAGGTGGGCTAGCCCTCCCTGGGGTAGGGGGTAGCAGCAGGCAGCCTCTCTTGATGGGGAGAGGTGAACAGTGACTCAGCGGTGCTTCACAAGCCGGCTTTTTGAGGCTAGAACTGTGCTGCAGGAAACCAAACGTGATAAAGATTATTGTTAATGTTACAAGTTACACATAATAGCACAACTAATAGCTCACATAGGTTGTGCGCTCATGTGTCAGATTCTGCGCTAATAGTTCATTTCATCTTGACACTAAGCCTGTCAGGTCAGTGCCTCTTCCTTCCCCATTTTACAAGGTCTTCAGGGATCTTAGTTCTTCCTGTCCTGCCGCTCCCCTGTCCTTGGCACATAGCTTGCACTTCACAGACCGAAAGAGCTGCTCAAGCTCCAGCCATCTAATCTCCATCCAAGCCAGGAGGAAGCGGCAAAGAACACCCCCCTTCCCTTTATGGACCTTCCTGGACCTTCCAATGGACACACCTGCCTATATACCATTGTCCAGGTTTAGCACATGGCCCCTCCTAGCTAAGACGTGAGCCTTAATTCAGGGCCACTGTTTGGCAGCTAGCACTCAAGGAGTCTATCACAAAGGTGGAAGGGACCCTCAGCGACTTCAGCATCTAGTGCTCACATACTCGCCAATCCCCGCAGGCCTTAGTGTTGAGGGGACCACAGTGTTTGCAGGCGGGGAATGGGCACAAACCTGGGAAAGAGAGAGGGTCAGACGCATGCATGCACGCACTCTGTAGGAGGGACGTGGCCTCGGAACCCCCGGTGGTGACTCAGGGTGACTCAGCGCTCCCAGGGCTTTCTCCAGCCCGGCAGCTGCCACCCACAGAGATATGGAGGCAGCCCCCACTCCGGACGCCCNTTTTTTTTTTTTTTTAGTGAAATTAATAATGCCAATATAAAAAAATTAAAATTCCCTTTTAATCATGTAGAACAGATTAAAGTGGGGACTGCCCGCCAGAGATACTTCTGAGATGCATCTGAAAGTTGAATTTCAGGCTGTTTCTGGACTGTGGCTTCCTTTTGAAACATCTTTGCCTTAGGTTTGAAATCATCAGTAATTTGTTAACTGGAGGCAAACATTAGTTTTTGCAGCTGCAGAGAGACAGAATGGGACTTGGTCACCAAGTGTCAAGGACTTGGGGTGTCAGTCTTAGAGCAGTCATTTCTGAAGCCACTGAACCATTCTGAGGCTCAGTTGCCTCAAGTCTTCTTCATCTCTGACCTTGAACATCCCACTCAGGTCTGTGACTGTCAGCACAAATGAGCTCTTCAAAACTGGAATATTGCAGTTGTATTGCTTTTATTGAGATGGTGAATACAGGTTCCATACACACCTCTTTCTACCTTCTGCCCTGATTTAGAACTAGAGTGAGTTTTATGTTTAATCATAATTGGAAGGGAAAAATTATGAATAAATGGTATCTGTACCATAAACGCACCACAGCCAGGCTATGAAAGAAAACTGTTGTTATTTCTCAAGTTTTTCTGAAAAGTGTTTTACAGATAAATCCTAATTCTCCTATGTTTGAAATAAGCAAAAACAAACAAACAAACAAACAAACAAACCCATAAAGGATGGAAAATCAAAATGCTTTAGTGATTGCTCTCAGTTCAGTTCAGTTCAGTCACTCAGTTTTGTCCTACTCTTTGCAATCCTATGGACTGCAACACCCCAGGCTTCCCTGTCCATCACCAACTCTTGGAGCTTGCTCAAACTCATGTCCATCAAGTTGGTGATACCATCCAACCATCTCATCCTCAGTTGTCCCCTTCTCCTGCCTTCAATCTTTCCCCACATCAGGGTTTTTTCTAAAGAGTCAATTCTTCGCATCAGGTGGCCCAAGTATTGGAGCTTCAGCTTCAGCATCAGACTTTCCAATGAGTATTTAGGACTGATTTCCTTTAGGATTGACTGGTTTGATTTCCTTGCTGTCCAAGGGACTCTCAAGAGTCTTTTCCAACACCACAGTTCAAAAGCATCAATTCTTCAGCAGTCAGCTTTCTTTATGGTCCAACTTTTACATCCATACATGACTACTGGAAAAACCATAGCTTTGACTAGATGGATCTCTGACAGCAAAGTAATGTCTCTGTTTTTTAATGTGCTGTCTAGTTTGGTAATAACTTTACTTTCCAAAAGCAAACGTCTTTTAATTTCATGGCTGCAGTCACCAGCTACGGTGATTTTGGAGCCCAAGAAGGGTGATTTTGGAGCCCTAGTGATTACTCCAGACCACTTGAAACTGGTAGTATGTAAGCCATCTATCCATGCACACATCCATCCATCCATCCATCCATCTACCCAACCCTCCATCTATCCATTCATCCAACCCTCCATCCACCAATCCATCCACCATCAACCCATGCATCCATCCATCCATTCACTCAACCATGTACCATCTTATAAACTTGATGCTTTGACTTATGCCTTGCATGTGTATGTCAGGCACACCTTGTCCTGGACAAACAGATATGCCTGAATCACCTTGTGTTGCTGCCCTGTATCCCTCATTGACTCCCAAGTCCTCCTCCCAGGAGTGCCTTTCCAATTCCAAAGCAATTAATCCAGAGTCTACCCCTCAACTACCTCCCTTACTGGATTTTCACACTTATGGCCACAGTCCATTTGCTCTATCATCCAAAGGCCAGATGCCAGGCAATTAGGAAGAGCCCCGATATCCCAGAGTGCTCTGAAACTATTCATACTAGCCAGTTTTAAGCCTGTTTACCCTGCCTTGCCAAAAAAAAAACACAATAAAGGCTCTTTTACACATTTCCTTTTCACTCCCTCTGCCTCCAGATCATTTCTTTTGTTGTTGCTGCCAAGTAATTATTTTTTGGCTGCATCAGGTCTTAGTTGCTGCGTGTGGGCTCTTGGTTGTGGCATGTGAGCTTGGGCTTCTCTAGCTGTGGCACGTGGGCTCTGTGGCTTGCAGGCTTAGTTGCCTTCAGGCATGCGGGATCTTAATTCCCCTACCAAGAGTTGATCCCTCATCCCCTGCATTTGCAGGTGGAATCTTAAATTGCTGGGCCACCAGGGAAGTCTTCTCCTGACCATTTCTCATGCTTGTCCATGTGGCCCCTGAGGCATGGTGTGCCCTCTTCTCCTAGGAACTATTTATTCAATGACAATCCTCTCCTGATCTGTCAGCTTTACCATGACTGAATAATATTAAAACCTATTAAGATGACCACTACGTGCTGGGCATTGTATGAGGCACTGCAATGTGACGGTGAGCGAATTGGAGCGCCTACTTTTGGATCCTTACAGTCTGGATAGAGACACAGACAAGGAAATACAAGCTGACAACTTAGGCAGAACGGGAAGTGCAGATTTTCAATTTTGATGTGGGCACAAAGAAAGGGGGCTGCATCTTGAAAGATGTGAGGGGAAAAACCATAGAGCACAGAGCGGGGCGGATATGGTGGGGTTAAGGAGGGACAGGTCATTTGGTGGAATGCAGGACTGGGGGAGCCGGAAAGCTCAAGATGAGGGCTTTAGAAGTTGTCGAATGCCACACCGAGGTTAGGGACAGTGAGTGAAGAGAGGCCAGAGAAGGCGTAGGAGCAGGTGACATGATCAAATGTCGTCTGAGGGGGAGGCCGGAGTCCTTGAGCTCAGGAGCCAGCTCTCTAAGGCTGCTTGTTGGCCCTTGGAGAGCCAAGAAAGTTAGTGTCAGAAGAGAAGGATTCAAGAATCAATTTGGAGACTTAGCAACAGGCCCCGGTGCCTCCTGAGCGGCGCGTGTGACCCACAGGCAGGTGATGAGGTGCTGTTAAGTGAGATGGATGTGGCAGGAGGGATGGATGGAAAGGATGGGGAGGAAAGGGTAATGTTTACATGCGTGCAGAACCTTCTAGGGAAGACAGACAGAAGTGGCCTGTGGGTCGTGGCGCTCTGAAACTTAGAGGAGGAATGAGAATGCCTGGAAGGAAGGCTGATGGCAGAAATCTGTGCTGCCAACAGGTGGTGTTCATGTCAGTGCCTGCTCCTGGGTCCTCCGTCTCTGGTTTCCTCTTTTCAGCCCTCCTTTCCATTATCCCTGACTGTCACATGTTACGTGTGTGTGTGTGAGAGAGGGGGAGGTCAAGGGCGAGTTGAATGGAATCTGCTGAGAGCTTGAGAGGTGAAGAGGGAGAGGGCAAAGCATCATTCATATCTGATGAAACAAAGAAACTGAAGTGGATGCGAGGGAAGGCATGGCTTTGTGGAGGAGGAAGGGTGTCTCCTCCTCTGGGCAGGGAGGAAGTAGGTGAAAAAATGGGCTTAAGAAATTTAGAGGCAGAAAGAATATTAGATCTGAATGTTTTTGTGAATCTAGAGATGAGTGGAGGCTGGGTACCTGAGGCAGCAGGGTGTGTCCCAGACCCTTCCAGGAAGGCAAGAGACGCTGTCACTGTTGAGTTGGTGGTATGTGTCTGAGAGCCTTCTTACACACATGATGGGCACCCAGATGCTGTGGATGGTCCAAAGCCCATGAAGGTGAGAGATACAGGCTTTTCCCTCATGGGGCATGAGTCTGCAGCCTCACCCCTGGCTTTATAACAAAGTGGCAGAAAGTGCTACAACAGCTGTGAGCCTGAACCCTGAGGGACCAGCACAGCTTCCCAAAGGATGTGAATTTAAGCTTGATTTAGAGGATGAATAAAAGGCCAATGTGCTGAAAAAGAAGGGGACCAATTCTTTGGCTGCAATCATGGCAAGTGGGCATGTCAATTCCTCAGTAGAAGAAGAAAACTGAACTTAAGGGATGGGGTTAGGGAGTGAAGGCTGTTTTAAAACAGCGCCTGTGGCTTTTTCTCTGTCTTTGCGAGTGAAGATCCTCAGCAGTGACTGAACAGTGTTGAGCGTTTTTCTAATGATCACATTGAGTCTTTGATCTGTTTTATTTGTTTCCCCTGAAAACACAAATTTGACTCACTAATGCCGTATTTAGCCAGCTGCTCCTCTTGGAGGTATTGGACTGGGGGCCATGTATGTTTCCCAAATGAAATACAATCATCCTGCCTTTCTACTGGGGCTTCCCAGGTGGTGCCAGCAGTAAAGAACCTGCCTGCCAATGCAGGAGACATAGGAGATGTGGATTTGATCCCTGAGGTAGGAAGATCCCTTGGAGGGAGGGCATAGCAACCCATTCCAGTTCTTTGCGACCCCATGAACTGCAGCCTACCAGGCTCCTCCCTCCATGGGATTCTCCAGGCAAGAGTACTGGAGTGGGTTGCCATTTCCTTCTCCAGGGGATCTTCCTGATCCAGGGATCGAACCTAGGTCTCCTGCATTCCAGGCAGACACTTTAACCTCTGAGCCACCAGGGAAGTCAGGGGAGGAAAGCAATGACCCTATAAGAGTTTAGGCCAGATCTATATTCTGGTATTGGAGGGTCTCCTGCAGAGGCAGGGGACAGCTGTGGTTCACTGTGAGGACAAAGACACTGGCAGCAGAAGTTCTGGGATGTGGTCATTGCTTGAGAGCCCTCTGAACAACCTGCAGTCTCTAGTGTTGGGAAGTTCAGTTCAGTTCGGTTGCTCAGTCATGTCTGACTCTCTGTGACCCCATGGACTGCAACACAACAAGCCTCCTTGTACATCGCCAACTCCCGGAGCTTGCTCAAACTCGTGTCTATTAAGTTGGTGATGCCATCTAATCATCTCATCCTTTGTCATCTCCTTCTCCTCCTGCCTTCAATCTTTTCCCACATCAGGGTCTTTTCTAAGGAGTCAGTTCTTTGCATCAGGTGGCCAAAATATTGGAGCTTCAGCATTAGTTCTTTCGATAAATATTCAGGACTTATTTCCTTTAGGATTGACTGGTTGGATCTCCTTGCAGTCCAAAGGACTCTCAAGAGTCTTCTCCAACCCACAGTCCAAAAGGATCAATTCTTCATCTCTCAGCTTTCTTTGTGGTCCAACCCTCACATCCGTACATGACTACTGGACAAGCCATAGCTTTGACTAGATGGACCTTTGTTGGCAAAGTAATGTCTCTGCTTTTTAATATGCTGTCTAGGTTGGTCATAGCTTTTCTTTCAAGAAGCAAGCATTCTTTGATCTCATGGCTGCAGTCACTATCTGCAGTGATTTTTGAGCCCAAGAAAATAATGTCTGTCACTGTTTCCATTGTTTCTCCATCTATTCACCATAGAGTGATGGGAATGGATGCCATGATCTTAGTTTTTTGAACGTTGAGCTTTAAGCCAGCTTTTTCATTCTCCTCTTTCACTTTTATCAAGACGCTCTTTAGTTCCTCTTCACTTTCTGCCATAAGGGTGGTGTCATCTGCGTATTTGAGGTTATTGATATTNTAGTTTTTTGAACGTTGAGCTTTAAGCCAGCTTTTTCATTCTCCTCTTTCACTTTTATCAAGACGCTCTTTAGTTCCTCTTCACTTTCTGCCATAAGGGTGGTGTCATCTGCGTATTTGAGGTTATTGATATTTCTCCTGGCAATCTTGATTCCATCTTGTGCTTTAGTCTAGCCCAGCATTTCACATGATGTACTCTACATATAAGTTATTTAAGCAGGGTGACAGTATACAGCCTTGACATACTCCTTTCCCAATTTGGAAACAGTCTGTTTTTCCATGTCCAGTTCCAGCTGTTACTTCTTGACCTGTATACAGATTTCTCAGGAGGCAGGTAAAGTGCTCTGGTATTCTTATCTCTTGAAGAATTTTCCAGAGTTTGTTGTGGTCGACACAGTCAAATACTTTGGCATAATCAATAAAGCAGAAGTAGATACCTGATTTAAAAAACTATTATCCAATATACATAAAAAAGCATTCAAAACTCAACAACAAGGAAACAAATAGCCCAATCAAAAATAGACCAAACATCTTAAAAGTTACCTCACCAAAGAATACATATAGTAGGTAAAGAAACATATGAAAAAATGCTCAACATTATATGTCATCAACCATTCTCACCTCCAGGGGATCTTCCTGACCCAAGGATTGAACCTAGGTTTCCTGCATTGCAGACGGATTCTTTAACATGTGAGCCCCAGGGTAAACCCCATATGTCATCAGGGAAATGCAAATTAAAAACAATGGTGAAATATCATGATGTACCTATAGTTGTTGTTCAGTTGCTAAGTTGTGTCTGACTCTTTTCAACTCCATGGACTGCAGCACACCAGGCCTGCCTGTGCTTTGCTATCTCCTGGAGTTTGCTCCAACTCATGTCCAGTGAGTCGATAATGCCATCCAGCCATCTCATCCTCTGTTGCCTCCTTCCCCTCCTGCCCTCAATCTTTCCCAGCACCAGGGCCTTTTCCAATGAGTTGCCTTTTTGTGTCAGGTCACCAAAGTGTTGAAACTTCAGCTTCAGCATCAGTCCTTGCAGTGAATATTCAGCATTGATTTCCTTTATGATTGATTGGTTTGATCTCCTTGCTGTCCAAGGGACTCTCAAGAGTCTTCTTCAGCACAGTTCAAAAGCATCAATTCTTCAGTGTTCAGCTTTCTTTATAGTCCAACTCCCATATCCACACATGACTACTGGAAAAACCATAGCCTTGACAAGATGGACTTTTTTTGGCAAAAAGGTATCTATTAGAATGGGCAAAATGCAAAGCACTGATAAAACCAAGTGCTGATGAAGATGTGGAGCAAGAGGAGCTTTCTTTCACTGTTGGTAGGAATGCAAAATGGTACTGCTGCTTTGAAATACAGTTTGGTGTTTTCTTACAAGACCAGTATATTCTTTCCATAAGATCCTGTGATCATGATTCTGGACATTTATCCAATGGAGCTGAAAATCTATGTCTACACAAAAACCTGTATGTGGATATGTATAGCATCTTTATTTATAATTACCCAAACTTGGAAACAACCAACCTGCCCTTCAGCAGATGAAGGCATAAATAATCTGTGGTACAACCAGGAAGTGGAATATTATTCAGTACTAAAAAGAAGTGGGATATCAAGCAATGAAGATACATAAAGGAAACTTAAATGCATATTAGTAAGTGAAAGAAGCCTGTCTGAAAAAGGCATATATTGTATGATTCCAACTACATGACATTCTGGAAAGGGCAGAACTATGGAAACAATAAAAAAATCAGTGGATGCTGGTAGTTAAGGGGAGGGAGGGATGAGTAAGCAGAGTGTGGGGTAATGAAACCACTCTGTGTGATACTATAATGACTAATATATGCCATTATACATTTATCCAAACCCTTAGAAAGTCCAACACCATGGATGAAACCGAGTGAAACTGCAGACTGTGGTGAGAATCCTGTGTCAACACTCCACCCTGTTTAGGGGTGTTGATAATCCGGGAGCTTGAGGAAGGCAGGAGTATGTGGGACATCTCCGTGCCTTTTTATCAATTTTGCTGTCAACTCAAAACTGCTCTAAATAACAAAGTGTGTTGAAAAAAAAGAGAAAAAGAGGGAAAGAGACAATGAAAGTAAGAAAAAAATTTCACTGAGGAAATTTGTCTAATGAAGCATGTGATGGATGGCTGACAATGACTTTTGTCCTCTAAAGAGAGGAGTAATAATTCTTTGTATACATTTGGGGACTGGGTTATGTTGTCCACTTGGACTGGGATGACTTAAGTTCCTGTAGTGTACAGAGTGATTTTTGCTCATCTGTATGCCACATGGATGAGAGTGAATGCAGAGAAGCTTCTCTTTAACACAGATCTTCAAAATAAGGACATGGAGATTTCTAGAAAATGTTAGTTAGGACTGCATTTACCCCAAATGGAGCAGACGACATGGTGGGTGCTAATAAAAGGGGATCAAGGTGAGTTATGTCAATACTGGAGATAATGCTTGAGCAGGTATCTGTTCTTCAGATCCCTACCTGAGGTATAGGCTTAGCAAACTTGTTATGAGAGACCTGTGATGCTCCAATCATAGACCTGCCAGCCCTTACTCCTTCAGAGATTTCTGTTTGGATGAAAAAGGACATACAAACAGATAATTTACAATCCAGCAAGACAACTGCATCACAGAGGAGATGGAACAAGAAGAGGGGGCCACCACTGACTGATGGTGTCTTAAAGTCCAGATTCACAGAACAATGTTGTGCGAGCTCAAAGAGGACTTATTCAGCAAATGGTGAGTCGAAGTGTGTGTGTGCGTGTGAATGTGTGTAGAATGTATTTGTGTGTGTGTGGATGTGGGTGTGTGTATGTTTCTGACTTTGTGTGTGTGTGTGTGTGTGTGTGTGTGTGAGGAAGGCATCTATGACATAATAGTAATGCTGGCAAGAGTAGGCTGTCTTTGAATGTCATAGTACCACAGAGTGAATTTCAAGCTCCCAGAAGATGTTTTTAAACACCGGGTGGCCAGATCATTTATGAAATCCAGATATCACTGATGAGGAATGTGAAAACCAGATGGGAGGAGGGGAGGGCTCCAGAGAGGCCCGAGAGGAGGGCCTCACTTGGGGTCCGGCTTGGCTCCCCTGGCTGGGAGCCTGCAGTAAAGGTGAGGGCAGTGGGTAGAGCCATGGGTGCAGCTGTCACCCAGTTCTGGGCTGTCACCCACAGTCGAGGGGTGAGCTGATGCAGTGGGGAAAGCAGCAGAATTCCTGGCCTGGCTACTGAGGCCACTCACCACTGCCACCAAGCTCCCCCACGGCTTCCTGACGTGCTCCAAGAGATGACAATTCTCTGAAGAGTGAGCAGGGCCCTTGGGGTCCCAGACCAAAAACTTGGGGCTCTTGGCCTAGACCTACTAACTGGTACTGAGAACTAACCCTGTCCCGTCCAGTGGTTTCTGGAAGTTGCTGAAGATGACTTTGAGGATGCATTTAGAATAATCCCTTATTTTGCTACTTCCTTATGCAAACCAAAGGCTGCTGGTGCTGCTGCTGCTAAGTCGCTTCAGTCGTGTCCGACTCTGTACAACCCCGTAGATGGCAGCCCATGAGGCTCCCCTGTCCCTGGGATTCTCCAGGTAAGAACACTGGAGCGGGTTGCCATTTCCTTCTCCAATGCATTAAAGTGAAAAGTGAAAGTGAAGTCGCTCAGTCATGTCCGATTCTTCGCAACCCCATGGACTGCAGCCTGCCAGGCTCCTCCGTCCATGGGATTTTCCAGGCAAGAGTATTGGAGTGGGGTGCCATCGCCTTCTCGGAGACACACACTACTATATATAAAATAAATAACCAACAAGGTTCTATTGTATAGAACAGGAAACTATACTCAATATTTTGTAATCACCTAAAAGGGAAAAGAATCTGAGAAAAATAGGTATATATGTATGTATAACTAAATCAGTTTGCTGTATACCTGAAACTAACACAACATTGTAAATCAGCTATACTTCAATAAAAAAAATGAAAAAAATTATATCATTGGCCAAAAAAACTGGTTTCTAATTTCTCGGAAGTTGCCAGCTTTGACTCAGCAATGACTTATTCGCTCCAAATCAGAAGGGTCTTCTGATCCTTTTGTTCAAACCCCTTTCTCACATTTGTATCCTATAATACAACAAGAAAGTAAGAGAATCTAGTCCAAGTCTTTTATGTTGGAGATGGGTAAACTGAGGCATATAGAGGTCAAATGACTCTCTGAAGGTTATACAAAATGCTTGTGGTAAAATCAAGACTTGAATCCTGGTCTTGGACATTCAAGCCTAATATTTTAATAGTTATGCAAAGCAAGTACACATACGTCTATTCATAAATAAATTTGGCTCCATATATGGGAACTAATTTTGGTCTGGAGTAAGAAAGAAAGGAAGCAGGGGTATAGGATTGTCCTACCAAGTTTTAATATAGTGTGATTTCAATATAGTATAGTAATTTTAACACAATATAATTAAGCACATTGAAATTTAATTTACAAGTGTATCTCCTATTCTTTATTACACTGAAAATGGAATAAAAAGAGAAAGAAAATTTCCCCTCATTTCTATGGGGGAAAAATAAGGACAAATTGGGTGAAATGAGATGAAATGGAGAAAACAAGGATATTCTTCATAGGTGCCATGTGGGAAGAAAACTTGCCGCGTTACAAACGTGCCACTGCTTGTTCAAAGTCCTCATTCATCCTGTGCACCAAGAGCCTCATATATATAATTTAACCATCCCTTATCCAGTAAAGGAAAATCAGGCTCAGGAGATTTCAGTATTTTGCTTGAGGTTACAAAGCTGGAAAGTGATAGATTCACTCTTGGAATTCATTATTTTGAAAGCCATATGGACTAGAATTCGGGAATCTTCCTTCCTCAAGAAAAAGGCTCTGTGTTGGTTCCTGAGAAGGAGAGCCTCTGTTCCCTGGGCTTAGGAGAGAGTCTCCATCTGTATTCTGCAGGTAGGTGAGAATAGAGTGTCCCTCTGTGGAGACTCACCTGGTGGGTGGTTCAACATGGTGAGGAAGAATGGGGAGGGGTCCTGGGACAATGGTGATAATTGTGATCTGAGATGAGAAAGGACCCAAGAGAACCAGAATCTTCTATGCTGGACATGAATCTTTTGTGAAGCTCTAGCTTTTACCAGCAGTCAGCCACAGTGCCCCTGTCCAGTGGAGGGGGACTGTGGGCGCTGAGTGTGGGGGCAGCTGGTTGACTAGAGCTGGACTTTCCTTTCATCAGCAGCACGGCCCTCCGGGTGTAGACAGGTTCACTCCTGAGCTCTTGATGTACCCCAACCCTATTTTGTGCTGTTTTTCTGGGTTTTCCTCTAGTACAGTTCTTACTAAAGTTGGGGAAGGGAGCTTGCCCACCTCTGCGAGGGAGGCAGGAAAAGCAGGAGCTGGGGGGACCTGATAGTCCCGGGGGTCTCTTTCCTGTTATGCCTTTGATCCATTATGTGGGACTGTCTCTTGTGGGCTTTCTGGAGTCTTCCCCCTGCTCTTTGAAGTCCTGGCTGTAGTTTAGGTTGAGTGGAGTGGAAAGTGGGACATGCCAGCTGGGGAGTGGTGAGGGCGTCCGGGAACCTTTAGAGCAGGGCTGGGCAAATTTTTCTGTAAAGGGCCAGATAGGAAATATTCTTGGCTTTGTGGACCATGTGATCCGTGTCACAGCATTCCACTCTGTCGCTGTGGTAGGAAAGAAGCCGTGGACAAATGCAATGAGTGGGATGGCCGTGTTCCAGTAAGACTTTACTTACTAATGCAGACAATGGGCTGGATTTAGCCAATAGGTGTAAATTGCAGGAATTGATCGATAAGATGAAGCAAATTAACTGCATGGGAGGAATCATTTCACCATGCATATCAGATCATCACGATGTACCCTTTAAATATTTTACAATTTATTTGTCAATTATGCATCAATAAAGCTGGAGGAAAAGAGGATGAAGCAGCCACAGTTTTTCACATGAGTGCCGTTGACCAGATGGACGAGATGTCTTGGATTGACCTGAGGATCAACAGGTCCTGAGACGTTGTACAGCCAACAGCTTTGTGTGCCAGCCTGCCCCATGCAGCTCCAGAGGCAATGTCTGTCTAGTGTTAGGGAACCTCATTTCAAAGACTCTCATTAAAGGAATCAGGGGTGGGAATGTGGGCCTGGATAATATAAGTGACAATGTCCAGCTTGTCCAGCTTGTTCACCAGAGCTTGCCAGCTGGGGCCTGAGCCAGCCCTGGGCTACATTCAAAGGCTGCTAAACTTTACAGAGACACATTTTGTCCACAGACACATGCCCAGCACACGATGTTCCCATTATGCTGGCCCCTCACGGTGCACTCTTGGAAAATGTATGGAGTTTGAATCTACAGTGGGCCAGCCCAATTCCCAGACATAAAAGGGCTAGCGGGAGGTTGAGGCATGAATCAGGGCAGGTCCAGGAACTGAGGATGCAGTGTAGGAGAGGGTAGGCACCAGAGAAAAACAGTTACCATCTTGGCAGTGGGGGGAGGAGGCAGGGGTGCTGGCTTCATGGAGCCTTTGTGGCGGGCCTTTGGGGATGGGTCAGAGTTAGACCGGTGAAAATAAGGGACAAGGGGTAGGAGAGTGTGGACATGCTTGTTCAGTAGCCAGTGTGTCAAATGTCTTTGGATTATGGGATTGATAGTATTTTCCAAAGGTAATCCCAATAACATCTCTCATGCTCCACGCTTTTCTCCCCATCAAGTGGTATAGTTGAGTAGCTTCCCTTTGAATCACATGGCCAGTGCCCTGTATGTGGTCACCAAAATGCAGTGTAAGTAACATCACAGGAGCTCTGAGACTATAGAAGGAGCTGCAGTGCCTGCCCTGTGGATCTGAACACTCACCAATGGTGTCGGAGCACCTGTGTATGAAGCTCAGCCAGCCAGGGCAGGGGAAAGAGCTGCTGTACACAGAGTGGCCACATGGGGGTGCACTGGCGAGCAGTCTTGTCCTTCTAGCTCAGTCCTGGGTGTTCCAATGACTCCAGCCGCCTGATGCTGGGTCATGCTGGCCTCTGCATCTCCCAGGTGAGGCCCCAGGCCATGGTGGAGCAGAGGAAAGATGCCCCTCTGTGTCTGTCTGGTTCCGGATCCACAGAATCAATGGGCATGTTAAAGAGTTGTTATTTTACCCACTGAGGTTGGGGTACTTTGTTCTCTGGACTCTGAACCTGGGAGAAGATTGTAGGAAAGATGCATGACACTGGCTGTTTTATGACCTTGAAGCCAGATTCAGCCTTGAACTTCTGAATAAGCAGCAGGAACCCACAGGCAGGTCAGCTGCAGGGAATGGATCTCTTCCAGCTGTGCATTCAGAAAAAAAATGTAGCCAAATCCAGGACAGTGTTGAGAAGTGGCTGGAAGGCAGGGTGGAGAAGCTTGCCTAGGCTTTGTGGACTGGTTGAGATGCCCAATCTCAGGTGAGTTGTGGCTCTGAGGACAGTCAGGAGGCGTCCAATGCTGCTGTGGAAGAATTCAGTTCAGTTCAGTTCAGTTGCTCAGTCATGTCCAACTCATTGCGAACCCATGAACTGCAGCACGCCAGGCCTCCCTGTCCGTCACCAACTCCTGCAGTTCACTCAAACTCACGTCCATCGAGTTGGTGATGCCATTCAGCCATTTCATCCTCTGTTGTCCCCTTCTCCTCCTGCCCCCAATCCCTCCCAGCATCAGAGTCAACTCTTCACATGAAGTGGCCAAAGTATTGGAGTTTCAGCTTTAGCATCAGTCTTTCCAGTGAACACCCAGGACTGATCTCCTTTAGAATGGACTGGTTGGATCTCCTTGCAGTCCAAGGGACTCTCAAGAGTCTTCTCCAACACCACAGTTCAAAACCATCAATTCTTCAGTGCTCAGTTTTCTTCACAGTCCAACTCTCACATCCATACATGACCACAGGAAAAACTATAGCCTTGNATCTCCTTGCAGTCCAAGGGACTCTCAAGAGTCTTCTCCAACACCACAGTTCAAAACCATCAATTCTTCAGTGCTCAGTTTTCTTCACAGTCCAACTCTCACATCCATACATGACCAATGGAAAAACCATAGCCTTAACTATGGACCTTTGTTGGCAAAGTAATGTCTCTGCTTTTGAATATGAAATCTAGATTGGTCATAACTTTCCTTTCCAAGGAGTAAGCATCTTTTAATTTAATGGCTGCAGGTCACCATCTGCAGTGATTTTGGAGCCCAAGAAAATGAAGTCTGACACTGTTTCCACTGTTTCCCCATCTATTTCTCATGAAGTGATGGGACCAGAGGCTATGATCTTCATTTTCTGAATGTTGAGCTTTAAGCCAACTTTTTCACTCTCCCCTTTCACTTTCATCAAGAGGCTTTTTAGTTCCTCCTCACTTTCTGCCATAAGGGTAGTATCATCTGCATATCTGAGGTTATTGATATTTCTCCCGCCAATCTTGATTCCAGCTTGTGCTTCTTCCAGCCCAGCGTTTCTCGTGATGTACTCTACATATAAGTTAAATAAGCAGGGTGACAAGTATACAGCCTTGACGTACTCCTTTTCCTATTTGGAAACAGTCTGTCATTCCATGTCCAGTTCTAACTGTTGCTTCCTAACCTGCATATAGGTTTCTCAAGAGGCAGGTCAGGTGGTCTGGTATTCCCATCTCTTGAAGAATTTTCCACAGTTTATTGTGATCCACACAGTCAAAGGCTTTGGCATAGTCAAGAAAGAAGAAGTAGATGTTTTTCTGGAACTCTCTTGCTTTTTCCATGAGCCAGTGGATGTTGGCAATTTGATCTCTGGTTCCTCTGCCTTTTCTAAAACCAGCTTGAACATCTGGAAGTTCATGGTTCACATATTGCTGAAGCCTTGCTTGGAGAATTTTGAGCANACTGGAGTGGGTTACCATCTCCTTCTCCAATGCATGAAAGTGAAAAGTGAAACTGAAGTTGCTCAGTCGTGTCCAACTCTCAGTGACCCCCATGGACTGCGGCCCACCAGGCTCCTCCATCCATGGGATTTTCCAGGCAAGAGTGCTGGAGTGGGGTGCCATTGCAAGCAACTCCAATCTTGCACTAAACTTTTTAATGAAAGATACTATGCATTCATAAAGTTGAATATAAAAAACAATAGGATAATTTTTGAATATTAATTTAAAACAGATCATAAAGTAAATGTTAAAGAAGATGTTGGATGTTGAGAGAATAGAATAGAAGTAATACAAAGAAACATTATCAGAAGCAGGGGAAACCAAGCCACCTCAGTGTTGGAAGCATGTCTCCTTAGTAATTTCTTTTAATGTTATAGGGAGAATTTCCCCATCATCAAATCATCTCATAAAGGATTAACTGGTACTAAAGTACACAGAATAAAACATGGAAGTCCCATGTCATCACTATGCTCCTAGTCCAAGTTTCCTCTTTTAGAATGATTTGCAGTNTTAATGTTATAGGGAGAATTTCCCCATCATCAAATCATCTCATAAAGGATTAACTGGTACTAAAGTACACAGAATAAAACATGGAAGTCCCATGTCATCACTATGCTCCTAGTCCAAGTTTCCTCTTTTAGAATGATTTGCAGTTGCAATTTAGAATCATACTTGCAATTTGGAAAATATCCCTCCAATTTCCTCTCTATACTTACATATGCAGGAGATGCCCATATACTCAGGTATAATTTTTATGTGAAGTGAAACATATAATATATACCCTGTGAAACTTGTTCTTTTCATTTAATGACACATCTTGGAAATCTTTCAATACTTTTACTTCAACTCTTTTAATGGTTGCATAAGAGTATCCCTCAATACAAATATAAAATAATTGATACAGATACTCCTCCATAAATGGACAACAGTAGGTTGTTTCTAGTACTTTTCACTACTGTAACAATTAACATACTTAACAGCAAACATTTCTCTGTAAACAGTACTCACATTAGTAAAATATTGAAATCAAAGATAGGCATTGCCAGATTCACTCATCAATTACATTCCAATCTATAGTACACAAGTTTGCCTTTAGGGCCTTATTATCACTTGGTTATTAAAAAATTTTTGCAAATTTTTTTTGCTAAACTACAGTAAAAAAAAAAATCAATATTTTAATTTGTACACATTAGCCTCTTACCTAATAGTAGAAAAACAATAGAAGAAAGAAGCTATACAATTTGATGATAAACAGTTTCCATCATCTCATTACGTAGAGCAAAGTATGCAGAGGGTAAAAAAGAAAAAACAAAATCACCAGCCATATCATGTTTTCTACGAAACAAAAAGTGCCTTAGCATGAACAGAAATTTTAATAGTCATAATCC
Source organism: Neotragus pygmaeus (assembly GCA_006410875.1). NCBI lineage: Eukaryota > Metazoa > Chordata > Mammalia > Artiodactyla > Bovidae > Neotragus > Neotragus pygmaeus. Next base: position 2,236,860 of record SJYV01043663.1, on the reverse strand, counting down.
CTTGAGATAAGAATCAAGCCCAGTGTTTAATATATCCATAGCAATCTGTTAGAAGAAACAGACAAGATAAGTTCCAGTAACACAAAACCATTCCTGTTAGGAGAAACCAGAGGGCCTTTGGAAGACTCCAGGAGGAACTAATCAAATAGGAAGCCTGATGAAAGCTGGCTTATTAATGCAAGATAATCAAGGTTCTTTTTAAATTTTGAGTGAACAGCTCTATCCCAATGAGCAATGACTTCTTCATACCAACAGGCAACTAGGCAACCACTTCCCCCCATCATTGAAAAAAAAAANCTTCAGAATGGATTGGTTGGATCTCCTTGCAGTCCAAGGGACTCTCAAGAGTCAGCTCCAACACCACAGTTCAGAAGCATCAATTCTTTGGTGCTTAGCCTTCTTCACAGTCCAACTCTCACATCCATACATGACCACAGGAAAAAACATAGCCTTAACTAGACGGAACTTAGTCGGCAAAGTAATGTCTCTGCTTTTGAATATACTATCTAAGTTGGTCATAACTTTTCTTCCAAGGAGTAAGCATCTTTTAATTTCACGGCTGCAGTCACCATCTGCAGTGATTTTGGAGCCCCCCAAAATAAAGTCTGACACTGTTTCCACTGTTTCCCCATCTATTTCCCTTGAAGTGATGGGACTAGATGCCATGATCTTCATTTTCTGAATGTTGAGCTTTAAGCCAACTTTTTCACTCTCCTCACAGGGCAGGATGAAGTCCTGGGCTGCTGTTGTTCCCAGGAGCAGCCCTCAACAATGGATGGGTGCGACTGGTGGATAAACATCCCTTCCCACTGGGATATCTCAGAGGCATCCCACACCATCTCCCAGAACTTCTTGGCAGGTGTGAGCTCCTGTCACTCACATTGCTAATCTGCCCGTTTCCTCCCCTCTTTCACTTCCTCCTGACAGTTCAGTTCAGTTCAGTTCAGTTGCTCAGTTGTGTCTGACTCTCTGCAACCCCATGAATCGCAGCACGCCAGGCCTCCCTGTCCATCACCAATTCCCAGAGCTCACCCAAACTCATGTCCATTGAGTTGGTGATGCCATCCAACCATCTCATTCTATGTTGTCCCCTTCTCCTCCTGCCCTCAATCTTTCCCAGCATCAGGGTCTTTTCAAATGAGTCATCTCTTAGCATCAGGTGGCATCACCTCCTAAACAGCTATGTGCACTGATGTCCTTGTCTTGGGGTATATTTTAGAGGCTTCCACAGGCAGGCACCCTCCCACAGATGCCATGGTTAAGGGAAACCAAAGCTGCGTGGGCTAAGGCAACTCATGCTGTTTTCCTTACAACACAACCCTCTCTGAAATCAAGGAAGGAGGGGGGCATGGCTGCTCTCCTGGTTCTCAGAGGGGAAAGGTATAGTGAGAGCCAAACACAAACCAACACAACTAAGGACTTTGCTTCAAGTTCAGCCGTGGCCTGAGCATAGCTACCTGCGACTTTCTGAAATAAGACAAGCCAATAAATCCTTTTGGAGTCTGTGTGCCTGTGACTCTGAGTTATCTATAGGTATCTGTAGATATCTATATGTATCTATAGATAGGTATCTGTAGATATCTATATGTATCTATAGATAGGTATCTATAGATATCTATAGTCAGATATCTATAACCAGCAGGTATAGGTATCTACACCTATAGATAGGTATCTATAACCAGCAACCACAGAAGTCCCACTTCATTGAAAATCTCAGCTCAAACATCTCCCAGGAGTCTTCCCTGGTCACCTTGTGCTATGATCTGACTGTGTCCCCTCCACCCTCAATTCGTATATTGAAATCCGAACCCCTCAATGAATTGGTTGCCCATTGGGAGGTGATTAAGTTATGAGGGTGGAGTCCTCTTCTAGTGCTTTCATAAAAGAGAGCTCAGAGCTCCCTGGCTCCTTCCACCATGAGAGTACACAGTGAGAAGTTGGCCATCTACAAATCCAAAGAGGTTTGTAGATCTTGCCAGATCTGGCCATACTGGCTCCCTGATCTTGGACTTCCAGCTTTCGAACTGTGAGAAATAAATTCCTGTTTTTTAAACGACAAAACAAGCAAACTGTTGTGTTTTCTTGGAATCTCTAATGCACAGCAAAAAAAGAAAAAAGAAAAAGAAAAACAACAACAAACCAAAACCCTCCCTCCCTCCTAGCACTAACAACACTTCCCTGTGGTCATGAATTTATCACATCTTTGAAGACCCTGCTTTCTCAGCTACTAGTGAGAGGTACTCAGCCCTTTGCATTCTTGGACAGAATCTCTTTCAAGCTTCATTTCCTCTAATGATTAGATGACATTAAAGCAAGATCGAAGCGTCTGCTGTGAACACACCTCGGCAGGTGCCTCAGCGCCCCCAGGGTGGATGCCTCCCCAGCTGACATGCTGTTAACCGTGAACACGCAGCAATCAACACGCTCTCTATGGAGGGCTGCGGCTGCTTTGTGGAGTCCACTTTTGATGGAGACAAAGCTGCTTGTCTTCAATTCGCTTCTTTAAACCTCTCTGGACCTTTGAAGTCAGAACTAGCAGCGGTCAGGGTGGGGAAAACACAGGGCTGCAAAGTTAGGAAAAACACAGATCTGAATCATCCCTCTGTGATGAATTTGAAAACCCATTAGAAAAACAGAATCCAACTGTTTCGTCAGAATTCAGCACCACTTCCTCTTGATGCCTTTGTTTGGGGCATCCTGTCATGTGGAATGCAGGAGGCAGGGCAGCAGAGGTCATCCCTTGGGGGCCTCTGATGGGGGCTCGCTGATGCTCAGGAGCGACGGGGACATATGTAGAGAGCTCATTCTAGGGACCTTGCTGTCAGTGGTTAAGAGGTTTCCTCCAGGTTTTGTTCGCTGCTCTTCCACAGATTTATGATAAGCAAGCCCCTCCCTCAAACCCCAAGTGCCACTGGAAATGAATGCTTTCTTCTTGCTTGTTCTCTTCCCTTTCATTTTCCCTCCCCTGATCTTCTTCCCCCTTTCATTTTCCGCTTTTCTCTATGTTAGTTTGCCAGGGCCAGCATAACACCGTTGTTGTTAGTCAGTCGTATCTGACTTTTGTGACCCCATGGACGGTAGCCTCGCAGGCTCTTCTGTCCATGGAATTCTCCAGGCAAGAATACTGGAGTGGGTTGTCATTTCCTTCTCTGCCATAACACAGTCCCACATACCTGCTGGCTCAAACAACAGACCTTTAGCTGGAAGTTGGAAGTCCAAGGTCAAGATGCTGTGGGTTTGGTTTCTCCTGAGCCTTCTCTTCTTGACCTGAAGATGCCATCTTCTCCCTGTGCCCATCACAGCTCTTCTCTGTACAGCTGCATATCTGGTGTCTCTCTCTTCTTATGAAGACACCGATCCTACTGGATGGGGGCCCACCCATATGACCTCATTTAACCTTAGGTATACCTTTTGAAATTTCTTATTTCCGAGGACAGTCATATACTGAGGTGCTGAGGGTTAGGACTTTACAATGTGAAATTTGAGGGAACCCCGTTCAATGCCATCACACTCTCTTCTCCACCCTGTCTCTAGAAATGGTCTTACAAAATCAAGTTGCGTGGGTTCGAATCTTGACTTTCCCATTTTTAGGCTAAATGGCCTGAATAATTTGCCTGACCTCTTTGAACGTCAGCTTTTCTATCTGTGAAATGGGAATATTAAGGCTTGGTGGCGGTGCTGTGGGGAAGCAAGAGGACAGCGCCTGTGGAGAGCCTGCCCCGGCTCTAGCAGGGTGAGGTGCACGTGGACTGGCTTTCCCCTGCTCTCCCCACCCCTCCTCCCACTTGTGTGCCTCTGGCTTAGTCAGGGTAACTGGCTGCCTCTAGAGAAGTCGTGCTGAAGTGCCCTTGTGAGGCCTTGGGCTGGAATGACTCCAGAAGGGTAACAAACCTGGGGTTCCTGATGAAAAGCCTAGTACCCTAGCTCTGCTCCTAGAGGCCACTAGTGAGGCTGGGGAGTCAGGCTCCCGGGTGCTTGGGATGTGTTACCAGGTTTGGAAACTGCTGCCCCTGAGGTTACTCTTGTTTTAGATTTTAGATTTAGATTTCAGTTTACAGGACAGGTACTTTGGTTTGAAAATTACCATTGACATTAGCTCCTATTTTTATAAAAGATTGTTACATCAAAGATGTTTTTTTCTGCTACACATGGGTATGTGTTTTGGCAGAGTTGATCACTTCAGTTTCCCCATGAAAGTGATCACAGAACAGATCTAGAGACATGGTCTGAATTAAGTTCAATTTTAGTTGCCTTGGAGGGGATTGCCCAAATCTTGTGGGGAGTAATTTCCCATTTTTCACAGTGGGAATGTGGGTGGACATTGTCCAAAGTTGGTAAATTAAGAAATGGAGATATGGTGGTCCCTGCTATCTGAATATTCATTATGCTGGTTTCTATAGTTATGAGGCAATAGAGGGAATCAAAAGTTGTTGAAGTATGCATCTATTCACAAACTGTGTGAAGTGAAGTGTTAACCGCTCAGTCATGTCAGACTCTTTGTGACCCCATGGACTGTAGCCCACCAGGCTCCTCTGTCCATGGGATTCTCCAGGCAAGAATACTGGAGTAGCTTGTTATGCCCTTCTCCAGGGGATCTTCCCAAGCCAGGGACTGAACCTGGGTCTCCAGCATTGCAGGCAGATCCTTTACTGTCTGAGCCACCAGGGAAGCTTCCAAATTGTATAAACATTGGTAAAATTAGTTCCAAGTAAGACATCTTCCCTTCTTGACACTTACAGTTATCTGCACCTATTATGATAATTAATTCAGTCAATTCAGTTCAGTTCAGTTCAGTTCAGTCTCTCAGTCGTGTCCGACTCTTTGCGACCCCATGAAGCGCAGCACGCCAGGCCTCCCTGTCCATCACCAGCTCCTAGAGTTCACTCAGACTCACGTCCATCAAATCAGAGATGTCATCCAGCCATCTCATCCTCTGTCGTCCCCTTCTCCTCCTGCCCCCAATCCCTCCCAGCATCAGAGTCTTTTCCAAGGAGTCAACTCTTCGCATGAGGTGGCCAAAGTACTGGAGTTTCAGCTTGAGCATCATTCTTCCCAAAGAAATCCCAGGGTTGATCTCCTTCAGAATGGACTAGTTGCAAACCTTAAATAAGATATAGAAGTTTATGTAAACTTGAAAGTGACATAGAACAGCTGTATGAGTTACACTTAAAGCCAACAACAGACGAGGGTCTGGTGGAGCGAAGCATGTAAAGATCTGGGAGGAGGAAGGCTGAGCAGGATGACAATGGAGCAGTCATGAATTTGAGTATCACACAATAGAGAGAAGCACTTGGAATTTGTTAAGTCTTCAAATGCTCTTTGCAAAAATGACCATTCTTCTCTGATTGAACCATGAAAATCAAATACGATGTCCTATCCTGTTATTGTACAATTTTCTCTGCAAAATTACTCCCCAACCCTTCAAATGCTTGATTTATTCTTTTTTCTTTCTAAGAACTAGTGCACACTTGCCATTATAGTAAAAGTTTAATTAAATAAAAATACATTTATTTATATCATTTTAGTTTCAGTTTCCAAGATAATCTCCTAATCACCATTTACTGTGAAATTTTGATCTCCATTTTAAATGGGTTCACGTTAAGTGGCTTTTTTTTTTTTTTTCCTGGTGCCAGTTGTCCTTGGATAACGATGTGATTTAGAGGGGTGATTATCAGCAACCATTTAAAACAGAAACAGTAAAGAGAGTCTATACGTCATGGAATGGAATACGGAGATAGACATGAGAGTAGCTTGAAGTTTTGATTGAATACCCTTCTGTACTGTTTGAACTTATTTCATTGTATTTTGTTTTGCTGAAGGCACAGCATTCAAAATTTGATTTTTTTCCCCAAAAATATACCAGTGATGTAATTGTAAAAATGGTCATGATGTGAGGTCTAATGTGGGTTCCTGGGTTTGTGTTGGTGGCAGACATTGTTGGTATCCCATCCTTATCCCTCCAACACTTCCTGTTCTTTCCCTGCATGTGCTGGCAGCTTCCTGCATGAGTATCCATGGCTCTGCCTGAGACCGTCTCTGGTTGCTAGGTCCACGCATGGGGCAGGTGCAATATTCATGGGAGTTGGCACCCTGAGAACAGTCATCAGCTAGGATATCTGAGGCTGGAAAGTCAAAATCCTGGCTTCCACCTCATGGATGGGCCTACTCTGAGGTGCTTCTACAGCATCCCCAGAGATCCTACCAAAGGTGAGTCTGGTTGCCCATCGTGGTGCTCTGCTGGTTAACAGGTCCTCTCCTGGCTTCTTTCATTTCTCCACTTCTCAACTGTGCCTCCTGGGATCACTTTACTTCTTGCACTTGAACCCTTGTCTCAGAGTGTGCTTTGAGGGAGCCCAACCCAAGACATATTTTAGCATGAGTATCAGGAAAATTAACTGCCTTTGTCTTTTGAGCAGGGTGGGTGGGGTGAGGAGGTTCTGAGGAAGTGAGCACTTTTTAGAGGAGCTTGCCCCCCACCCCGCACCAAGGCTCTTGGGGTGTAGAGGGACTGTCATAGTGCTCTCCTGGGCCCCTCACCCCTTTGCTGGAGGGGGGCCTGGTAACAAGACAACACCAAGAGGAAAGGGCCAGAAGGTCATCATCTCTATTACTCTTTCCACCCCTTTCCGGGGGTTACTGAGCCCACTGCTACTGGTAGCCCCAGAGAACACAGGAGCCCACGCTGGGAGACCCAGGGTCTGGTGCCACTACAGGTGCTTGGTTAGTCCTCTAGAATGTGAGCCCCCAGGAGAGTGGAGAGGAGGCCACAAACCCACCTTCTAGACCACACGTTGCTCCATGCAAGTTTGAAGTGTTGCTCACGTTTCTGCAAAGCCCTTGTCAAACATCTGCAAAAAAGACAACATGTAAACACAGATATTCAGGCCCCCGAGGAACCAATAGGATTTTAGAAATGAATAGAGGTAGCTTGTTTGTGACTGCCTTGACCAAGAGAACATAGTGGAAGGTTCTCTGTGCCTGTTTCCAGGCTCCGTCTTTAAAAGACTACAGTCTTCTACTTCCACTTCTTGGAAGTTCCCTCTGAGTGCTCTGAGGGGCAGAATGGCTGGCTAGTTTAGTCCAGCCCAAGCTCCTGATCCATAAAATTATGAAATCTAATAAGTGGATGTTTTAAGCCACTACATTTTGGGCGACTTTACAATAGATAACTGAAATGGGGATGTTGGATCAAAGCCATGGCATTTAAAATCCACTTTTATTAATATTCTGTAAATCAATGTTCTGTTTAGCAAGAAATATATTTGGAAATATAATTTCCATAAGTGAAATTTATTGTTATCATACCTGCCCCTCAGTTAAAAATCTACAGACTTCCATTCACGTAATGAATCTAAATGAAAATTCTCAGTTCCTTGTGTGGTAGATTGATCCTATGAGTGGTCCCAAATTTTCATGCTTTCAAGGGCCCATGTCCTTTGATAACCCCCCATCACAGTGACTCTGGATTAGTTCATGTGTTATGGACTGAATTGTGTCCCCAGCCAAATTCAGCTTTTGAAGTCTTAGCCTCCTCCTCCCACCCAGTACCTCAAATGTGACTATATTTGGAGAAAGGAAATTTAAAGAGGTAAGTTAAAATGAGGTCATGCTGCTGCCGCTGCTGCTAAGTCACTTCAGTCGTGTCTGGCTCTGTGTGACCCCATAGACGGCAGCCCACCAGGCTCCTCCATCTCTGGGATTCTCCAGGCAAGAACACTGGAGTGGGTTGCCATTTCCTTCTCCAACGCATGAAAGTGAACAGCGAAAGTGAAGTCGCTCAGTCATGCTCGACTCTTAGTGACCCCATGGACTGCAGCCCACCAGGCTTCTCCATCCATGGGACTTTCCAGGCAAAAATACTGGGGTGGAGTGCCATTACCTTCTCCAAAAATGAGGTCATAGGTGGCCCTAATTCAATATGACTGGTGTCCTTGTAAGAAGAGGAGGCTGGGACCAGACGTGCACTGACGGAAGACCATGTGAGGAGGCAGAGAGAAGATGGCCATCTACAAGTCAAGGAGAGAGGTCTCAGAGGAAACCAACCCTGTGTACACTTTGATCTTTTGCTTCTAGCCTCCAGAATCATGAGGAGATAAATCTTTGTTGTGTGAGTATTCATTCTATTAATTTTTGAGAGTTTGATAGTGACACTTCAAAAAATCTTAATTTATCTACTTAAAAAATAATTGTAATATATAGTGGAACTATATGCAACTTTGTTCTTTGTTTTCCAAGTCCCCTGTAAATGTGTTATCATACTGTCATAATTTAAAAAAATAAAAAATAAAGAGGAAAAAATAAAATCTCTATTGTGTAAGATACTTAGTCAGTGGTCCTTCATTATGGCAGCCTTGACCGACTAATACACCATGTGTCTTGCTTTTCCCAATAGTAGTCTTTATGCAAGCAGGAGGTGGAAAAATGCTTGCAAATTTCTACTCCTTTCTTCTCCCGCATGCTGCTCCTAAGAGAATATATCCAAGTTAGGCCCCTGGAAGGATGTGAGGGACACATGGATACCCAGGACCTCCCAGCTGAAGCCAACCTAGACCGACCATCCACAGTCCACCTGGGATCCGACCACAGATGTGTGAGAAGCCCAGGTAAATTAGGTGAGTCTGCTCATATGAGCATAGCCCGCCAGGTGACTCAGTGACGTGTGAGAAGTTATAAATGGATGGTGCATGAAGCTACAGTCCCAGCATGGTTTATTGTGGAGCATTATTGTGGTCACAGGTAATTGATACTTCCTAAGACCTTCACAGGTTATTTAGTGTCACCACTTCCTCCTCTCTGCCACTCTCTAACATCAGAACAGAACAGAAACTAAAGCAAAGCTCACACACTTACACATCCTCACCTGCTGCTGAGATGGTCCCCTGTCCAGCTTCCCCAACCTGTTGCGCTGTATTGTCTTCCTGAACAATTCTACTGGCTTTCCAATATAAACCTGATCTCCAGGAGTCCCTTCCTAGCCTTCAGCAATAGTTGCCTGTCACCACCACCATAGCCAATTACTACAAATTTAGTGGCTTAAAACAGCACACTTTTACTCTCTCTCAGTTCTGGTGGTTAAAAGCCTAAACTCAAGATATTAACAGGGCTGTCCCCTTTAGTGGGCTTCAGTGGGAGCAGGGCTGTCCCCTTTAGTGGGCTTCAGTGGGAGCAGGGCTGTCCCCTTTAGGGGGCTTCAGTGAGCGCTGCCCATTCCTTGCCTTTTCCAGCCTCTATAGGTCACCCGCATTTCTCAGCTTGTGGCCTCTTCCTTCAGCTGCAAACATACCCCTCTAACTTCTGCTTCTGTTGTCACATCTCTTAATTCTGCATCTGGTCCCCTGGCAGCCCTCATATAAGGAATCTTGTGATTTCATTGGACCCACATGGATAATCACATCTGCAAATCTCCTTTACCTATAAGGTAACACATTTGAAGGCTTCAGGGGTAAGGACGTGGATATTTTGGGTGTCATTATTCAGTCTCTGTTTCCTGAACCTTCCCTGAATATTCTGTATATCTGAACAAAATGCCTAATGTTGCACTTGATAAGCAGGTTGAGATTGTTTACAACTCTATATCCACTATTAGACAGTGAATTCCACAAGAAAAGATATTTTGTGCACTAGTCATGGCATTTAGCATAGAACCTGGCACAGGACAGGAGTTCAGAAAAGATTTCTGGATGTTTACTATACATGCAATCTTCAGTGTCCTTGTATATAATTGTATATGAGAAATATGTGTGTCTATACATAAATAGATGTACATAGATATTTATAATATATTTGTATATAGTGTTTTCAAGGGAATGTGTGTGTGTGCACTCAGTCATGTCCAACTCTTTGTGACCCTATGAACTGTAGCCCACCAGGCTCCTCTGCCCATGGGATTCTCCAGGCAAGAATCCTGGAGTGGGTTGCCTTTTCCTCCTCCAGGGAGTCTTTTTGACCCAGGGATCGAATCCACATCTCCTCCATCTCCTGCACTGGCAAGCAGATTCTTTCACCACTGAGCCACCTGGAAAGCCCTTTGAGGGAATGAGTGGGAAACATATGTATTGGGTGAATAATAATGCTTTATTTAACCACCAAGTGAGATCAAAGAAGACTGTCTCCTTATAGTCTATCTTTTGCTTTCATACTTCTGTTTCTACATTTTCCATCTTAGAGTGGCCCAGACCACACACTGCACACAGTGGATTTTCACATACCCTTTCCCTGGCATCCTTGGGGAGAAAGGAATGCCTTCATCCTCTTTGTTGGAAGTCCAGGAAATAAAGCCCAAGGTGGCTGAGTGGCCATACAAGTTGTGGAGGGATGAACACAGCATGGGGTGCTGGCCTCCCAAACCGGTGTTTGACCTCCTGGCGTGGTGTTTGACCACGCCAATGATGGGTGGTCAACCTCACATCCAGGTGTATGTCATTACCATGCTCTCCTCATTTGCATCACAGCTTTGGGAAACATTATTCCTTTGGCTGGAAATTTTCCATGCTTGATCTGTATTCAAAGGGAAAGGAAAGATAAAAATCAAAGAAAATGTTCTCTGCTTTGTAGCTAAATGAGAGGATGGTTTTTTGTGTGTGTTTAATATGCAAACAAAGAAAACAAATGGAATTTGTCTTCCTCATAGATAACAGAAGAACATCTGGAAATTACAAAATGAAACCTTCCATGTGTTACATTCTCTATGGAGAAATATGGGCCTACAAAGTTTGAGAAAAGGAAGCACTGGCATTACTCATACTTCTCAGGTCAACTGCCCCAAAGCTGCATGAGGATCTCAATAACATGACAGGCTCCATCGTGTTACATATTGGGGTGGCCAAAAACTTCTCACAGGTTTTCTGTAACTTATACAGGAAATCCAGAATGGGCTTTTTGGCCAACCCAATATTCCTCCGCAATGGTGATGGGCCCCACAGAAATGGGGGCAGGATGGAGAAGACTGGTTCATTATTAGCTGTCTCAGGCTCATTGAAATGAGGCCAGTTCTCAGAGAAACCAGCTGGTGCTGGAGGGGAGAGCGGCACTCACTCTGGGACTCCCTCCAACCCTTCATCATAAGAGAGCTTTTCAACAAAGCCATCTTTCTTCATCAGCCATCTTACCTCTGAGAAAAAGGATCAGTGAGGCGGTGTTTGCAACTTAGTGACAGTTCCTTGAAACAGAAATCTGCCCTCCCCTCACTCAGTCCTAGTGAAGATCATCTTTAATGTGGAGTGAGCGGCATCATTGCTCCATCTTTCTAAACAAGGACCCAGACTCCTCTCCGTACTCATTTACTAGCTGATATAACCCAGCTTTCTCTCCATGAGACAAAAGGTCAGTTCAGCTGCCTACCTGTATTCCTCTGGGTATCTAGCCAGCACCTCAAACTTGCCATGGTTAGAATAGAGTTCATCTCCAGAGTCCAACATGTTGGACCTCAATACCTCAAAAATACTAGAACAGTCCACCTTGCCACATCTTTCCTGCTTCTGCTCTTGGCCAGGTGCCATCAGCTTTGGAAATACTGTTAATAGCCCCTGAACTAGTGGTACGGCTCTCATTCCATTCCCTACCCATGAGCCAGGGAAGTCTTTAAAATCTGAGTCAGATGGTGTCAACTTTCTGCTAAAAACATTTTAAAGGCTTCCTGCCACACTTCAAGGTATTACCCAACCATGGCACATGTGGTCCTGGCTGATCAAGACCTTGGTTGCCTTCCTGCCTCTCTCATACTCTCCATTCTTTTCCTTTTTTAAAATAATCTTTATTGGATTATAGTTGCTTTGGGCTTCACAGGTGGCTCAGTAGTAAAGAATCTGCCTGTCAATGCAGGAGATACAGGAGAGCAGGTTCAAGCCCTGGGTTGGGGAGATCCCCTGGAGGAGGAGGAGGCAACCTACTGCCGTATTCTTGCCTGGTAAATCCCACAGACAGAGGAGCCTGGTGGGCTACAGTCCATGGGGTCACAAATAGCCACGACTGAATGACTGAGCATGCACATTTCATAGTTGCTTTACTATGTTGTGCTAATTTCTACTCTACAGCAAGGTGAATCAGCTATTATACGTATGAGTGAGTGAAGTCACTCGGTCGTGTCCGACTCTTTGCGACCCCATGGACTGTAGCCCACCAGGCTCCTCCGTCCATGGAATTCTCCAGGTAAGAATACTGGAGTGGGTAGCCATTTCCTTCTCCTTATCCCCTCTTTTTTTGGATTTCCTTCCCATTTAGGTTGCCAGAGAGCATTGAGTAGAGTTCTCTGTGCTACACAGCAGGATCTCGTTACTTATCTATGAATAATAGCATATAAATATCAATCCCAGTCTCCTAATTCATCCCATCTCTCTCTTTCCCCGCTGATATCCATACATTTGTTTTCTTTGTCTGTGTCTCTATTCCATTTTTCCTTCTACTCCAGTCATACTGGCCTTTCTGCTCCTCCATCCCCTCCCTGTTCACTCCCCACCCATTCCAAGGCCTTTGTTCATCCTGCTCATCTGCTTGGACTTCTCCCCTCTGAGATCTTTGCAGGGCTGGTACTTCTAGGTCTCATTTCCAGTGCAGTCTCCTTGGATCTTCTGATCACCTAACCCCAGAGACTCCCTCAGTGCATTTCCTCGTTCCCCGCAAGCTGACTCCCCAGTGGAAACTCAGGTTCATGTGCTGAACCAGGGCTCTCTGGCTCACTGCCCTCTGCCTTCCCAGAACCTAGCATGATGCCTGGGTCAGAAAGTGCCAACTGGGCCAGAAATGGACTCAGGAGTCTCCCTGGGGCAGTGACCTTGGGTGGGTCTCAGAGTCAGAAGACCAGAATCCACCTCTGATTGTCCTGTGGGAGCCATTCATTTCCCCTGAGCCGCAGGGCTTCGTCCATCCTGTTACATCACTCTAATGTCCACTACAGTAGAGTTAACAATGCTTGATGTCAGCTGGTTGCTGTGTGGATTAAATAAGGTCACACATGTGATGGTTCTGAACACACAACAAATGGTCGTGGTGCATTTTCTATCTATTTCAGAACGCAAGGCTAACAAGGTAAGAATTTCATGGACTTAATGTCTCATGAGCTGGTTGCAACTGACTTCTTGGCCTCAGACTTACCTTGCTCATCATACCATTTTAAAAGCCATCTCAGAGTGCATGTCAGATGGCACCTGGTCTAAATAATAACACAGGTAGTCACAGGATCTGCCAGGTAATGGTGTACATATAGGACCTCAGTAAAGGGACACAGATGGCAAATGAGATGAGATTTTTACCAGAGGTGAGAGAGAAACAGGGGCTTCCCTGGTGACTCATTCAGTAAAGAATTGGCCTGTGATGCAGGTCAAGCCTGCCTGCAATGCAGGAGCTCCAGGTTTGTGCTCTGGGTAGGGAAGATCCACTCGGTTTACAACCCACTCCAGTATTTCTGCCTGGAGAATCCCACGAACGGATGACCCTGGAAGGCCACAGTTCACAGGGTAGCAAGAATTGGCAACCAATTAGCATATAAGCCACCGCCACCACCAAGAAAGAAACGGAAGTGGCATTTATTGAACAGCTATTCATTTCATCTGATGTGAACACAAAATTTCAGATGTCACAGTACTCTCATCTGTGGGCATCGCTGTGCTGATTTTACAGATTGAGAAAACCGAGGCCAAAAATGACTGTGCAAAGAATATACATTGGTGAAGGCTTTTGCTACATGCTTCATGACTTATTAAAAAACTTGCTCACTAACAGTTAATCTCCCCACACCCTTGCAGAATTCACTTTTTGAGGGTGTGGGCGAAAGACACTTAACATTTACCTTTAATTAATTCAGTCAATATATCAGGAATTTAGCAGCTGGTTAATAGCAAGTAGTGACATAACATATTGTTTAAAGTTTAAAATAAGTTGTCTTGAGCATTTCCTAGCAACTTAAAGCCATGAGAATGTATGTGAATGATTGAAACACTTTTGTAAAGACCGTAAGAAGGTTATTCGGGATTTGACCGTTTCTTCCTTGAGCCCAATTAGAAAGAGTTTGCAAGATGTGGAAGCTGAAGAGAACATGCCCAAATTGTCCATTTTACTTTCTTATTGGTCACAGGAACTACATTTTCACAAGCAGAGGGCTGGTTTTCCTTTTCAATCAAAGTANATCAGAACAGAACAGAAACTAAAGCAAAGCTCACACACTTACACATCCTCACCTGCTGCTGAGATGGTCCCCTGTCCAGCTTCCCCAACCTGTTGCGCTGTATTGTCTTCCTGAACAATTCTACTGGCTTTCCAATATAAACCTGATCTCCAGGAGTCCCTTCCTAGCCTTCAGCAATAGTTGCCTGTCACCACCACCATAGCCAATTACTACAAATTTAGTGGCTTAAAACAGCACACTTTTACTCTCTCTCAGTTCTGGTGGTTAAAAGCCTAAACTCAAGATATTAACAGGGCTGTCCCCTTAAGTGGGCTTCAGTGGGAGCAGGGCTGTCCCCTTTAGTGGGCTTCAGTGGGAGCAGGGCTGTCCCCTTTAGGGGGCTTCAGTGAGCGCTGCCCATTCCTTGCCTTTTCCAGCCTCTATAGGTCACCCGCATTTCTCAGCTTGTGGCCTCTTCCTTCAGCTGCAAACATACCCCTCTAACTTCTGCTTCTGTTGTCACATCTCTTAATTCTGCATCTGGTCCCCTGGCAGCCCTCATATAAGGAATCTTGTGATTTCATTGGACCCACATGGATAATCACATCTGCAAATCTCCTTTACCTATAAGGTAACACATTTGAAGGCTTCAGGGGTAAGGACGTGGATATTTTGGGTGTCATTATTCAGTCTCTGTTTCCTGAACCTTCCCTGAATATTCTGTATATCTGAACAAAATGCCTAATGTTGCACTTGATAAGCAGGTTGAGATTGTTTACAACTCTATATCCACTATTAGACAGTGAATTCCACAAGAAAAGATATTTTGTGCACTAGTCATGGCATTTAGCATAGAACCTGGCACAGGACAGGAGTTCAGAAAAGATTTCTGGATGTTTACTATACATGCAATCTTCAGTGTCCTTGTATATAATTGTATATGAGAAATATGTGTGTCTATACATAAATAGACGTACATAGATATTTATAATATATTTGTATATAGTGTTTTCAAGGGAATGTGTGTGTGTGCACTCAGTCATGTCCAACTCTTTGTGACCCTATGAACTGTAGCCCACCAGGCTCCTCTGTCCATGGGATTCTCCAGGCAAGAATCCTGGAGTGGGTTGCCTTTTCCTCCTCCAGGGAGTCTTTTTGACCCAGGGATCGAATCCACATCTCCTCCATCTCCTGCACTGGCAAGCAGATTCTTTCACCACTGAGCCACCTGGAAAACCCTTTGAGGGAATGAGTGGGAAACATATGTATTGGGTGAATAATAATGCTTTATTTAACCACCAAGTGAGATCAAAGAAGACTGTCTCCTTATAGTCTATCTTTTGCTTTCATACTTCTGTTTCTACATTTTCCATCTTAGAGTGGCCCAGACCACACACTGCACACAGTGGATTTTCACATACCCTTTCCCTGGCATCCTTGGGGAGAAAGGAATGCCTTCATCCTCTTTGTTGGAAGTCCAGGAAATAAAGCCCAAGGTGGCTGAGTGGCCATACAAGTTGTGGAGGGATGAACACAGCATGGGGTGCTGGCCTCCCAAACCGGTGTTTGACCTCCTGGCGTGGTGTTTGACCACGCCAATGATGGGTGGTCAACCTCACATCCAGGTGTATGTCATTACCATGCTCTCCTCATTTGCATCACAGCTTTGGGAAACATTATTCCTTTGGCTGGAAATTTTCCATGCTTGATCTGTATTCAAAGGGAAAGGAAAGATAAAAATCAAAGAAAATGTTCTCTGCTTTGTAGCTAAATGAGAGGATGGTTTTTTGTGTGTGTTTAATATGCAAACAAAGAAAACAAATGGAATTTGTCTTCCTCATAGATAACAGAAGAACATCTGGAAATTACAAAATGAAACCTTCCATGTGTTACATTCTCTATGGAGAAATATGGGCCTACAAAGTTTGAGAAAAGGAAGCACTGGCATTACTCATACTTCTCAGGTCAACTGCCCCAAAGCTGCATGAGGATCTCAATAACATGACAGGCTCCATCGTGTTACATATTGGGGTGGCCAAAAACTTCTCACAGGTTTTCTGTAACTTATACAGGAAATCCAGAATGGGCTTTTTGGCCAACCCAATATTCCTCCGCAATGGTGATGGGCCCCACAGAAATGGGGGCAGGATGGAGAAGACTGGTTCATTATTAGCTGTCTCAGGCTCATTGAAATGAGGCCAGTTCTCAGAGAAACCAGCTGGTGCTGGAGGGGAGAGCGGCACTCACTCTGGGACTCCCTCCAACCCTTCATCATAAGAGAGCTTTTCAACAAAGCCATCTTTCTTCATCAGCCATCTTACCTCTGAGAAAAAGGATCAGTGAGGCGGTGTTTGCAACTTAGTGACAGTTCCTTGAAACAGAAATCTGCCCTCCCCTCACTCAGTCCTAGTGAAGATCATCTTTAATGTGGAGTGAGCGGCATCATTGCTCCAACTTTCTAAACAAGGACCCAGACTCCTCTCTGTACTCATTTACTAGCTGATATAACCCAGCTTTCTCTCCATGAGACAAAAGGTCAGTTCAGCTGCCTACCTGTATTCCTCTGGGTATCTAGCCAGCACCTCAAACTTGCCATGGTTAGAATAGAGTTCATCTCCAGAGTCCAACATGTTGGACCTCAATACCTCAAAAATACTAGAACAGTCCACCTTGCCACATCTTTCCTGCTTCTGCTCTTGGCCAGGTGCCATTAGCTTTGGAAATACCGTTAATAGCCCCTGAACTAGTGGTACGGCTCTCATTCCATTCCCTACCCATGAGCCAGGGAAGTCTTTAAAATCTGAGTCAGATGGTGTCAACTTTCTGCTAAAAACATTTTAAAGGCTTCCTGCCACACTTCAAGGTATTACCCAACCATGGCACATGTGGTCCTGGCTGATCAAGACCTTGGTTGCCTTCCTGCCTCTCTCATACTCTCCATTCTTTTCCTTTTTTAAAATAATCTTTATTGGATTATAGTTGCTTTGGGCTTCACAGGTGGCTCAGTAGTAAAGAATCTGCCTGTCAATGCAGGAGATACAGGAGAGCAGGTTCAAGCCCTGGGTTGGGGAGATCCCCTGGAGGAGGAGGAGGCAACCTACTGCCGTATTCTTGCCTGGTAAATCCCACAGACAGAGGAGCCTGGTGGGCTACAGTCCATGGGGTCACAAATAGCCACGACTGAATGACTGAGCATGCACATTTCATAGTTGCTTTACTATGTTGTGCTAATTTCTACTCTACAGCAAGGTGAATCAGCTATTATACGTATGAGTGAGTGAAGTCACTCGGTCGTGTCCGACTCTTTGCGACCCCATGGACTGTAGCCCACCAGGCTCCTCCGTCCATGGAATTCTCCAGGTAAGAATACTGGAGTGGGTAGCCATTTCCTTCTCCTTATCCCCTCTTTTTTTGGATTTCCTTCCCATTTAGGTTGCCAGAGAGCATTGAGTAGAGTTCTCTGTGCTACACAGCAGGATCTCGTTACTTATCTATGAATAATAGCATATAAATATCAATCCCAGTCTCCTAATTCATCCCATCTCTCTCTTTCCCCGCTGATATCCATACATTTGTTTTCTTTGTCTGTGTCTCTATTCCATTTTTCCTTCTACTCCAGTCATACTGGCCTTTCTGCTCCTCCATCCCCTCCCTGTTCACTCCCCACCCATTCCAAGGCCTTTGTTCATCCTGCTCATCTGCTTGGACTTCTCCCCTCTGAGATCTTTGCAGGGCTGGTACTTCTAGGTCTCATTTCCAGTGCAGTCTCCTTGGATCTTCTGATCACCTAACCCCAGAGACTCCCTCAGTGCATTTCCTCGTTCCCCGCAAGCTGACTCCCCAGTGGAAACTCAGGTTCATGTGCTGAACCAGGGCTCTGGCTCACTGCCCTCTGCCTTCCCAGAACCTAGCATGATGCCTGGGTCAGAAAGTGCCAACTGGGCCAGAAATGGACTCAGGAGTCTCCCTGGGGCAGTGACCTTGGGTGGGTCTCAGAGTCAGAAGACCAGAATCCACCTCTGATTGTCCTGTGGGAGCCATTCATTTCCCCTGAGCCGCAGGGCTTCGTCCATCCTGTTACATCACTCTAATGTCCACTACAGTAGAGTTAACAATGCTTGATGTCAGCTGGTTGCTGTGTGGATTAAATAAGGTCACACATGTGATGGTTCTGAACACACAACAAATGGTCGTGGTGCATTTTCTATCTATTTCAGAACGCAAGGCTAACAAGGTAAGAATTTCATGGACTTAATGTCTCATGAGCTGGTTGCAACTGACTTCTTGGCCTCAGACTTACCTTGCTCATCATACCATTTTAAAAGCCATCTCAGAGTGCATGTCAGATGGCACCTGGTCTAAATAATAACACAGGTAGTCACAGGATCTGCCAGGTAATGGTGTACATATAGGACCTCAGTAAAGGGACACAGATGGCAAATGAGATGAGATTTTTACCAGAGGTGAGAGAGAAACAGGGGCTTCCCTGGTGACTCATTCAGTAAAGAATTGGCCTGTGATGCAGGTCAAGCCTGCCTGCAATGCAGGAGCTCCAGGTTTGTGCTCTGGGTAGGGAAGATCCACTCGGTTTACAACCCACTCCAGTATTTCTGCCTGGAGAATCCCACGAACGGATGACCCTGGAAGGCCACAGTTCACAGGGTAGCAAGAATTGGCAACCAATTAGCATATAAGCCACCGCCACCACCAAGAAAGAAACGGAAGTGGCATTTATTGAACAGCTATTCATTTCATCTGATGTGAACACAAAATTTCAGATGTCACAGTACTCTCATCTGTGGGCATCGTTGTGCTGATTTTACAGATTGAGAAAACCGAGGCCAAAAATGACTGTGCAAAGAATATACATTGGTGAAGGCTTTTGCTACATGCTTCATGACTTATTAAAAAACTTGCTCACTAACAGTTAATCTCCCCACACCCTTGCAGAATTCACTTTTTGAGGGTGTGGGCGAAAGACACTTAACATTTACCTTTAATTAATTCAGTCAATATATCAGGAATTTAGCAGCTGGTTAATAGCAAGTAGTGACATAACATATTGTTTAAAGTTTAAAATAAGTTGTCTTGAGCATTTCCTAGCAACTTAAAGCCATGAGAATGTATGTGAATGATTGAAACACTTTTGTAAAGACCGTAAGAAGGTTATTCGGGATTTGACCGTTTCTTCCTTGAGCCCAATTAGAAAGAGTTTGCAAGATGTGGAAGCTGAAGAGAACATGCCCAAATTGTCCATTTTACTTTCTTATTGGTCACAGGAACTACATTTTCACAAGCAGAGGGCTGGTTTTCCTTTTCAATCAAAGTATTATGACACCAGCTCCGCTCTTGGTGGGTGGTAACTTCTCAACTGTCCTCGAAGGGAAAATTGATCTTCTTTTCACCTGCTGTGTTTCCTTAATCAGTTCCTGAATTGTTTTCCACTCTTAAATCCATCTTAAATCATTTCTGTTCTTACCTGCTAGTTGCTCAGTCATGTCCAACTCTTTGTAACCCTATGGACTATACCCTGCCAGGTTTCTCTGCCCATGGAATTCTCCAGGCAAGAATACTGGAGTGGGTTGTCATTTTCTTCTCCAAGGGATTCTCCAAGGGATCTTCCTGACCCAGGGATCAAACCCAGGTTTCCTGCATTGCAGGTGGATTCTTTCCCACATGAGCTACCAGGGAAGCCCCACTCGTCTATCCACTCTTAAATCATTTCCACTCTTAAATCTACTCTTAAGTCATTTTTCCCCTCTTAAATCATTTCCCGCACACAGTTGGTCTTGCCAGAGGAATCATAGTGCCCGCTAACCACTGGTCCTCTAGCAGTTCATCAGCTGTGATTCTAGTTGCAAGAGCCACTTTTACAGGTTCTTTCAAAATGCTTTTAGCACATCACTTACAAAATCCCCAAGTGGATCTTCAAAACATAGTTAGTTATCCCTTTCTTACTAAGTCAAAAATTTCTCTTCTGAGCTTGCTATAAAGTGTGGTTCCCACATAATAGCATGCCCTTGTGCATCTCTGATCCAGTGTCACACATGACTGTAGCCGTGGGGCTTGACGACTGCAGGGTTCCCACTTGTTGCTTCACAGCGTTGCCTCCCCACAGCTAAGCGACAATTGCCTGGATGCTGAAGTTAGTAGCATCAATAAAGCTGCTTTAAACCATTGTGCTTTCCAGCTTCAGATCTCCGTATACCCTGTTGTGAAGATATGCTTTAGCTGATAGGAGCGAGGCTTTGGATGATCAACCTGGGCTCATCTCTGAATCTCTTTTGAGTTCTCCCTCTCACAAAGTTCCATCACAAGGTGCATTCACTTAGGCATCTCAGACACTTGCTTCTGGCATGCAATGTGTTCCTGTTTCATACTTTTTAAGAAGCTCACCTCTAGTCCAAGAAACTTGATAGTGGAGCTTCTAGCCAGTCTCCTTTCACCCTTTTAGTTTCTGTTTCCTTATCTGTAACTTCAGGGACCACATCAAAGTTCCCTTGTCCCAATAGTCTTCCAAGGCACAACTTTCCTGATGAGCTGCTCCATCTCCCATCTTTAGTTGAGCAACTTCTCCTTCTGAAAATATCCCTGAAACCCTTGCTGTTGAGGTGCTTCTCTCTTTGTATTTGGAGTTCCTAAGGGCTCTTCTAAGAGAATGAAGTGGCCCTTTGGTGATTGGGAGGGCAATCAATTTGCTGCAAGGCCCCACATAGATAGGATTAGAGGATGAGACCTGAATCTTCAGTATTTAGCAAATCTTTCCCAGAGGCTGTGTCTCTGTGGGTAGCTTTTTCTTCTTTCTTTCTCTCTGGTGAAATTATGAATTCGGAGCTACCCATGCTTGGTAATCTGACATTTCTTCCACCAATGCGAGGAAACTTTGTTCACAAGAACATACATGAAGTCCCATCTTTCTGAGCCTTAGCAACATTTGAGACATTTCGTGGATTTTCTAATGAAGGGCTATTTCCTTAACGTTGTAGCAAAAGCAACTTGAAAAGGAGGGTGTTTCTGTTTGAGGAAGAAGGAAAAGGTGAGTTGATGGCTGATGGGTGAGGTTCATAGTTTAACGATGGGCTACACTCATTTTACAGCAGCAACTTTCAACTTTCAAAGTGGTTCATGTCCCTGAGTTGGAGTAGACTCAGGGTAGATAAGAGTGGAGGCAAGAAGGTGCAGGTGAAGGGGAAAGATCAGAGACCACCTCAAACATGAGATCCTGGGGAAAAGATTTCATAACAGCTCTGTCCCAGGAGAGACCAAGAGACTGGAATAGACAAGAGAGAGTTAACTTGGTTTCTCTGCAGTGACACCCTGATTCTGAGGGCCCTGCCTTTCCTTTTCTAATCTGTAAAGACAAGGGGGTAAAGGAGGCAGGTCATTTAAGATTAGGTGGCAGGGGCTGTGGGAAGAGTGATTTTCCTTAGAAGGGGCTCTGGGTAGACAGATACCAAATGACATGGCATAATGGAGTTAATCAAGAGCATGGGCTAACCAGGGAAGGGAAAAAAAATCTTAGAAAATTATGTGCACATTTATACAGATAAAAGCTAGATTAAAGTTTAAGGTATTAAATGAAAACATGAAAATCACCCATTAACTCTAGTCTTTAGGCACACTACTGGAAGAATTATATAATTTCTCATCTTCGGTCTGGACCAAACATTTCAAGAACCAGAATAGTTTTAACTGACAGAGGGCAGGACCAAGAAAGGGACCTTGTTGTAAACAATGCTTTGTTTGTTTTATTACTTTACTAAATACCAGTACCTAGAAGCAGAGTCATTCATGATTTTAAATCTAATTATACCAGAGACTCAAACATCAGAAAACCCAGAACCCTTAATGTTGTTTTTAACAATGATGTGTTTGGATTTAACACTAATAGCAAAAACAACAAAGGCAAAAATGAAACAAACAAAACACCCCCAAATAAGGGGGACTACGTGTGAGTTAGTTGCTCGATCATGTACTACTCTTTGTGACCCCATATTCTGTAGCCTGCCAGACTCCTCTGTCCACGGAATTCTTCAGGTAAGAATACTGGAGTGGGTTGCCTTTTCCTTCTCCAGGGGATCTTCCCGACTCAGGGATTGAACCTGTGTCTCCTGTCTGCCTGAATTTCAGGCAGATTCTTTACCATCTGAGCCACCAGAGAAGCCCAAGTGGGACTATCAGTTCAGTTCAGTTCAGTCGCTCAGTCGTGTCCGACTCTTTGCAACCCCATGAATTGCAGCACGCCAGGTCTCCCTGTCCATCACCAACTCCCAGAGTTCACTCAGACTCAGTGG
The DNA here is from genome assembly GCA_006410875.1 of Neotragus pygmaeus. Classification (NCBI taxonomy): domain Eukaryota; kingdom Metazoa; phylum Chordata; class Mammalia; order Artiodactyla; family Bovidae; genus Neotragus; species Neotragus pygmaeus. The sequence goes on along the minus strand of SJYV01043663.1, from coordinate 2,214,468 downwards.
GACTATATCAAGGGGTTAATAAAGAACTCATAAAACCTCAGAAAAAATCCAACTAAAAACAGGCAGAAATTTTTCCCAAAGAAGACACACAAATGACCAACAGGTTTTGAAAAGGTGCTCAACATCACTATCAGGGAAATGCAAACCAAAACCACACCTGTTAGAACAGTTATTAACAAAAGACAAGAAATGAAAGTGTTGGGGAGGTTATGGAGAAAAATGAACCCTCCTACACTGTTGGTGAGGAGAAGGCAATGGCACTCCACTCCAGTACTCTTGCCTGGAAAATTCCATGGATGGAGGAGCCTGGCAGGCTACAGTCCATGGGGTCTCGAAGAGTCGGACACAATTGAGAGAACTCACTTTCACTTTTCCCTTTCTTGCATTGGAGAAGGAAATGGCAACCCACTCCAGTGTTCTTGCCTGGAGAATCCCAGGGATAGAGGAGCCTGGTGGGCTGCCATCTACGGGGATGCACAGAGTCGGACACGACTGGAATGGCTTAGCAGCAGCAGCACATTGTTGGTGAGAATGTAAATTGGTGCAGCCACTATGGAAAACAATATGATGTTTTCTCAAAAAACTAAAAATAGAACTACCATATGAACCAGCAATCCCACTACTGCTGAAGGGAATCAAATCACTATTATAGCTGCAGTTATGTTCATTGTAGCATTATTCACAATAGCCAAGACACAGAAACACCTAAGCATCCATCAATAGATGGATGGATAAAGAAAATGTGATATATGTGTATGCATACACACACACACACACACACACACACACACACACACACAGAGGAATATTATTCAGTTTTAAAGAAGAAGGAAATCCTACCATTTGTGACAACATAGATGAGGCTTAAGGGCAGACAGACACCGTATAATCTCAGGTTTATTATATGGAATCACAAATACCCAACGAACCAAGTTCATAGATGTAGAGAACAGATTGCTGGTTGCCAGAGGTTGGGGGGTGGCAGGTGGGCAAAATAGGTGAAGGTAGTCAAAAGGGGCTTCCCTGGTGGCTCAGAGGGTAAAGCGCCTGTCTACAATGCGGGAGACCTGGGTTCGATCCCAGGGCTGGGAAGACCCCCTGGAGAAGGAAATGGCAACCCAGTCCAGTACTCTTGCCTGGAAAATCCCATGGTCTGTAAAGCCAGGTAGGCTACAGTCCATGGGATCGCAAAGAGTTGGACACGACTGAGTTGCTTCACTTCACTTCACTTCAGTCAAAATGTACAAACTTCCACTTATAAGATGTATAAGTCCTGGGGTTGTAATGTATAGGATGGTGACTGTAGTTAATAATACCGTATTGTGTATTTGAAAGTTGTTAAGAGAGTGGAGTTTAAAAGTTCTTTTCATAAAAATGTTTTTAACTGTGCAGTGATGGAAGTTAACTAGACTTTGTAATAATCCTCTCACAATGTGTACATGTCAAATTATTTTGATGTGCTCCTAAAACTAATGCAATGTAATATGTCAATTATTAATATTCCCAATTAAAACTAATAAAAAAGAAAACCCAGAAGCAATTAAGGGAACTTATTCTTAAGGTTTTACTCCTCTAAAACCAAACACCAACAACGCGAGTGGCAACTCTACACATGGACATCGCCAGATGGTCAATACTGAAATCAGATTGATTATATTCTTTGCAGCTGAAATTGGAAAAGCTCTATACAGCCAGCAAAAACAAGACCAAGAACTGACTGTTGCTCAGATCATGAACTCCTTACTGAAAAATTCAGACTTAAATTGTAGAAACTTGGGAAAACTACTAGACCACTCAAGTATGACCTAAATCAAATCCCTTGTGATTATACAGTGGAAGTGGCAAATAGTGGCAAGGGATTAGAGCTGATAGACAGATGGATGGAGAACTAGGTTCACGACATTGTGCTGAAGAACTATGGATGGAGGTTTGTGACATTGTACAGAAGGCATTGATCAAAACCATCCCCAAGAAAAAGAAATGCAACCAGGTAAAATGGTTGTCTGAGGGGGCCTTACAAAGAGCTGAGAAAAGAAGAGAAGCAAAAGGCAAAGGAGAAAAGGAAAGATATACCATCTGAATGCAGAGTTCCAAAGAATAGCAAGAAGAGATAAGAAAACCTTCCTAACTGATCAACATGAAGAAATAGAAGAAAACAATAGAATGGGAAATACCAGAGATCTCTTGAAGAAAATCAGAGATACCAAGGGACTATTTCACGCAAAGATGGGCACAATAAAGGACCGAAATGGTGTGTACCTAACAGAAGCAGAGGATATTAAGAAGAGGTGGCAAGAATACACAGAAGAACTGTACAAAAAAGATCTCAATTATCTAGATAACCATGATGGTGTGGTCACTCACCTAGAGCCAAAACCAGACACAGGTATCAAATTTTTGTGCTAGTCCAGGTTAAGTTAGAGCAGCTGGACCACTAGGATATGTACATGTATGTGATTTTCACAGGACTTGACTGCACACTTGTGGGCTGCTCTTGAAGCAGGTTCTATGGGATTTTTGTTTTTGCTGGAGCCAAGTCCCATGGCTGCTGAGGAAGAGGTGATTGTAGAGTGGGGAAAAGCAAAGACAAGCCAGAATCCTTGCAGAAAGAGGAGCACCAGAGGACAGACTGGAACCCATGTGATGAGAAGTATATGTAATAGTTTGCAACTTCTAGCCCCAAATTACTGATCCTTCCCTCCTCTAACACCCCTTCCCCTTGGCAACCAAAAGTCTTTTTTGTAAGGACATTTATTTGTTAATTACATAGTTTATATTCCAATGTGGGATGGAGAAGAATGCAATTGTCAGATACATGGAATCAATGTTACTAGAAAATGTGTCATAAAGGAGCTGATCAAAAGACTGAATTAACAAATCAGAGATACTTAAATATATAAAGATATATAGCAATTTATATACAGATATAAAAGGAAATGGTGATCCTTCCTTCCTTTCTTCTTTCTAACGAGGGAAGAGAGTTGAAAAGAAAGAGTAACACTTGAGAGCAATGATGGATGAGAAGAGCATGGAAGAACAGATTAGGCCCCTCTCGTCTTGACATCCAGTTGTAGAGAATCTCAGTTCTAATCCATGAGGTTGGCAGGAAGTTCAGTCTTTTCCTGAAGCTACTTCTCTCATGATTTTCTTGGAACCTCCCATCACGTCTCTTTCCCCTAATTTTCTGTGAATCCCATTGGCTGGTGGATCGGGGCCCAACATTCCTGTGGGGACCTGGGGGTCTGTCACTGTTAAGGCTGGCTGCTGCAGCTGGTGTGACCAAGAATTTGCAGGCCCACAATGTAGAGGAATTCAGGAGTTGTGTTCATGCCTCAGTTCTGCTCTGATGCAGAAAGGAGGCTATGTCGCCTTTAGTGGTCCATTCAGTCTTCATAGGTCTGTGCAGAGTGTTTGTGTGCGTGTGTGTTTGCACATGCATGCATCTGTAGAGAGGGGCTATAGAGTGCTGCAGGCCAGGTGCCCTGTGCCCCGTGGTGCTGAGAACATGGATGTGGGTCATGCCTTTGCCGCCACGACTGAGTGCCCTACTGGATAATCTGGGGTTGGGGAGTTGGCTTCTCAGACACGCTCAGTGTGCCCAGTGACCTGCTTGTCTCTGTGGCTGTGACTGTCCCGGTGAAGGCTGGGCTCAACAGCAGGCTGGGTAATCCCCTGGCAGTGCCAATTGTCCCTGAGTCTCTCTGCAGCCACTGCTCTCAGCGAATTTGCAGAGTCTGATGACCTGACCAGCCTCGGGAGAATGGGATTCTGCATTATGTTCAGCGGCATGTGGTCCAGGTCAAAAGATTTCAGTTCTTTGGTTTAATCACTGTGCTGTGTTGTGCTTAGTCACTCTGTCGTGTCTGACTCTTTGCGACCCCATGGGCGGTAGCCTGCCAGGCTCTTCTGTCCATGGGGGTTCTTCAGGCAAGCATACTGGAGTGGGTTGCCATGCCCTTCTCCAGGGGATCTTCCCAAGCCAAGGATCGAACCTAGGTCTCCTGAATCGCAGGCAGAATCTTTACTGACTGAGCCACCAGGGAAGCCCTTCATCACTGTTGTTCTCTACAAATGGGGCATGTTCTAAAAAATTTGTGATTTTTAAAAAGTATAAAAAGGAGGCTACAAATCAAATTAAATCCAACTATATCCCAGTCACTTGTGTTAATATTTTCTGAACATTAGAATGGATACATGTCTATGCATCTGGGTGTAGATGCACACACATACATATACAGAAAGAATTTCTGAAGCGTAGGAGTACAATACACAGTGTTTTTAAAAACAAAATTTATTATATATAATATTGATGGAAATCATATGAATGGTAGACGGGTGTGACTGTTGGAAATGCTAAATTTTAGATAACTTTTCCTAACCCAAGAGATTGTTACAGCTCTTAAAAAATTATTATGAAATATTTGCATATGCAAGAAGTATAAATAACAGACACTATGTCTCCACCACCACCAGGCTAGAAAGTGAAATGTTGCAGTTTAAAGTCACTTTCTGCTCCTGCAGCTAGGCTCCTGGGCAAAGACAAGCTCTGGCACCAGCTGGTTTGTGGGCCTGGAGCCCATAACCCCTCCAAAGTGCTATTAAACAAAAATCACAGGCCTAAGATGGTGTTGCTTGCATTAAAGTCCATGATACCAAACCTAGATCTAGTACCAAAGCTGAATTGCAGACCTTCCCCAGAAATGTAATCTTAATCAACCAGTTTGGAATTTTCTGATCAGCACCGATGAGATCACTTGTCAGGTGGGTCCTCTTCACCCTGACCCCACCTCCTGAGGAAGAAGAGGCAACCTGCTAGTTTAACACCATGCTCTTCCCTACCCTCCAGAAAGAAGGTGTCCTGGATCCCCAAAACACTTTTTTTCTTTTACTAATGATTTCTCTGCCCACCCCCCACCCCCCACGTCTTTTCTATAAAAGCCTTCCATTTTGTAACACTCTTGGGAGCTGAATGTTCTTCAAGTTGCTATACTGAATGCTGTCCAATTCAGCAATTGTTGGATAAAGCCAATTAAAGCTTCAAAAATGTACTCACTATTCTGTTTTGACAGTGTCCAGGGTGGGTTCCAATGCCTCCGCCTGCACACTGAGCTCCTTCTTTGCCAGGTAGGAGGCAGGTGACCTAATAATAGCTTGTGCTCTGGGTTACCAGGGCATCTCCTGCCCCTTAGAAAAATCAGCTTTGGTGGCCCCCCAGCGACCATCCAGAGTCGTAGCTACATCAGAAGTGCACTTTCAGAGAGCCAGAGCCAATGGACAGATTTTACCCCCTAAAGGCTCCTTCTCCAAGCCCTTGTTGCTGACTTGAGCTTATTCAGATGTCCTAAAGGGCGGACCTCATTATGTTTGGATGTCCTTACCTGTTAGTTTTGAGTTCCTCAGGCCTATTAAGTTTGCCATCAGTTGCTTCATCTCTAAATTTATCATTATTTGACCTTCTGGTGGCACTGCTTTGGTTTATAGGAACTGCTAAGTGCTGGGCTTAGTTGCTCGGTCATGTCCAACTCTTTGCAACCCCATGGACTATAGCCTGCTAGGCTCCTCCATTCATGGGATTTTCCAGACAAGAGTCCTGGAATGGATTGCCATTTCCTTCTCTAGGGATCTTCCCAACCTAGGAGTAGAACCCAGGTCTCCCACATTGTGGGCAGATTCTTTACTGTCTGAGCCACCAGGGACGTCCATGAATACTGGAATATACTGGAATAGGTAGCCTATCCCTTCTCCAGGGGGTCTTTCAAACCCAGGAATCGAACCAGGGTCGTGTGAATTGCAGGCAGATTCTTTATCACCTGAGCTACCAGGGAAGCCCAGGAATTGCTATATATTCAATTATATATATATATTTATTCTATCATTTTAGTAGGATTTTGCAGGGAGAAAAGGTAAAAATTTGTATTCTGTTGGTTATTTTGACTAGAAAGTCTCATTCTATTTTTATAGACTCTGTATCTATCTATAGATATAGCTGGAACAATAGAGAATATATAGAGCAATGAGAAGAAAAGCAAGAGTTATTTAAAAAATAGTGAAAGATTTTGAATTTTCATGGGTGCCCCTCAATTTAGTGGGGATTCCCAGATGGCTCAGTGGTAAAGAATCCTCCTGCCAGGGCAGGAGATGCAGGAGACATGGGATTGATCCCTAGGTTGGGAAGATGCCCTGGAGAAGGAAATGGCAACCCACTCCAGTGTTCTTGTCTAGAAAAACCCCATGGACAAAGGAACCTGGTGAGCCACAGTCCATGGGGTTGCAGAGTTGGACACGACTGAGTGACTAAGCACATAATCCATTTAGTAATCATGCTTCCAACTTTGCATCTTAAATACATTTACTAAATTGTTACTAGTATCTTTATTTTTTCAGGTGACTTGTTATCTTTCTCTCTTAAAAAACTATTATATTATTTTTTCAGTTTTATCGAGATATAATTGACTAATAAAATTTAAGATATTTAGAATGCACCAAATGATGATTTGACAGATGCACTGTGAAAGACTTCTTCCCCCAACTGAGTTCATTAACACATTCAGGTGATTTACTAAGGATGTCCCTCGACATTTGATGACACAGGGCTGGAAAGTGCATTGCATGGAGGGCTGAAGGGTGGGTTGGGAGGGTGGTCAAATTTGGACTGAGAATTCACTACACCTGTTTCTTAATCACTCTGAGTTGGTTGAGGTAATCTTAAAGTTGTCTGGAGGACTCTAGGAACTGGATGTCAGTTTCAGACCTCCAGTTCTGGGGCTGGATATTTTCTTTACCTGTCTGAAGCAGGGGAGAGTTCTTCTGCTTTCTTCTTAGTAATGATGAGCCTGACTGAACAAATGGGCTTTCTTGTCTTCCAGCTCCCTCTTGGCTTCAGCTGATATGTTGAGAGGGAGAAGAGTGAGGTTGGAGTATTTGCTCTCTTGAATTCCTGCTCCTGTGGGCTGGCCTTAGATGGCTGCGCCCTTTGACAGAAGAGTACAGTATCTCTTAAGATGACATCCTCTATAGGACTTCTGCCTTCTGGCAGATAACCACACCTTCCTCTCTTTCCTTGAGTTCCGAGTTTCTAGCCTCAGTGACACTAGTTTGGGGGACTGCACTATTCCCCGTGTTTTCCCTGCAAAATTTTAAGTAGTTCTTTTATTTAATATTTGCTGAATTATCCCAATTTTAGCATGCCATCTCTTTCCTATCAGAACCTTGACTGTTTCTCATCTATGAAAAAGTGTTGTTAATTAAGCATAATACTAATGACATAATTCTAAGAGGATGAAGGAGAATATATGACACATTTTCACATTTCAGCATGTGCAGTATTGATGTTGTACTTGCTTTGATTTTTTTTTTTTTCCCCAAGCCTTGTGATCCTGGACAGGCAAGCAAAACCTCAGCTACAGCTGCAGAAGAGACAGATCAGCATTGAATTTTCCAATTTGGGGTTGAAATTCCTTCCCTTCATTACTCTTCAATCATATATAATGTATAATGCATGTAGAGGTACTTCTAGGACACTTAAAAAGTCCCTTTTCCTCCCATGCTGCCTGGCTTACTGAGAGTCAAGGAATCTTCTGAGAAGGCATAGATTCCTGGTGTTCAGTGATTTGGGCTAAATTTCAGCTGCACTTGTATTGGCAGGTGAGTCTGAGAGATGCTAAGATTAGCAGTAATTTAGCTTAAGGGAGTGACTTACCTTTAGTGGTAAACAATTCTTACAGGGTTGTACAAACTGGATTCCACTGGCAGATCATGGGCTCCTTAGGGCAAGGATTTTAGCTGATTCACTCTGTACTCTTAATCTCACAAGTATCTGGCAAGAGATGCCCAGTCAGTGCTTATTGGATGAGCAGGGTGGACTCAGGGCTCCAGGGACCTCAGGAAACCATCCCTTCATCCTCCTGCCGCCTGTGAGCTGACAACAAAGCACAAAAGCTCTCCAGTGTGAGTGAGGAGAGCCTTCTAAAGCTTATTTATCTACACACGTAAAATCTTTCTCTAAATGAATGATACATAATTGCCGTTTAAGCTAATTTTATTGGACAGAAACAAAAACGAATGACAAGACACTTATAATAGCTCTTTTTATATCTGAAGGCTTTCAGACCTTCTCTGGCTTCTTTCTTTTCTTTGTGGACTTAATTACCTCAATTTCTTAAAGAATTTCTCAGAACTCGTACAGCAGAGTATGATGAAATTGGCTAAAGACATTTGAATTTATATTCCACCTATTTAGGGACAATGTTTCTTAGAATTATTCCATTGTACAACAGTTCAACATGTTCAAGAATCAAAATGGCTCATGAGCCAGTCCTTGAAATTGGGTTGCCTCCTTGTAGCCACCTAATTTTCCTTTAGTAGGGTAGATGGATGGCAAGAAAGGATTCGTCAGAGGTAAATAATTTTTTTTTTCTTGGCTGTGCTGGGCCTTTGATGCTTTGCTTGGGCTTTCTCTAGTTCTGTTGAGCGGGGTCTACTCACTGTTACAGTGCTCAGACTTCTCATTGGAGTGGCTTCTCTTATTGCAAAGCATAAGCTCTAGGGGCCACTGTCTTCAGTAGTTGTGGGGCGTGGGCTTAGTTGGAAAAAACAGGAAAAAAAAAAAGTAAGTCTTCCTTTTTGATGAATTGAACTGAATCAGGGGCTCTGAGCAATCATCAGCAAAACTAGCCTAGATGCCTAAGAGAACTGATGAAGAAAGCACATGTTGATTTTCTGGCCCCCTTTTGAGTGGTGGCCTTGGAATCAACCTGAGTGGGTGTGGCAAGTACTTACTTTCAAGTCCGGGTGGGTGTTCATGGTCCTAAGGTAGAGCCAGATAGCCTCGGGGAAGTCGGTAGGCCTTAGGATCCATTCACCCAATGCACAAGCCTTAATTAAAAGACAAACTGAATTATGGCCTACATCTGGATTGGATTGGAAATAATTTTGTTTTATAAACAAAAGACTCTGGATTTACAGCTTAGTTTGGATAGAGACTGGGATAAAAGAAGCCTAAAGGTCTAGGTGTCTGCTGAAACCATGGCTTTCACACTGTAAAAGAGGGGAGTGATTTTTTGGAGGCAACAAAACTCCCTTAGAGGGCTTCCCTGGTGGCTCAGATGGTAAAGAATCTGCCTGCAATGCAGGAGACCCAGGTTTAATCCCTGGGTTGGGAAGATCCCCTGGAGAAAGGAATGGCAACTGAGTCCTGTATCCTTGCCTGGAGAATTCCATGGACAGAGGAGCCTGGTGGGCTACAGTCTGTGGGGTCGCAAAGCGTAGGACATGACTGAGCAACTAACACTCAGGCACTCTTGGATAGGAGGGCCAGGGAGAAAGAGAAGGAGAGAAAGGAAGACGGGAAAGGAAGAGCTGATAAATTAGGATCAGGGTCCAAGGGTGTAGGGCAGTCAACAGATTTTTAGCAATGATGACACTTGAAGCGTGAGTACAGATTGTATCCGGAACACACCACACCTCTAAGAAGAGCAATTCACGGTTCAGGTATGAATATTTGAGCTTGAGTATATATTATCATAGTTATCCACCAGATGTCAGTAAAGTGTCTCATTCTAACAATATAGGATGGTAAAGGCAATTTTCCAACAGACAAAAGTGTCTCGAGGAAGGATGCTTTAAAAAGATTTGCACAAAGGAATAGTATATGCTAGCAGAGCCCTGAGTCTCGGCTTCCTCACTTACTATTTAAATATCTTCTTTTTATATCCTCCCAAAAGAGAAAGACAAGAAAAAAGAAGGAAAATACTCTCAAGTTTTCTACCCACCACGAAGCCGTCACATTCATAACCTGTAAAACAACCTAACCAAATGAAGCACACCTTTTATTGTATTCAAGTGCATTCGATCCTTTGAAGAGCTTCTCCTATGGTCCATAATACATCATGGCTCACTTTGGATATTTGTAATATTTTTCTATAATTATCTATGTTCATGTCTGCTTCTCCTTGAAAATTGCAAACCTTGTTAAAATCAATAATTTTTATATTTATTTAAGTTATGAATATATACATTTTAAAGTTAAGTATTACTGTTGATCATATAATAAAAACCAGCAGCCACCTACCCCACCCCACTCTAGTTCTACTAGGACTACTCCTTGGATGCACCATTTCACCTCCTTTTCCTGTTTCTTTGACTCTACTTTTGTATATCTAAATTCTTTGCTTCAATGTCGGTTTCTTGATTAATCAGATTTTTCATTGTTTAAACCACTTCCTATTACAGTGGTTGAATGTATGTCAGGCTAAGTGATGCTAACTGCTATAGTACCCTCTCCATCATACTATCTTAAAACAATATAGGTTTCTTTCCTAGGCAAGTCATTAAAGGAGGTGAGAGGATGTTCTCCACACCTTCAGGAACCCAGGCTCCTTTTATCTTTTGAGGCCACTGTCTTCAGGAAGAGAGAACGAAGGCTTAAATGTGAGGGCTGTGGAGCGTCAGGAAGGAGTGTGTTCTTCCCTGTGTTGGAGAACAGGAAAGAGAGTTTATCAAGTTGAAGGGGTGATAAATTGTGTCAAGTAAGGAAAGAGAGAACTGACTATTGGAATTAGCGAACCAGATGTCATTGGTACCCATGTTAAGACTGTGGGATGGAAATGTGAGTGGAGTGAGCCTAAAAAGGAAGAGGAGTTGGAATAAATGCAATAACATTGTAAGATGGTTTTGGGGCCCTTTTGTTTGGAGGAATAGGGAGGGAGCTGAAGGAGGAAGGAGAATTCAGGTAGTCTTACATGTGGATGAAGATGACCCAATAGAGATGATAAATGATGGAGTAGCATGGAGGAGAATTTTGGAGTGATTCTCCGACCTAGCTTACAGCACGGGAGTTTTACTGTTGGAAAGCGGCCTTTGGTACCCATGCTCAACTCAATTCAGTCCTAGGAAGGAAGAGCAGATGCTGCGGGGAGGTGAGGCAGGAGATGTGACAGGAGTTTGGGAGAGTTTTTCCTGAGACATGAAGGAAGATCATTAGCTGAGAGTGAGGATGGGGTAACCTGAGAGGATGGATTTAGGCTTTATTTCTTCTTTCTGAAAAATTCTTTTTCAGTCATTTTAGAGCAATCTAGGGAGGGAACACAGGTGTTCAATCTGCCATATTTAATAGGAAGTCCAATTATAAACTACTTAAAATTCCAATCCTATTCCTTTGCATCTGCCAGGGATCTGAACCAGTAAACTCTCAATAAATATTTGTGTAGCTGGAGTGAATTTTCTTTATGGTCACAGTCAGGTTTTCCATTAAAAAAAAAATGTTTCTTCCATATCACCTTCACAAACTTGAGAAAACTAAAGATAGCGTGTTAATGACAGCTTCTCCCCCTTTCTTGCTGGGTGTTTTTGAGTATGGGTTGTCCCCGTTTTCAGGCATGTGTGCTGTTTGATATACATCTTTGCAGAACATGGAGGATCTGAAGCGACCTGGTAGCCAGAGGTTTGGGAACCTTGTTAGTTGCAGGTTGTTTCAGGACATGTCCAGCAGCATTCTGTCTGAGGGTCAGAGTACAAAAGTGATGTGCTTCCAGCATGGGGTGCCAGGTGTGGGCAGTCATGCCATGATCTGGAAGAGTCATTCACCTTATGGCTTTTGAATTGAGAATTAAAGCATTTATAGGACAGCAAATTCAAGGGTGAGGGAGCTGGTTATTGCCATGAGAGAGGACAAACTTTTACTCTGTGAGCTTTTGATATTTACTTAAGGACAAGAAGAACATACATTTATGGAACCTTATTTAATCTTAATGGCTTCACTTTGAGTATTATTATCCCTATTTTACAGATAAAGACGCTGAGGCATAGGAAAGCTCAGTGATTTGTTGAGGTCAGACAGTTCTGTCAGCAGGTTTTAAACTAAGGAGCCTTGGCCTTGGAGTGCAGGTTCCTCTTAACCTCTGTGCTAACTTTCAGAGCCTCTGTTTGCCTATCTTTCAAATGGAAATATGAGCATGTACCTTGCAGAGTCATGCTGAAAATTAAAGGAGATAATATGTATAAAGTATTTGGTATATCATAGGAGCTCAGCAAGAGTTTTTTTTGTACTTTAAGTTATTTTTCTTTTTTATTTTTAAACAAGAAATACAAAGATGTTATCCTTCTCCATCAGAGGGCAGACAAACTGAAAACCACAATCACAGGAAACTAACCAATCTGATCACATGGCCCACAGCCTTGTCTAACTCAATGAAACTATGAGCCATGCCATGTAGGGTCACCCAGGATGGACGAGTCATGGTGGAGAGTTCTGACAAAACGTGGTCCACTGGAGAAGGGAATGGCATACCCTTCAGTATTCTTGCCGTGAGAACCTCATGAACAGTATGAAAAGGCAAAAAGATAGGATACCAAAAGAGGAACTCCCCAGGTTGAAAGGTGCCCAATACGCTACTGGAGAAGAATGGAGAAATAACTACAGAAAGAATGAAGAGATGGAGCCAAAGCAAAAACAACACCCAGTTGTGGATGTGAGTGGTGATGGAAGTAAAGTCTGATGCTATAAAGAGCAATATTGCATAGGAGCTTGGAATGTTAGGTCCATGAATCAAGGCAAATTGGAACTGGTCAAACAGGGAAATGGCAAGAGTGAACATTGACATTGTAGGAATCACCGAACTAAAATGGACTGGGATGGGTGAATTTAACTCAGATGACGATTATATCTACTACTGCAGGCAGGAATCCCTTAGAAGAAATGGAGTAGCCATCATAGTCAACAGAAGAGTCCAAAATGCAGTACTTGNGTAAGTCAACAAGTGAAGCTGAATGATGGGAAAAGCCGAGATAAAGTCAATTCTGTTATGCCTTCAATGCTCTCTATTGGAGTTGGCAGAACAATGGCATATGGGCCAAATGTGGCCAACCATGTATTTTTGTGAGTGAAGTGTTACTGAAACACAGCCATTGGAATTCACTTAAATGTTGTCTAGGACTACTTTTGTAAGCCATTGGCTGGGTTGAGTACTTGTGACAAAGACCATATGGCCCACACAGAGGCTAAGATATTTGCTATCTGGTCCTGTACAGAAAAATCTGACAGCTCCCGCTCTATATAGTTATCATAGTTAAAAGAACAGTTTTTAAAATGTAAATATTACAAAATATAAATGCTTTTGATTTCTTAAAAAACAAAGTTCCTCTGTTTTATCCTTGTATCCACTGAAGGTCTGGTATTTTTGAGGAATATCTGACAATCCTCTTTTAGGACAGATGAGTAGCAAGAGCGTGGGTGGGGTCATGCTTGGTAACAAACAACCCCCAACTCTCAGAGCCTTAACATCGTAGGTTCAGTTCTCACTGTTCCTGAGTACTCACTGTAGGCTTCAGACTGTTGGAGAAGCCATTATCTGGAGAGCTTCCGGTCACATTAGCCAAAGCAAGAGGAGTGTGGCTACTTGTGTCCTGGGTGTTAAAGCTTCCGACCAGAAGTGACATGCATCATTTTTCTCAGGCCAAAGTGAGTCATGTGGCTATATCTAATCTGAAGGGATTGGAGAGGTACAGTCCTATCATATGGGCTTCTCAGATGGCACTAGTGGTAAAGAACCCGCCTGCCAATGCAGGAGATGCAAGAGACATGGGTTTGATCCCCAGGATTGGAATGATCCCCTGGAGAAGGAAATGGCAATCCACTCCAGGATTCTTGCCTGGAAAGCCCCATGGACAGAGGAGCCTGGTGGGCTAAGTCCATGGGGTCTCAAAGGAGTCAGACATGGCTGAACAACTCACACGCACAATCCCATCATAGACCTAGGAAAGAGAGTGAAATACTTGGTAGGCAGCACCAGTGACTGCTACTGTATGTTACAGAGATCATTTCAGAGACTAATTTCTTTGCAGTAGGAGACTGGCTACCAGCTTCTTGGGAAGCACAGGCCTAATGTCTCTGAGGTGGAGTTTTGCAAGGAAAAGAGGTGGGTAACATAAATTCTTTTTACTTCCTTTCTCTGCTCTTCTGTTTCAGGGCTTCTTCTATGCTTTGTTTGCTACAAATTTTTCACAGAGAACATTGGATTATTAATTTCCTTTGTTGCCAGTTTTACAGAACCTTTGCATCTGTTTGGCTTCACAAGTATTTGATGTGCTGTTGAGATGCTGAAATTTAGAGTCACTTGCTGGCTTCTAACTTACCTTGAAAATTTTGCTCATCTTATAAAATTCTATGTTGGGCCAAACTAAAAACATTTTAAAGTACCTGAAAAAGCAAGTTGATGAAACCCATCACCTAGTGGCTAATTTTCAAACTAGTACTGGAAATGAAGCTATTTACTTATTTTTTTCACCTCAAAGTATTGTTCAGGGACAGACATATCACATCAAAATTGCTAGAAATTGAACCCAAGTAAATTTGGTGCTTCAATTACTTGGAACTTCTGTTTTGAAGAAGGTATTTTGTTTTCTCTTCCCAAACCTTCTAAACGGCTCCAGAGAGAACAGCCCTATGGTGTATAATGGACATATCCAGCCCAGTGTCTCAGTCTAGAAGAGGATGTCAAGAGGAACTGAGGTCACCTTGACCATTTTCTATCGGGAGTCCATGGAAGGAAGCTGTGGGAACTGAAATGCCCCTGCTTTAGGGGTTGTGTGTCAGTTGTAGATGATTGGGTTTTATTGAATCTGGTTTCTAGAAAGTTCCACATAGCATTTATGTTCACTCTCTCCTTTTCTTGATTATGGAATTAACATTTGAGACCCAAGGGGTTAAACCGTGCCTCATCCAGACAATTCAGAACCTGTTAGAAGAAACCAATATTCTAACTCGAGGAATCAGGAGTAAACTGGACCATTAGCCCCAGGCGGCTACAGGTTTTTGATGGGTGAGCAAAGAGTGCTGGGCACAAGGTAGGAACTCAGACTGAACAAATAAGTATCCAAGCCCAGAGGCAAGACTGAAGTTGGAATTAAAGAGCCAGGGGATCACTGAGAGGCAGAGATGAGATTTGGAGAAGGGAAAGTAGGGGAAAGAGAAGTTCTGCGTATTTTCTGTGGCTGGATGAGTGTTTGCAGCTAGCCTGGGTGTCGTGTATCCTTGGCTCAAAGACGTGTCAGGTTGATTTCAAAGGCAAGAGATAGGACAGATAAGAAAGGTTTTTTAAAAAAACTTAAATAAAATGGATTCTATTTTGTGAATTTATATTTTAGGAGTAAGAAGCATTGATGTAATTTTTTAATATCGTGCCTTCATTTTTTAAAACAAAAAAAGTACACATTTAATTTATAAATGAAGATGGTTGGGTCCTTGCAAGAACTCAGTGAAGGAACTTCTCCAGGAAGAGAATCAAGAAAATAGGAATGAGGGGTCTGACCCTGACCCCATTTCTGATGACTGATCTCTAGTTTTTACTGACTCCTCTGTCCCCATGGACAAGAATGGCAAGAATTCTCCATTGCAAGAGTACTGGGGTGGGCAGTCATTCCCTCTTCCAGGGGATCTTCCCAATCCAGAGATCGAACGCAGGTCTCCTTATTGCAGGCAAATTCTTTACCATCTGAGCCACCAGGGAAGCCCTTTATTGACACTGGCAGCTGGAAAACCCTGTAAGTTATTATCGCTATGCGTAGACCTGCTTGTATGTAGTTCTTCATTTCAATAGCTATGTCTTTAATCTCTGTGTTTATGATGCCAAAAAATTCATCATACTATCTGCAGCCAAAAGCTTACAGCGTCAAAGGAATTTCACACACCAATATGTGTTTCTTGAAGGAGGCATTATCCTATTTTGGTGGTCAGCAAAGATTAGATGACTTCAGTTTCCACAGAAAGTCATGGAACTACGGCTAGGACCCTAAATGTCTACAGTTCAGTATTGTGTCCAAGACGCTAACTGCCATGATGCTCCCAAGTGGAGGAGGCCTCCTGGGTTAGCTCCCGAAGACCATGTTGCACAGCCTGGGTGCGTCATGCAGCACAGCGCTCAGTTCCTGGAGCACAGAGAGCTGAGTGCCTCGCTGGTTGCCTCTGCCTTTCTCTTGCTGCTCTGACAGGAAGTCAGGTGGCCACTGGGAGATGGCTGTTCTGTGCTCTGAGGAATAGCAGCAAAGTTTATCTAAAGGCAGCCACAGAGAGGCAAGCAGGAGTATTCTAGCAACAGCTGTGAATCCTTCATGATGGATGCTTTGGAGATCCAGTTGGTACGTTTAGTCTTTCTGTTTTTCTCACTCTTGAGAAAAGCTGAAGATAAAATAATGGGAGATGAGATACTTTGTGTACAGGAGATGGTGTTAACGTATCTCAAAATGACCCTGAGCAGTGTGACCTCAGGGTGGGGTGGGACATTTCATGCTGTATATCCAGACAGTAGCTATGGAGTCAATCTTTCTTTGGCAAGGGATACATTTAAGCTTTTTAAAAAATTTTCATGGGAGTTTAATTTGACCTGCTTCTGGTGATTCTGAGTTGTTGAATATTGAGGTGGAAATGCAGAGGGTTTTCAGAGTACCGTTAGGGACTTACTCATCCTGAGATGTGTGAGTGCCCAGGCACCACTTCCTCCTGGGTGGATATAATTGCATTTGGGCTCACTTTTCAAGAGGCCTCTTTCCAGCATCAAATTTATGGTGGGGGACAAAATACTTTCTTGGATGTTGATGTCCCACTGGCTTGGAGGTGAGCCCTTCCCTGGGCCAAGTCTGGAAGGTGCACATGTCTGTCATTTTGGAGCTGTGGGCAGAGAGCTTGTTTCTTCAGGACATATAAGAAGGTAACCTGGAAACCTGGAGGCCAGAGCCAATGAGGCAGCACTCAGTGACAGCGACTCTATGGCTGTTTCCCAGAGAACTTTGACCTCTTGTGGAAACTGATCATAGGAGAATGACTGTTGCCATGGATACTTACTGGTTTAATCTGTCCCTCTAGCCACCTGTTTGTAGAAACTGCCCTCCTCCTGTCCTGTCCCTGAGGTTCAGCTGGCCTTGCCCACCTGGATACACTCGACTGTCCTGGGGTTAGCACTGGACTAAGGTGAACCAATGGATTTCTTCTTGGTGTTTCCTGACTTTGAGCCAGAGTGAATTTCTGGTCTCTCTTTCTCTTGCTCAGAAACTGTTGGAAGCTCGTTATCCTCTGTACAGAGAAAGCAGACAATCAACAAGAAAGATACACAGGCAGGGAGAGTGGGAGCCTGCACGGCTTGAGATGGCCTGATCCTCATCCCCTGGAGATCCAGACATAGTCTCCTGTCTTAGACATCTATGAGGTCATCTATGATTTTTCTAGTAAGTTCCTGCTTTTGCTTAGACCAGGTTAAGCGAGTTTCTGAGGTTGTTGTGTTTTCTCATAGAAAAGGTATGCTCCTGAGGTTAGAAGTGAGGCTTAAATTGTCCCTTCACTCCTACAGTGTGGTTGTGCATCCAGGAGCAGGAGATGTGTTTGTTGAATAACTAACCAAACTTGCCACAAGGGCCCTAGTTAGCTCAGGCCATCCAGAAACTTCCTGGCTCCATGTAGTTGAATCTGTAATTGAGGATGACTCTGAGGGTGTCACCTGGCAAAAAGGGATGTGGAAGCAGAATCAAAGTATAAAAAACACAGATGGGGAATGCTGGTTTTCCGTAAAAGCCACCTCCCCTGCTTCTAGAACCCCAGGTTTTAAGCTGGGAACCCACTGACCTAGCCAAAAGACATCATTTTCCAGCCTCCACTGTTGGTGATGTGAGCAGAATTGTTGTATGGAGCCTCCTAAGAACCTTCTTCAAAAGACAGGCAACTTGCACACTCTGTCCCCCTGTTCTCTGTCCCCTCTCCACCCAACTCTGTGGAATGTGGTTGTGAGAGCCAGTGCCCTGGCCACCCTAGTGAACCATGAGGAGGAGGCCAGGCCACGGAGATGCCAAAGTGGTGAAATGAAGCCCTAAGAACACCAGGAATGGAGCACCCCAACCAGCCCTGTGCTCTCTACCGCTGGAGTCCAGTTTGAGGGATAAATGCTTCATGATCTCCCTTTAGCCACTGTTCATTTGGGATTCTCTTACTTGAAACATTACACAATTCTAGCTGATAGTAGACACTGAGTAGTAAACATTCTTCTCCTATTTCCAGAAGTGATGAGTGATCCATGGGAATTATTTATATTGATAATAGGAGAGAAATGCAAGAGTGATATTTCTCCCCAAATATGTCTCTGGATTATAAAGAATACAAATTGAATACAGTGGTGGGCTGGGTCATGAATAAAATGAAGCATGGTCCTCTATTCTTCTCACCCATTTCCTGCTTCTAGAAGGCAACTGGATGGACTCTTTAGAGTTTGAATAGCTTTAGAAAAACGCTCCTGGAGATTTTATTGATTCAGTGCTCTTAACATACACAGCCATACTCAGAGCTGCTAGGCTTCATTTTTAATGACCATGACCCATTTTTAAAAAGGGAAGGCCCTTTAGAAAAACAGCTTTGCAAACTGCCTGGGCTTCCTTATAAATGAATCAATGCAGACAGTGCTCTCTCCATTAAGGCAACATACACCCCAATAAAAGAGGATGAAAACACTTTTGAGCTATAAAATAATATACAAATCGAAGGTATTGTTATAAGATATTCCTGTTTTCTTTATTTTTTATTTATTAATTTATTTGGCTGTGCCAGGCTGTGCCAAATAGCACATGAGTTATTTGATCTTCACTGAAGCATGCAGAATCTTTAGTTCTGTCATACAGGATCTTTTTTTAACTTTCTTTTAAAGTTGTGACATGCAAACTCCTAGTTGCAGCATGTGGGATCTAGTTCTCTAATCAGGGATCAGACCCAAGCCCCCTGCATTGGGAACATGAAGCCCTGGTCACTGGACCACCGGGGAATTCCCAATCCTATTCTCTTTAATGTCTACTGTGGAATTATTATTATTATTATTTTTTCTGAGCCATAAGGTCTTTATTTAGCTTTTAAAATGTGAATAATACTTGCCTCCCAGGTTTGTTGTGGGAATTACAGTTTTTTGGGAGGTTTGATTTCTGTCATACTTCAACATGAGTTAACCATAGGGGTACATATGTCCCCTCCCTCTTGAATCTCCCTCCCACCTCCCAGACATTCCCACACTAGATTAAGAGCCCCAGTTTGAGTTTCCTGAGTCATACAGCAAATTCCCATTGGCTATCTATATACATATGTTAGTGGTACTCCCTCCGTTGATCTCACCCTCTTCCTCTCCTCCCCAACCCGTGTCCATAAGTCTGTTCTCTATGTCTACATCTCCATTGCTGTTCTGTGAACAGATTCATCTCTACTGTGGAATTATTGATAAAAATCATTCAGCTGAAAGAGAGAGGGTCTGATTTTTAATGAAGGGCAATTTTCTTTCAAAGTAAGACTCCGTTCTCCCGAGAGTCCAGTTGTGTGTGACAAACTACAGTTTGCCAAATATGTTCCCTTTATCGTAATTATTTTGTTTAATCCTCTTAAGAATTGAATTTTTAATTGCAAAAGAACAGAGGTACAGAAAGCTTAAGAAACGTGCTAAAGTCCAAGTCCCAAGGCTGGAATGGCTGTGATTGCACTTGGCCATGAAATTTGGGAGTGAGGGGTAGGTGGGAAGAGGGAGGGAGGAGATCCTGCCCGTTCTCCTGGGGTGGGGATTGCTGGCAGCTCCCCCTCAGACAGTGGGTACATCCATCCCAACAAGTCCAACCAGAATCATTTCAGCCTGAAATCCCTTTCCCACCTGATTTGACTGGACACACCCCTCTCCTCTGTAGGCACAGTGCGTCCAGATCAACTCCTAGCATTCTGGGCACATCTGCAGAGCTTGCACTAACAGCCTCTCCAGGCAGCTGAAGTGCAGCCGCTTCTTAGCAGATGGTGGTTAATAACAGGCTTTGTTCTGCAGGTCCTTCTATTTTCAGCCACTGAATGCGATTTATAAAGAAAAAAATACACACACACCACCATCTCCCCCCCACCCCCCACCAGCCTTTATCAGATCTCTTATAATTATAGAACAAGGTGCCTGCAAACTCCCAGGGAGCTGGTTTCCATGGCAATGACAAGCCATTATATTCTAAAGGCCAAGCTAGAACTCCGCCCCCTCGTCCTCTGTACTGTGCCTCTTGTTATTGCAGTGTTCCAAAATAAACTTGCTGCCTAATCGTAAATCCCATATAATTAGAGATGAGCTAATCGTCTCCCACTAACTCTGTGCGGCCCACTCATCATGCCAGCAGTTTCTGGAATAGGGATGCTGACGGACTGTTTGATGTCAGAACAGACCTTCCTCCCCCAGGAAATGGGTGCAGCAGAAATCCATGTATGGCTGGGGACCCAGCAGCCGGAAAGAACCTCGGAGCTCAGGGCTTTGTGAGCTGCCTCCCGGGCTATAGCAAATGAGAGAGAAAGAGAGAGAGACATCATGTAGGTAGTATCTGGGCTGTCAGATTGGAGAACCTTACGAGCTCCATGAAGTAAGGACAGTTCATTGGAGGTGGCAGAGAGCCCCACCTCTCATACTTTTTGGCCACCTGATATGATGAGGGAAAAACATGTCACCCTGTGACATTTAGCAGAAAAGAAGTCTTTACCACTCTCCCTCCCAGTTCCCACCCTGCTCCCTAGCTCCTTCGTAGACATGAGTTTGCTTTTAGCACAATTTGTATCTTGGGCTTGTGTGTTTTGTTCTGTCCAAGAGTGATCATTTTCTAGGTTTCAGTGAGTGAGGACTTGGGCACTGTTCTCAGTGAGGAACAAGAGAGGTTCTTGAGAAACTTGACTCTCCTGGGAGCACAGGATAAAAATCAACAAAGGGAACAGCGATGTTGCAGATGAGAGCTGCCAGGGAAATAAAACAGGGTTGATGTGTTAGAATGTGTTTGGGATCTGGGGGACTCATGCAATATCTGAGCAGAGACCTGGGGGACTAGAGGGCCGATTGCAGTTCACCTGTTCAGAAAGCAGCATCCTCTATGTTGAGCTTAAACACCCATCAGGTCCAGCTTGAGCTGCTGTAGGACTTGCTGGCCCTGCCTCCAGGTGATTCGTTTACTGACTCTTATCTGTGCTCTTCCAGATTTGCTCTGTCCCCGTCCATCCAGGTGTCTGCCGCTCACCTTCAGAGCCACCAACAGGTCCTCTGGTAGCTTGTGGTGCTAGCCAGTGCTCAGCATGAGACTGGGGAGTGGCAGTGGGTGGCACTTGGTCGGGCTGGGCCTCCCCTGGCTCCCTTCCTGTGGGATCTCTTGGGGTGGGATTGCTTCCATCTTTAAGACCACAGGTGCTGCCAGGGGGTTCCCTTCAGAATTGCCCGGTCTGGGTCCTAGTCCGGGCTCTCTCACCTTCTTCCTCTCGGATCAGGGCTCCTGTTCCTCTAGGATTACGGCTTCTCAGTGTTTCTGGTCCAAGGAGACCCCTTGTTTTCTACCCTTGAAGGCACTGGCTTTTGCTTCACTGGCCGCAGCCTCCTTTCTGTCATTTCTCTAATTGCTCACCCACTACCCCAGATGCTTTCCTGTTCCCCCTGCAGGTTTTTAATCCCGCTCATTCAAAGATCAGCCCAAGTCTCACTTCCTCCAGATGCCTCCTCCCACCCTCCTTCAATTCTCTAAGAATCAACCTCCAGGAGTGTAGCTGCCACTTCCTCTTCCCTCACTGTTTCCCGTCTGTGGGTTTTTCTTCTCCAGCTAGACTTTCACCTCTGCCAAGGACAGGACTGTTTCAAGATGGCCTTCTTCACAACTCATAGAGTGCCAGGTGCATCTTCCTGCTTGAGACATTCTCCTCCTCAGGGGCTGTCGTGAGCTGGTGCTGCTTGGGCCCCGCCTCAGCATCTCAGGTGTGAGTGCCAGGGCAGGGAAGCAGATTCAGCTGTTTCATCTGGTATCCTGATGGGTGGAAAGCACTACCACGGGCTTGCCCTTCCTTTTGATTTCCGAAGACACGGTAGGCAATTCCAAAGACCTTGTCTGGTTTCCTCCTGAAAATNTCTCAGGTGTGAGTGCCGGGGCAGGGAAGCAGATTCAGCTGTTTCATCTGGTATCCTGATGGGTGGAAAGCACTACCACGGGCTTTCCCTTCCTTTTGATTTCCGAAGACACGGTAGGCAATTCCAAAGACCTTGTCTGGTTTCCTCCTGAAAATAGTAAATGAAACAAAAGTATGAGAGCTGTTTAGGGAAATACATTGCAAACCCTGTCTACACAGAAAGGAGCAATTAACAGAGTGAAGAGAAGGGGAATTAGAAATCCTAGAGTGAAAGTGTGCATGCGTACTGGGTAATGTGTACAATGAGACAGTGAAAATAAAGAAATGCTTCTAAGAGATCATAATACTTGGTAGGAGGATCACATAGGGGTCACATTCCTCTTTAGAACCCCAGGAGATGTCAATGAAATCAACAGATTTATGTTGCTTCTTGGGACTGAGGAAAAAAAAACAAACAAAACCAAGGCTGATATTTTGAAGTGCTGATAGAGAATAATCTGAAAAAGTAATACTCAGAGGGTTGCCCAGGATTAAAATCAGGGGAGAAGGAACAGAAGCCAAAACCTCCAAATCCATTCAAATCAACAAGAAGGGTAGCTTCCCAGCAGGCTAATAAGAAGACTTAAACAAATTAAAACACAACTGTCTGTGAATTGACATTTGTGAATATCTTCACTGCTTTATTGTGGTAAGGAGCTTTGCAGTATTCTGTCCTGTGCCCAGCTTATCTACAGCAATGTGGGGTTAATTTCTCTGGTCCCTAAGCTGGGGGTAGTTGGAGGTATTGCAGAGATGGGTCAGTTCACTACAGGTTCAGCTATAAAAGCAGGCTCCAGCGTGATTTTGCTCTAGGTGACATACAGCAAGGGAGCTTGGATGATTTGTCCATCAAGATGAAAGATGTGTGCTTTGGTAATATTTCCTTTTATTAAATGCAAGTACATTATTTGATGGTCCTTCCTAGTAGAAGATCTTGTTCAGACAATATCCCTGGATTTGGTTCTGGATTTCCTTCCATAGGGTGAGGGGAGGAAGGCAGGACTGATCTGAGATTTTCCTAACAGGGTAGCACATGAGAGAGGAAAAGAGAACTCTCCTACTTCGACACAGAACAGCACAGAGCTCTGGTTTTCTGAATCCCCATGTGCCGACAGAGATGCCTGGGTGGGCAGCCTTGTCCAGAGGACACATAAGTATCCATCAAGAGCAGAGTGCCAGTTGGTAAAGGAATGACACAGTGGGAGTGGTGATCTATAACAAAATGGTGCTTTTATGGCAAAGATGAGGTATATCTCTGGGATCCCCAATCCCCGNGTTGCCCAGGATTAAAATCAGGGGAGAAGGAACAGAAGCCAAAACCTCCAAATCCATTCAAATCAACAAGAAGGGTAGCTTCCCAGCAGGCTAATAAGAAGACTTAAACAAATTAAAACACAACTGTCTGTGAATTGACATTTGTGAATATCTTCACTGCTTTATTGTGGTAAGGAGCTTTGCAGTATTCTGTCCTGTGCCCAGCTTATCTACAGCAATGTGGGGTTAATTTCTCTGGTCCCTAAGCTGGGGGTAGTTGGAGGTATTGCAGAGATGGGTCAGTTCACTACAGGTTCAGCTATAAAAGCAGGCTCCAGCGTGATTTTGCTCTAGGTGACATACAGCAAGGGAGCTTGGATGATTTGTCCATCAAGATGAAAGATGTGTGCTTTGGTAATATTTCCTTTTATTAAATGCAAGTACATTATTTGATGGTCCTTCCTAGTAGAAGATCTTGTTCAGACAATATCCCTGGATTTGGTTCTGGATTTCCTTCCATAGGGTGAGGGGAGGAAGGCAGGACTGATCTGAGATTTTCCTAACAGGGTAGCACATGAGAGAGGAAAAGAGAACTCTCCTACTTCGACACAGAACAGCACACAGCTCTGGTTTTCTGAATCCCCATGTGCCGACAGAGATGCCTGGGTGGGCAGCCTTGTCCAGAGGACACATAAGTATCCATCAAGAGCAGAGTGCCAGTTGGTAAAGGAATGACACAGTGGGAGTGGTGATCTATAACAAAATGGTGCTTTTATGGCAAAGATGAGGTATATCTCTGGGATCCCCAATCCCCGAATCATGGACCACTACTGATTAGAAACTGGGCCATAAGGCAAGAGGTGAATGACAGGCAAGTGAGCGAAGCTCCATCTTTATTTCCAGTCACTTCCCTTCACTTGCATTCCCACCTGAGCTCCGCCTCCTGTCAGATCAAGAGCGGCATAGATCCTCATAGAAGTGCAAACCCTACTGAGCTTGAATCATCCCCAAACCATCCCTGTACCCCCAGTCAGTGGAAAAATTTTCTTCCATGAAACTGGTCCCTCAACAAAGGCTGAGGACTGCTTATGCATCTGATGGAGGGGGTTAGAGCAGCAGCAGAAGATAAAAATTGGCAGATGTCATGTGACAGGTTCAGATGCTCTAAGAACTGATAAGACATAATCTCTGGAATTTCCCAGAAGTACTTGGAGATGGAGGACATTACGAGTGGCTGAGACCTATGTTAGGATTCAGGGAAACATGGATTAGGAAAGTTAGAATGGGGAGAATCCAGACCAGTGGGGCAATTGGGAATGCGGTAATAATGGGTTTGAATTTTGTTTGTTGATTTTGAAATAACTTGGACATCCCACTGAAATGTTCTGTTGTGTTTTTCAGTACAGAAAGGATGACTGCATATTTGGAGTTTTAAAATTACTTGTATGTCCTTCAGAAAGGAGATCCTTTATGTACAAGTTAGTCATTTACACATTAGTATAAACAAATTTTTGCAAATAGGTTTTGTTAGGAGGGCAAAAATAAGAGCCACATATAACTGGATAACCAAGTGGTTATCACTGACTAGAGAAATTCAGTCACAGAGGAAGCCTGATGTAGGCAAATCTATCTTTACCATAAAGCTCTGGGCCCGCTCTGCTGAGGGCAATTCTCTCTCCATCAGGGCTACCCTTAATCTTCTTTCCAAGTTTATGGAAAAACAGATTTATCCGGATGTATTTCCCTGCGACTCTTCTTCATTCATTTCACTTTGGGTCGCCCTGGTTCTTTGCTGTGTGCTGGCTGTCTCTAGCTGCGGCGAGTGGGGGCTACTCCAGCTGTGTTGTGCGGGCTATTCACTGTGGTGACTCCTCTTGTTGTGAAGCGCAGGCTCTCGGGTACGCAGGCTTCAGTAGTTGCTGTACCTGGGCTCCGTGGTTGCGGCTTGAGAGCTCAAGCACACAGGCTTAGCAGTTGTGGTGCACAAGATTTTTCGCTCCATGGTGTGTGGCTTTTTCCAAGGGACACCAGAGATTGAACTGATGTTCCTTGCATTGCAAGGCGGATTCTTACCACTGGACCATCAGAGATGTCCTTCTTTTAGACTCTTATATCTTATTATAAGAGAGAAGGGAATGGAGAAGGGAATGGCAAGCCACTCCAGTATTCTTGCCTGGAGAATCCCATGGACAGAGGAGCCTGGTGGGCTACTGTCTGTGGGGTTGCAGAGTCGGACGCCACTGAGCAACTAACACATACACATCTTATTATCCTTCTACTTTTGGTTTCAATATATTAATTCTTCTTTCACATTATATTTGCTTTATTGAGATTACAGATTACATATCACAAACTTTACCAATTTTAAGTGTGCAAGTTAATAATTTTAATTAAGTTTACTGAATTGTACAACTATCACCACAACCCACTTTTAGAACATCTTGCTACCCCTGTGAGATAACTCATGCCCATTTAACATTAATCCCCATTCCCATAATTACTTTTTGGTGTATGGACAATGAAGTTTCAAGACATGTCAAGTTCTTCAGAGAAGTGAGCAAGAACTCAAGAAGTCCTTGAGTTTTAGGCTCGGTCTAATTCTACCTCATTCACTATATACTGTGAGTTTATTTAACTATTTTGAACACCAGTTACTCATCTGAAAAGTATGATTAGTAGTATCTAACTTGTAGAAGTTTTCAGATGATCAGAGATAACACATATGAATGGCCTGACATATAGTAGGTGTTTGGTCAGATTATGAAATTATCTTATCCTGAATACACAGATGCTTGCAAACAATAGAAATTGGTTGGGCCCAAGGACTGAACTATGGGATTCATTACTTTTATATTTTGTAATTTAACCTGCGAAATGGGGTAGGGAGGAGAAAATACAATTCATTTGTAATAGCTGTTTGCTGGTTTGAAAAATTAAATGCATTAAAAAATGTTAATTTCTTTTGATTTATATTGCTCAAAAGTTTTTCCTCTTAAAACTACACAGAGGTTTTCTTTCCAAATGTCTTGACTCCCACTGACCTCATCCTAACTCTACCCTGTATTCTACACTTTTGTCTTGCTTTCTTCTGCAAGAGCTTTGGAAAAAAAAAAAAAAAAAGACCCTGGCTTTAGCTCTTCAGAGCCCATTAGTGATTTTCTCTTCTGGTATGAAATTTAAGACCCATAAAATGCAATTACCATTTCCTGTGGAAGTTCCATCTCTGTGTTCCTATTTCATATTTATTACCACATGAGTCAAGATCACAGTAAGTTGCTCCATTGCCCTGTGTTATTGATAGAGTGTCACCTGTTTACGTGGGGATGGTTAGCTCCTGGCATGAGTACCTGGAAAACCAAGCATGGCCACCAGGGGGCGGCTTTCTCCCAGAGTCTAGTCCCGGGTCCTAATTTGGAAAAGGAGAGAGGACCAGGGATGAGGCTGCTTCAGCCCTGCTTATCTTCCTCCCCAAAAGATGCCACAGGTGAGGAGCATCTTTATGCTCAAGAGCCAGTCCTCACAGTGGGACAGCTTCCCAAGTGGACAGGAGAAGCATGGGACCTCCTTGCTACCTTTGAAAGCTGGGGTCTTCCTTTGCTGCTTATGGACAGGGTTTTTCTATCTGCTTCTAGAACCACTAGAAGGTACTCGCTAAATATGTAGATTCTTGGATTTCCTTCNAGGAGAAGCATGGGACCTCCTTGCTACCTTTGAAAGCTGGGGTCTTCCTTTGCTGCTTATGGACAGGGTTTTTCTATCTGCTTCTAGAACCACTAGAAGGTACTCGCTAAATATGTAGATTCTTGGATTTCCTTCTCTAAACAAAGTGAGTCAAGATCTCTGAGGACGGGTTTCAGGAGTCTTGGCTGTCTAGATGATCTTAATTGCACACCAGTTAGGACCCTGAAAAACTATTCTTAGAAAACACTTTAAAAAACCCAGCCCTTCCCTTTCAAAACCCAAACCCAAACAGAAGTCTTCAGAGAACATGCCATCGCCCTAGGTCTCCGTGTTCATCTTGTCCACTCTGTGGTGTAGAATAATGCTTCCATCTCTGCCCTAGTCTGAGGGACCCTTGAAGACTACTTTGAATTTCAGAAGTGAGATTAAGAAAAACAGTGTTGAAATCATTATCAGTATTAATTAGGAGATGTGACTATTTTCTTTGAAAAAGAAATGGATTCTGTATTAAATAATTTCCTGTGGCAGTTGTACCAAAATACTGTAAACTGGGTGGTTTAAACAAGAGAGACTTACTTATTCCCTCAGAATTCTGGAGGCTGGAAGTTGAAATCCGGGGGTCAGGAGGGCCAAGCTTGGCACCCGGGGCTTTCCTCACAGGATCCCTGCTTTTCTCTGAGCTTCTGAATTTCTGGCAGTCCTACATGCTCCCTGGTTTGCAGCTGCATAATTTCAACCTCAGCCCCTCCATCACACGATCATCTTGTATTGCGTGTCTATATCCTCTTCTCATAAGAACACAGCCATATTGGATTAGGGCTCATCCTGATGACCTTAAGTTAATTTGATTACATCTGCAAAGACCCTGTTTTCAAATAAGGTCCCATTCACAGGTGCTGGGGGTTAGGATTTCCATCTATGTTTGAAAGTGAAAGTGTTAGTTACTCAGTCATTTCTGACTCTTTGTGACCCCATAGACTATAGCCCACCAGGGTCCTCTCATGGAATTCTCTAGGCAAGAATACTGGAGTGGGTTGCCACTCCCTTCTCCAGTGGAATCTTCCTGACCCAAGAATTGAACCTGGGTGTCCTGCACTGCAGGCAGACTCTTTATCATCTGAGCCACCAGGGAAGCCCCCTATGTTTGCAGGGACACAATTCGGCATATATTGTTTCCTACAAGTGACTGTCATTATTTAAGTTTCCAACCCACTGAGTCAAACTAATGCACAATAGCACTCATCTCACATGCTAGTAAAGTAATGCTCAAAATTCTCCAAGCCAGGCTTCAGCAATACTTGAACCGTGAACTCCCTGATGTTCAAGCTGGTTTTAGAAAAGGCAAAGGAACCAGAGATCAAATTGCCAACATCTGCTGGATCATGGAAAAGGCAAGAGAGTTCCAGAAAAACATCTATTTCTGCTTTATTGGCTATGCCAAAGCCTTTGACTGTGTGGATCACAATAAACTGTGGAAAATTCTGAAAGA
>SJYV01043663.1:1977155-2185294 GCA_006410875.1 Neotragus pygmaeus | reverse complement strand
AAAGCTGAGTGCCAAAGAATTGATGCTTTTGAACTGTGGTGTTGGAGAAGACTCTTGAGAGTCCCTTGGACTGCAAGGAGATCCAACCAGTCCATTCTGAAGGAGATCAGTCCTGGGATTTCTTTGGAAGGAGTGATGCTAAAGCTGAAACTCCAGTACCTTGGCCACCTCATGAGAAGAGTTGACTCATTGGAAAAATCTCTGATGCTGGGAGGGACTGGGGGTAGGAGGAGAAGGGGACGACCGAGGATGAGATGGCTGGATGGCATCACGGACTTGATGGACATGAGTCTGAGTGAACTCCGGGAGATGGTGATGGACAGGGAGGCCCGGCATGCAGCGATTCATGGCGTCGCGGAGAGTCGGACACGACTGAGCGACTGAACTGAACTGAACTGAGTCATAAGGAAAAACTAAATTTAGTCCAATCCAGTAATCTCAGTCCAGTCACATGACTTAAAATGGCCTATTCATTCTCCATAAGCATGACTGAATAAATGTTCAATCTTCCTTTTCCTTTCTTTCCTTTTTTTCCCCTTCCTTCCTTCCCTCCCTCCCTTCTTTTACCCTTCTCCATAGCATGCTATGGTGACCAGGTATAGGTGACCAGGGTACCTGACTTCACGGTTGTAGGGGAAAGGGCAGACTCACTCTGTCCCTGGCTCCTGGCTGGTCTCTGCTGCAGAACGGCCTCTCTGTTCCACTCCAACAATTGATCCCACTGAAGCAAGGTTGGTCCTATCTAACTTTTGGGATCTGATCCAGCACCCTCTTCTGGAACCCCATAATCTTAGCCATTATTCCCTGAAATTCAGAAATCTTCCACACCTTAAAGACCAACTTTCAGTCTATTGTTTTATTAAAGAAACTGAGAATATCAGCTTAAAAATTCCAAGTTGATCAATTGCTCTTTTGTTTCCCATATCAACCAATCTCTTCATCTCAGAGGCAATTACCCCGATGGTTTAGTTTCTGTCTACAAGGGAACAAGGAATAAAAGCACACAAAACCCACATGGCATGTTAACGATTACTGTGTGACAACACATCCCAAAGCTCAGTGGTTTAAAACAAGGGTTGGCAAACTATCCCATGGGCCAAATACAGCCCGTGGCATGTTTTCATAGGGCTCGCAAACTAGGAATCATTTAAAATATTTTATCTTTAAAATGTTTAAAATACACAAAAAGAATGTGCAGCAGAGAATGTATATATAGACTGTCAAACCTAGAATATTTACTATCTGGTCCTTTTTGGACAAAGTTTTCCAACTTTGGACTAAAATAATTAACATTTATTATTGTTCACAAAGGCA
Source organism: Neotragus pygmaeus (assembly GCA_006410875.1). Taxonomy (NCBI): domain Eukaryota; kingdom Metazoa; phylum Chordata; class Mammalia; order Artiodactyla; family Bovidae; genus Neotragus; species Neotragus pygmaeus. The sequence goes on along the minus strand of SJYV01043663.1, from coordinate 2,183,980 downwards.
TCCTTGATGGCTCAGAGGTAAAGAATCCATTTGCCAGTGCAGGAGACACGAGTTCGTCCTGAGCTAAGAAGATCCCCTGGAGAAGGAAACGGCAACCCACTCCAGTATTCTTGCCTGGGAAATGCTGCGGACAGAAGGGTCCTGGTGGGCTACAGTCTATTAAGTTGAAAGAGTTAGACGTGACTTAGAGACTAACCAACAACACTTGGTCACTAATCTGTGGGTTCTTCAGCTCCGTGACAGGCTCCTTCATGTCTCTGAGGTTAGCTGTGGGTCAGGCAGGCAACTTGGCTGATCTTGGCTGGTCTTTCTCACTTGATTGGAGGCTGGCTGGCTGTAGGCTGATCTAAGCTGGCTTTGCTGGAATAAGTGGATTCTTGTCTATGAGCTCTCTTATCCTCTAGAAGGCTAGCCTGACCTTGTTTTCATGTTAGCAGTAAGGTTCTGAAAAACATCAGAAATGAGCAAGTTCTCTTGAGGCCTAGAATTAGAATTGACACATTGTCATTCCTGCTACATTCTACTAGTCAGAAGTTCTGGGCCAGATCCAGACTGGAGAAACGGACTCTATCTTGACAGATGGAGCTGTAAGTTCACAAGGTAAAGGGTGTGGCTACAGAAAGTGGTGAATAATTGAACCCTGTTTTTGTAATCAATCTACCACATATGGGTTATCAGTTTCTAAATATTCTTCCAATGACAAAAAAATTACATTAATCTATCTTCTCCAAATATTCCTTGTTATCTTAGGACTCACTTGTGTAGAAGCAGGTTTGATTTGATTTAGAGCACATAGAGACTCGTGCAACTTGCTCACAGGACTTGTAGGTTCTAAAACCCTAGGATTCAGATTTTTAAAACTTTATTCTAAGGATATCCTCTTTTACCTTCAATAGTGCCTTCTCTTTCCATTCTCAGATTCCCCCACCTGAAGGAGAGGAAAGATTAGTTTATATTGTTAGTTCTATAATTAACAGTAGTTACACAATTTCCTATCTCTTCAGTCTGTCCTTTCTGAAATCTGAGCTGGTTTGGAAAATCCTTGAGAGACCAGATACCAACAACCCTTATAAAGTTGCCGTGAGGCATCTCTTCTCACAAGATTTTAAAGAAAACTTCTAAATTGATGCCCAGGAGAACCATCTAGAATTTCATCCCAGTCAACCCCAAGACGAATTTGCCACCAAACTTTCTTTAACCCAGTTTTTAAACTCTGTGACTCATCTCTCTCTAAGTTGGGAGCCCCACAATTTTTACCCGACGCTGTTTTAAGAGGGAAACTAAAGCAAACCACAAAGAGCTGAAGCATCGACTTTTGGAGCCGGATGGAATGTCCAGACTTTTTNCTTTAACCCAGTTTTTAAACTCTGTGACTCATCTCTCTCTAAGTTGGAAGCCCCACAATTTTTACCCGACGCTGTTTTAAGAGGGAAACTAAAGCAAACCACAAAGAGCTGAAGCATCGACTTTTGGAGCCAGATGGAATGTCCAGACTTTTTCTGATACATGCACATTCTGCTGCCTTTAAGAAGTAGTGGGCCAACCTGTTGGCTGTTTCCCATATCAGGGAGCTCACTCCCTACAAAGCCAGCTTTCATTAGACTAGGTTAACATACACTCCGTTTATGGCGCCCAGATTCCTGAAGAAATATCTGGGTCATGCTAGCCGTTTTGTCTTTGGAACATGACTTCAAGGCCAGCATTTTGTTGGCAAAATAAAATGAAGCAAACCCAGGGAACCTGCCTAAGGGCATGGTGGTCCCAACTCAGCCAGAGAAATGCTGTGATCTTGAACATTCTTTCTAAATTCCAGTTGTAAAATCAGGCCCTTACTGAAGCTCTAAAAATGAGGCCTGGAATATAAATTCCTTGGTGGTTTCCTTAAAGGCTGACAGCTAGCTCAGGGAATGAGGGGTGTGTGCTCCCATGAGACCTGTGTTTTTCAGTGCAGTCTCATGGGAGCAAGAGGAGGAGGCCTGGGTAGGAGGGAGGGAGATTTTCCTTCCAGGAAGAGGCCCATGTGTGCAGAGCAGGCTGCCTAAAATCACATGGGGTCTGGTGGACTTGAGAACTCTTTTCAAGGTTGCCGTGTGTGAGAGAAATTGCTGATTATCTGCCTAATTACCCATTATCCAATCTCCCCTTCTTCCTTACTAGCAGAACCCCATTTTGTTTGGAGCAGCTCTATGCCCAGCTACAAACACTCACTTTCCCTGATTCCCTTGCAGCTATCTCCTGGTGGCTGTGATGCCATGAGTGAGGTGTGAGAGGGTGTCTTCTGAGATTGTGGGGAAGAGACTTTGCTTCATGTTATGGTAACCATAGGCAACAGAGTGGTAACCATAGGCAACAGTGTGGATGGAAATTGATACCCTTGGGATTCATTCTTCAGCCACTGCACCAGCTCAGGGCTGCATTCCTGGACTGACTCCATGGACTTCATCCATGGACCACATCCCTGCTTTGTGAAAAATAAACCTCTGTGTGTTTAAACCAACATGAGTTGGGCCTTGTCATTACTTTCAGCTCAGTTCTCACTGCTGTAGAGCTCATACGATATAACTCTGAATTTTTCATCTTTGAGTTTGATACCTGAGGGTCCAGAGTTGGCATCAGTCCTGGGTGACCTCTGAGACAGTCTTCCTCATAGTGTTTTTGGGTGGAAAAGACAAAGACAAGATGAATAAAGACTGCTGTGTCTCTGATCTGGGAGACTTTCTCTGGGCGGGGGGAGCCCTGTGAGTTGGTGAACATGCGCTGAGCCAACAGGATAAGGGTGGTATAAAATGTCAATACGAAGCCAAGGTGCTCTGTGCTGCTGTGACAAGATGATCCCACCTACCAGACTCCTGTTCTTGGTGGCCTGGCATGTTCTGTGTAGGTGAGGGGCCCTTGGGTGGCTACTTGTTCTCCTGATGAGCTGGAAGGGTTATACCTGCTGCATTCCTGGTTCAGTTTCTTTCCAGCAACTGAGTGAACATGGTATGAGNAAGTTGGTGAACATGCGCTGAGCCAACAGGATAAGGGTGGTATAAAATGTCAATACGAAGCCAAGGTGCTCTGTGCTGCTGTGACAAGATGATCCCACCTACCAGACTCCTGTTCTTGGTGGCCTGGCATGTTCTGTGTAGGTGAGGGGCCCTTGGGTGGCTACTTGTTCTCCTGATGAGCTGGAAGGGTTATACCTGCTGCATTCCTGGTTCAGTTTCTTTCCAGCAACTGAGTGAACATGGTATGAGTCAAAGTCTCTGTGTCTTGTGAGTCTGGACACCAACTCAGACCCATGACCATCTCTGTGCCACAGACCCAGCTGATTTTGTTAAGACTAATTAACCACATCTTCCCTCTCCATGAACAACAATTATCTTATTAACCTTTTGTGCAGCCTTTCACATTGCCTTAGATATTTTGGGAGGGAATGAGTTGGGGTGTAAATGATTTTTATTAGTATTATAAGTGTTAATACTTTTAAATTAAAGCTTTCCTCATCAATGATGATTGCCTCCTATTGGCATTGAAAATGTTGGTCCTCCAGGAAGAATTGATGTGATGGTCAGGGGNGTTGGCTTAAAGTTCCCAACATTCAGAAAACTAAGATCATGGCATCTGGTCCCATCACTTCATGGGAAATAAATGGGGAAACAGTGGCTGATTTTATTTTTGGGGGTTCAAAAAATAACTGCAGATGGTGATTGCAGCCATGAAATTAAAAGATGCTTACTCCTTGAAAGGTAAGTTATGATCAACCTAGACAGTGTATTAAAAAGCAGAGACATTATTTTGCCAACAAATGCAAATGTCCATCTAGTCAAGGCTATGGTTTTTCCAGTAGCCATGTATGGATGTGAGAGTTGGACTATAAAGAAAGTTGAGCACTGGAAAAATTGATGCTTTTGAACTGTGGTGTTTGAGAAGACTCTTGAGAGTCCCTTGGACTGCAAGGAGATCCAACCAGTCCATCCTAAAGGAGATCAGTCCTGGGTGTTCATTGGAAGGACTGATGTTGAAGCTGAAACTCCAATACTTTGACCACCTGATGCGAAGAGCTGACTCATTTGAAAAGACCCTGATGGTGGGAAAGACTGAAGGCAGGAGGAGAAGGGGACGGCAGAGCATGAGATAGTTGGATGGCATCACCAACTCAATGGACATGAGTCGGATAAACTCTGGGAGTTGGTGATGGACAGGGAGGCCTGGCATGCAAACAGTGGTGGAAACAGAGGAGTTCATGAGGTCGCAAAGAGTGAGACACAATTGAGTGACTGAACTGAACTGAAGAAAGTCTGAACATATTAAGTGTTTTTGAGGGTGTAAAGCAACCTCTTTCATAAATTGATAGAAGTACCTGCAAATCATTTCATATTATTTAATAAAGGGGAAGATGTGTATATGCTATGCTATGTCTGGGGAAGTCTATGATTAAGTATGTGCCCAGGAGAAATCACTGTGTATATACTCACAATAATGTCTTTTGAAACAGTAAAACACTGGAAACAATCCAGATGACTATTAAGAATAGAATGAATAAAATCATTCTGGAATATTATACAGGAGTGAAATGAATAGACTACTACTATATATATCAACATGCATGAATATTATTAACAAAGTGTAGAACAAGAAAAGCAAGTCACAGAATAATATATTGACTATGACTTTGTTTATACAAAGGTCAAACATAGACAGAAGTAAGCTACATATATAATAAGTGTATTTTTAAAAATATCAAGGGAATGATAACCACAGAATACAGGACAATGCTTTCTCTTGGGTGGGTGAGGTTCAGAGGGGCACAGTCATAAATGAGCTCATGGCTGAGCCTTTGCACAGGCCTATGTACAGAATGTTCATGATATCCACATGGTGATTTTCCTCATTAAAAAATACAAACAAGCATTTTATTGAAACATAATTGAAATAAGATGAGCTATGCATATTTGAAAGTACAATTTGATATATTCGAGATACTTTTCAAACTTCTTTTGGCTATTCTAAGTCCTTTGCATTTCTGTACCAAATTTAGTTTTAAACACTTGAGGACTGAGCACATGTTAAACTTTCTTTTTTAGAGTCCTTTCAATTACACTGATAGCTTCCCTGGGGGCTCAGATGGTGAAGAATCTGCCTGCGGTGCAGGAGACCCAGGGTTGATCCCCGGGTTGGGAACAGCACGTGCAGAGGAGAATGGCTACTCACTCCTGTGTTCTTGCCTGGAGAATTCCATGGACAGAAGAATCTGGTGGGCTATATTCCAGGGGGTCACAAAGAGTCGGACACGACTGAGTGACTAACACTTTCACTTTTTCATTTGGTTAGCGAGAGAGGCGGTGGTGCAGAGAGCAGTGGTGGAAACAGAGGAGTCCAGTGCTAAACAGGCACTAGGACCTTTGCAGCCTGATGACACCAATCAGAGGAGAGCTAAATTCTCTGCCCTCTTGAGCCAGCATGGCCAGTGGTGTCCATCCATACAACACTGGGAAGCTCCCTATATATCCACAGGCCCTGAATAGTACTCTTGTCCTGAATATTATCTTAAACATCCTTTCTGCTGGCATCTTTGAGGATGTGGTGGTAACAATATATTGAGTGTCAGATAGACCCAAAAAGCGGACCCCAGCAAATACTTACAGTTTCTTGAATAACTTCTTCATGGCTCTGTCTCTTGTGAGAACATTATGAAAAACGATGTTGAAAGTAGTCCATCCACTAGCGTGAGAGACCCCCTGGACTCAACTTCTTTCTGCTTAAGCCAGAAGCATTAGTACACAGGATGAAGGTTATGGTTCCTCTCTTGCTTCCAAATGCACATATGCAATCATATATTTGAACTGTGTTGGAGAACTCAGGGAGGCAGCTGTGGAGGAAATGTGCCATCTCTTGGGTGACTTAACATACAAATCCCCCTCTTCCTTTAATATCCTGATTTCCTAATGAATGCCTGAGAGCAGGTGGAGAAAGGGAACCCTCCTATACTGTTGGTGGGAAGGTAATTTGGTGCAGCCACTGTAGAGATCAGCATGGAAGGTCCCTTAAAAACTAAAAATAGAACTACAGTATGATCCTACAATCTCAATCTTGGGCATATACCCAGAGAAAACTAAGTCAGTGTTCATTGCAGCACTATTTACAATGGTCAAGATATGGAAAAAACTTACTTGTCCATTGATAGATGAATGAATAAAGAAGATGTGGCATGTATACACAATGGAATACTATGCAGCCATAAAAAAGAATGAAATAATATCATTTGCAGCTAGAGATTATCTAGATTAACTAGAGATTATCTGGATTAACTAGAGATTAGCATACTAAATGGAGTAAGTCAGACAGAGAAAGACAAATACCACATGACATCATTTATGTGGAATCTAAAATATGACACAAATGAACTTGTTTATGAGACAGAAACAGACTCTGGACAGAGAAAACACATTTACAGCTACCAAAGGGCGATGGGGAAGGGGCAGGGATAAATTATAGGCTTGGGATTATTAGATACACAGTATTACATATAACATGGATAAGCAACAGGTTGTACTATATAGCACAGGGAGTATTCAGTATCTGTAATAAACCAAAATGGAAAAGAGTGTGAAAAAGAATAAGCATATATATGTATAACTGAATCAATTTGCTGTATACCAGAACAAGCTTAAATTAACTATACTTCAAAAAGAAAGAAAGAAAGAAAAAATATTCTGGTTTCTTACTGAGGCAACTCACTACTGTGTGTTATCTTAGTAGCCCCCAATTCCCCGTGGCTGCTGCTCCCTTAGCTCGCCTCCATGGAAGTCAACAGAAGCCAGGTTTTTTTTTCTCAGTCTTTTTGGAGAGGCTGGGGACAAGCTCATGACCTAAACTTGACCTGTAGGACCCTGGCTCCTGGGACATTGGATCTGGGGCAAATGAAGCTAAGATGCTGGGGCAGGCTTATCTGTTGATGTATGGGAATATTTTAGTGGCCCATCCACAGTCTTGCTACATCGAGGATGCTCAGTGAATGAATCAGCGCATAGCTAATAATACTGTCAGCAGATCCCATTTCTCCGAAACAAAAACACTGTCTAGAATAAGACTTGTCAAGATTGAGCAAAACTTGGTTTTTCATTCTCATCTAATTCAAATTCTCCATTTTGCTGGTAAGTAAACATACACAGGAAGTCCAAGGGGCATGGTCAGAATTGCGGCCCCGACCACTGCTCCCCAGGTACATGCAGAACAGGGCTTTAAATATTCAGACTCCCAATTTATTTATTTTTTCAGCTATCTTGTTCCAAGACTTTAGAAGTATATTAAGATATTTGCTTACTTAACTAGACATACCCAGACATAAACATATTTACAGAAAAATAATTGAAAATGATGCCAGTGGAGGGCAGTCTTGATAACAGCCAAGTTTTAGAGAAGAGTGTTTCAAGATACTAATTAATAGGGCTCAAGCTGGCTATTAGTCTAGGTGGGTTATATTTAGCATGAGATACAGGATTCCAAGGGCATCCCAGGGGGTCCTGGTGGTAAAGAATCTATCTGCCAATGCAAGAGACATAAGAGATTCCAGTTCAGTCTTTGGGTTAGGAAGATCCCCTAGAAGACATGGCAACCCACTGCAGCATTCTTGCCTGGAGATCCCATGGGCAGAGGAACCTGGTGGACTACAGTCCACAGAGCTGTGAAGAGTCAGACACGATTGAAGTGACTTAGCACACACATGCAGGATCCCAAAGTATCCATTCATTTTCTTCATTTTCAGATCATGGTGTGATATAAATTGACTTTCCTGAGTCACTAAGGGGGGCTTCTTGAAACTAGCCAACACTTTGACTCTTTTGATGAGACCACTGGGTTTGCAGATCTAGGCTGAGCTTCTAGAATCTAGAATATAAGTATTGTCATTTTCTAAAAACATACACACTGAATGCAGATTTGCTTCAGCAAATGTAAACTGTATAAAAAAGGCTTTATAGTTAGTTGGTAAACAAACAGCCTAGTGGCTAAATGTCTGTATTTGTTACCAGGAAACTAAGATGCAGGGCTTCCCTGGGGGCTCAGTGGTAAAGATTCTGCCTGCCAATGTAGGAGATGCAGGTTTGATCTCTGGGTCAAGAAGATCCCCAAGGAAATGGCAACCGGCTCCTGAATTCTTGCCTGGAAAATCCCATGGACAGAGGAGCCTGGCTGGTTACAGTCCACAGGTTCACAAAAGAGTCGGGCATGACTTAGCAACTAAACAACAACAACTAGGATAGGAGCTTTAAAAATGTCCAAAACTGTATTTACCAGAAATGCTGTTTTCAGTCTTAGACAAATTGTATTAAATCTCCATGAAGCATGTGGCAGTTTCTTTTGGGGTTTGGTATTGATCAGAGAAGGTAAAATTAGAAAACAGGCCTTGTAATTTGCATCTAGGTATCCTTCGTGTGAGCATCTGAATTTGAGTCCTTCCAAAAGTAGACCCTGGGACAAGGAACTGGGTCTAAGAGGTTTATTTGGAAGATGGAATGAAGGAGAGGGGAGAGAGACACAGGAATGAAAGAAGAGCCAATAAGAGGTGTGACTATGGGCAGATTAGTGCTGTGGGCAACTGAGGTTCAATCCTGCTGGGGATGCTTTGAGAAATAGTACAGATTTCACTGCAGGTTCCTCCCACCCCCCAGGGAGGAAGATGCTGCAGAGCCACCAACTCCTGCCCTTTCTTGCTTGAGGGTTGCTCCCGAGGAATCAGCTTTTGGGTGTTTTGCCTGCAGGTGACCACTGGGGTTGGCTAAGCCTGGGGACGGGGAACCAGTGGTATATACTACAGAAAGGAAATACTATTCCAGTGACTTGGAGAACATAGGATCTTTGTATAGCACGTTATAGTTCTCCCTTTCTTTAAACATCACCATGACAACCACATCAAAATAGAACACCTAAAGTTAGGAATAATTTAAAATTTCAGGGAATGTGGACTATAGGGGAGATTTGCATTTCCATTCGATAAAAAGGCTTTACAGGAAAAATTCAATACTCTAAGTTGATGGTGGATCTTTATTGTCCGTATATGTGCTGTTAGCATTGATTTCCCTCTCTTGACATTTTGCATAATTATAGTACAATATCAAATCCAGGAAATTGATATTGATGATATTGACACAATCCAGTGACCTTATTTGGATTTTTACCAGTTTTACATGCACTCATCTGTGTATAGCTATTTTACATGCACTCATCTGTGTATAGCTGTTGCTGCTGCTGTTGCTAAGTCACTTCGGTCGTGTCCGACTCTGTGCGACCCCATAGACGGCAGCCCACCAGCCTCCCCTGTCCATGGGGTTTTCCAGGCAAGAGTACTGGAGTGGGTTGCCATTGCCTTCCTTTGTAATTTTATCAGCTGGGCAAATGTGTGTGGCTGCTACCACACTGAAGGTATAAGATAGTTCCATTCCAAAGATCACTTAATAGCCACAACCTCCTCCTTCTCTTCCCTCTCCCCACTAATCTGTGCTGGCAACCCTTAATCTGCTGTTCAACTCTATAATTTTGTCATTTTGAGAATGATGTGTAAAAGGAATCATACAGATTTTCTAAAATGGAAAAGACTGTGAATCACTTTGCTGGACACCTGAAACTACCACAACATTATAAATCAACTATAGTTCCAGTGTTCTTGCCTGGAGAATCCCAAGGACAGCGGAGCCTGTTGAGCTGCTGTCTATGGGGTCGCACAGAGTCAGACACGACTGAAGCGACTTAGCAGCAGCAGCAGCATAGTTCCAATAAAAGTTTTTTTGAAAAAGAATCATAGCCTTTGAGAATTTTTCTCAATCAGTGTATCGCCCTTCAGATCCATCCAAGTTCTCAGGTGTTGCTAAGCTGTCAATAGTTTGTTCCTGGGACTTCCCTGGTGGTCCAGTGACTGTGATTCCAGGTTCCAGTGTAGAGGACCTGGGTTTGATCCCTAGGCAGGGAACTAGATCCCACGTGCTACAACTAAGAGTCCACATGTTGCAACTAAAGATCTTGCATGATGCAAAGAAGATCGAAGATCCCATCTGCAGCTAAAACCTGGCAAAGCCAATTAATGAATAAATAAATAAAAGTAAATAAATATTTAAAAATAGTTTGTTTCTTCTTATTGCAGAGTAGTATTTCATGGTTTAGATGCATCAGAACCTCTAGCCATTCACCCACTGAAGGACATTTCCGTTGGTTCCTATTTGGGAACATTGTGTATAAAGCTGACCATCTGTGTACAGGTTTTTGTGTGAATATCAGTTCCCATTTCTCTGGCACAAGTGCCCAAGAGTGTATTTGTCAGGCCATGTGGTAAATGCAGATTTAGTTTTGTGAGAAACGGCTTCACTCTTTCCCATAGTGGCTGTGCCATTGCACATTTCCACCAGTGATGAGTGGTCCGCACCCTTTCCAGCATGTAGTTAGTATTGATCTCTTTTCTTAGATCAGAGAATCAGGAGAGTCTTATTTTGGTTTGAGAACAGTGCTGTGTTTGTGAACTTTGCAAGAAATTAGTCCCATGCTTGGGCCATCTAGCTGATAACTCTTATCATTTTTGCTCTTCGGCTTTCTGATTGCCTCTCTTTTATTTTGAAATAACAATATATGCGATAAGTTGCAATAAATCAAAGCATTTCCAATGACAAACTTCCCTCAGGTTAAAAAAAATAAAGGGCTCTTCCCTAGTCTGTAAGGGTGAGAAAGTGACTCACTGTAGCTTGACTCAAAGCAAGAAGATGGATGGAACAGGGAGAAAAATGAAGGATGGTAGAATAGAGGAAAAGGATCAAAGGAATCTATTATTATAGGACATAATGAATATGTAATAGTTGTGAAGTAGGCTAAATAGCTTCAGTACACACAGCAACAAAGAGAAATGTATTTGTAGTGATACTGGCCTGTGAGCTATTAATACTTTAAGGGGGCTTGGCTGATTATATAGACCTGATTTGTTAGAGTAACACTGTGCTATGCTTAGCTGCTCAGTTGTGTCCAACTCTTTGTAATTCCATGGTCAGTAGCCCGTCAGGCTCCTCTGTCTATCAGGTTCCCCAAGCAAGAACACTAGAGTGGGTAGTCTATCCTTTCTGCAGGGGATCTTCCCAATCCAGGGATTGAACCCAGGTCTCCTGCATTGCAGGTGAATTCTTTACCATCTGAGCTAACAGGGAAGCCCTTAGAGTAACACAATTTGGGTCAAAAGGGGCAAGAAGGCCCATTAATTTAGATATCATCTAGAAATAATATCATAGTTTTAGGAATGATGTAAAGAATACACAGAACAATTAAACTGCTTATCCAAAGTCACAACAGGGAGCTGACTGCGGACAAGAGCCGGAGACCCATACAGCATGAGCCTGCAGTGTGCTTCCTACAAAACTGTGTGGGGTAATTCATTTAAAAAAGATCCTTACCCTGACCCATGTCAGGTATGTTCATGCCCTAAGAGGCCTGCTTTCTTTGCTTTCCTTGGCACACCGCTGCTCTGAGTTGGAAGCATCCAAGTTGTTCCATTTTGTCTTACATACCTATCGAACTCCAGAACAACCAAGTGACTTGTTGACAAAGATCCTGTTGTTCTCAGAGATGTTTGAAGGCTCAGAAGTAAAACCCAAAGCTGATCGTTAAAAAAAAAAAAAAAAAAAAAAGATTAGCTAGAGCAGGTTTTAAAATAGCAAGACTTAAAGTGATTCAATGTTAATTGAATACTGAGTAAGGAAGAGGTAGGGAGTTAATTGAATGAGTGAGCTTGGGGTTTTGGGTAATTTTTTTCATGATGTGAAGGAAATTATAACAGAGTTGGATGCAGATCAGGGGAGAAAAAGAGGCAGAGTGCTCTTTGGAAGCCATAAATGCAAGTCATTTACTTTGGTGGGAAACACATAAGCTTGTTGGACTACTGGCTTTTCCCTCATGCTTGTAAAATTTTCTTTAAAAAAAAAAACACCTTTTTTTTGGTTATAAAAGTTATATGTTATCTGAAGACAATGTAGAAACTATGAAAAAGCAAAAAGAAGTAAAACAGCAAAAAGAACAAAATAAATATCATTTGTGATTTCATCACTGCTAGCATTTTAGTTACACGTTTTTACTCTTTTATAGGGGTATTATCATTTATATATTTATACATATATTAAATGTGTATAAATAAAGGTTTATATTTTTTAGGAACTTATCAAAATGTAATTGTGGTAAATGCCTTTCTGATATAATTTTAAATCACTGCCTCATATTCTATTGTATGAGTGTATTTATATAATACACATATTGTATAAATATAATATAATATATTGTATTGATATTCCCAATATTCCCTCTTGTAAACAACATGGTCATGGGTGTTATAGCTTCATTTTTTGTAATTATCCACAATTGTTTCTTTAGGTTGAGTTTGGAATTCCAGTGTCAAATGAAATGTAAATTGTGGGACTTTTGATTCCTACTGCAAAATTATAAACCTGGAAATAAGCTGATAAGTTGTCATTCCCAGTCCCAGTTTATAAGTTTCCCCACATTCTTTTCCAAAATTGGTTCCATTATTTCTTTTTAAATTGTCAATTGCTTGGGGCTGGTGCATGGGGATGATCCAGAGAGACGTTGTGGGGTAGGAGGTGGGAGGGGGATTCAGGATTCGGAACTTGTGTACACCTGTGGTGGATTCATGTCGATGTATGGCAAAGCCAATAGAGTATTGTAAAGTAAAATAAAGTAAAAAAAAATGTCAATTCAGTAAATGAAAAAATATATGTATATTTATACTTTTCATTTCTTTGATTACTAAGGACATTATACTTAAAAAACCCAAATATTTGGGTTCTGTGTTTGTAAATTATCTGAGTGTGTCCTTTGACTATAATTTTTTTCGATTGGGGGACTCATCTTTTTCTCATCAATTATTTTAAAATTTAAATTAAATTGAAACTTCAATTAGAAAATAAAATAAAACAAACCAATCCCTTCCTCAAACAGATTAGTACAAATAAAGATGCCACTATCCCAACTTAAAAAAAAAAAAAAAAGACAGTCAGGTTATAAACTGTTACAAAAATAAGATGGAAAATTTTAACAAACTGTTTAAGCTATTTTCTTAAAAGACGTTTCTCCTACTGCCAGAGATCTTGAACCTACCTGGTAAGTCATCCAGATGCAGTTTTTCATATAATTGATGAACTCGGGTTCCACTTTGGGAAGAGAAACACCTTTTTCTATGCTTGCTTGCATTCTACTTAATGTGTTCTATAGAGTCAGCTCCTTTTGGTGTTTTAGGAGTTTTCCTATGTTTTTGAGATTCTTGACCTTTTCATCTTGGTGTCAATAGTTTTGAGCCTTGTCATTCTGGTTTGATTTTTATGCATTTTAGATGTGGGTTTAATCCCTGGATCAGGAAGATCACCTAGAGGAGAGAACGGCAACCCACTCCAGTATTCTTGCCTAGAGAATCACATGGGCTGAAGAGCCTTGCAGACTGCAGTCCATAGGGTTGCACAGAGTTGGACACAACTGAAGTGACTGTCAATAAAGAACAGAAATGGTATGGACCTAACAGAAGCAGAAGATATTAAGAAGAGGTGGCAAGAATACACAGAAGAACTGTGCAAAAAAGATCTTCATGGCCCAGATAATCACGATGGTGTGATCAGTTACTTAGAGCCAGACATCCTGGAATGTGAAGTCATGTGGGCCTCAGGAAGCATCACTACGAACAAAGCTAGTAGAGGTGATGGGATTCTAGTTGAGCTATTTCAAATCCTAAAAGATGATGCTATGAAAACGCTGCACTCAATATGCCAGCAAATTTGGAAAACTCAGCAGTGGCCACAGGACTGGAAAAGGTCAGTTTTCACTCCAGTGCCAAAGAAAGGCAATGCCAAAGAATGCTCAAACTACCACACAATTGTACTCATCTCATGCACTAGTAAAGTAATGCTCAAAATTCTCCAAGCCAGGCTTCAGCAATACATGAACCATGAACTTCCAGATATTCAAGCTGGATTTAGAGAAGGCAGAGGAACCAGAGATCAAATTGCCAACATCTGCTGGATCATGGAAAAAGCAAGAGAATTCCAGAAAAACATCTATTTCTGCTTTATTGACAATGCCAACCTTTGACTGTGTGGATCACAATAAACTGTAGAAGATTCTGAAAGAGATGGGAAAACCAGACCACCTGACCTGCCTCTTGAGAAACCTATATGCAGGAAGCAACTGTTAGAACTAGACATGGAACAACAGACTGGTTCCAAATTGGGCAAGGAGTATGTCAAGGCTGTATATTGTCACTCTGCTTATTTAACTTATATGCAGAGTACATCATGAGAAACGCTGGGCTGGAGGAAGCACAAGCTGGAATCAAGATTGCCAGGAGATATACCAATAACCTCAGATATGCAGATGACACCANTACTTCGGCCACTTGATGCAAAGAGCTGACTCATTTGAAAAGATCCTGATGCTGGGAAAGATTGAGGGCAGGAGGAGAAGGGGATGACGAGGATGAGATGGCTGGATGACATCACTGACTTGATGGACATGAGTTTGGGTAAACTCTGGGAGTTGGTGATAGACAGGGAGGCCTGGCGTGCTGTGGTCCATGGGGTCATAAAGAGTCGGACACGACTGAGTGACTGAACTGAACTGAACTGAAGTGACTTAGCACACACACACATCATATGGATTCCTTTACTGGAACTTTTTCTTCAGCTTCCTCATTATCTTCATCATCATTATCACCTTCACAGCAAGTTTGACTTTTTTTGGTGGACATTTGCCACCACTTTCAGGAGCAGATCACTTTCCAGACATACTTAGGAATTTCACCTTCTCCTCCTCATCTTCTGATTCTTCATCTTTCTTCACACCAACCAAGTACTGTCCACTAATATGCATGGGCCCTGAACCATCCCTTAACTCTAAGTCACAAGTGGTGCTATTTCAAAGCTCCCAAGGGAAACCATTGGTTATATAGATATTTTCAAAGTTGCCAACTTTCACTGCTTGCAGAATTCATTGCCACTGTTTTAATAACATGCAATTTATCTTTTGTATCAGTTATTCTTAAAGATAACTGTAGGTCATCTTCCATTATTGTTGTTGAGTTGCTCAGTCGTGTCCAACTCTTTGCGACTCCATGGACTGCAGTATGCCAGGCTTCCCTGTCTTTCACCATCTCCTGTAATTTGCACAAAATAATGTCCATTGAGTCGGTGAAGCCATCCAACCATCTGATCTTCTGTCGAATCCATCACCTCCTGCCCTCAATCTTTCCCAGCATTAGGGTCTTTTCTAATGAGTTGGCTCTTTGCCTCATGTGGCCAGCTTCAGCTTCAGCATCAGTCTTTCCAATGAATATTAAAAATTGATTTCCTTTAGGATTGACTGGTTTGATTTATTTGCAGTCCAAGGGACTCTCAAGAGTCTTCCCCAATACCACAGTTCAAAAGCATCAATTCTTTGATGCTCAGCCTTCAGTTCTTCAGTTCTCAGCCTTCTTCCATTATAACCCACTTTAAAATCACAATTTTTGGTCAGTTCTGAGCCTCAAGGACTCATGTTCATTTCAACCAAACTGTCCTTGGGGTACTGACTAATACTTGGTAGGAGAGAAAGTGGATGGAGATACAGTCGCGAAGGAGGGACTCACACAGGGGTTCTTCCTGATTTTTAATTGCTGTGTACATTAAGTTTGGGGCTTCCCTTGTAGTTCAGTTGGTAAAGAGTCTACCTGCAGGAGACCCAGGTTCAATTTAGGGTTGATCCCCTAAAGAAGGATATGGTCACCCACTCCAGTATTCTTACCTGGAGAATCGTATGGACAGAGAAGCCTAGCAGGCTACTACAGTCTATGGGGTCTCAAGAGTTGGGCATGACTTAGAGACTAAACTACAACCACATTAAGTTTACTCATTCTTTATCTGTTTTCTTTGTTGCCAAAATTTTTTTCTCTGTTCTTTTTGGCTTTCAATTTTGTTGATGTACTTTTCTATGTTAGTAATCTTTGTTGCTGTTACGTTTCCCCCCCTTTAATTTGTTTGATTGCTTTTAGATTTTAGGCAGTCAAATCTATTATGGTTGTAATTTCTGTCATTGGTATCATACTTAGAAAGACTACCTCCCTCCTTAGATAATACCATACTTGTTTACATTTCCTTCTAGTCCTTTATCATTTCATTTTGCATTTGCAATGAATTTTGGTAAAACGTCTTATTTCAGGAAACGACTTCAGAATATTACATTCTAACTTAAATGTGTATATAGCCCATTAGGATGATTACTAACCAACACTTATATTTCTGTTGTAAATGACTCATTTGAAAAGACCCTGATGCTGGGAAAGAATGAAGGCAGAAGGAGAAGGGGATGACAGAGGATAAGATGGTTTGATTGCATCACTGACTCAATGGACATGAGTTTGAGTAAACTCCAGGAGTTGGTGATGGACAGGGAGGCCTGGCATGCTGCAGTCCATGGGGTCTCAAAGAGTCAGACAAGACTGAGCGACTGAACTGACTGACTTGTATACGGTATGTCTATACCTGCTAAATACTGTTACCCACACCTGGGCCCAGAGCCCTGCTGTGGGCATCACTTTTTCATTGCCTGAAAGTAGGGATAGACCTTGGGTTTCACATATAAGTAAGAGGGTCGTCACCATAATGTTACTTGGCAAACTCAAATTCTTTTTTTTTGCTTCTCAAATACCTAAAATTAAGATCGTGTATTTTCCTTAAGATCTATGAGAATAGTTGTTATACTTCAGTTATTGGTGAGAGTACATGTTTTGTGAGTAAAGCTGGGGGATGGTGAAGAGGAGGGAGTAGCCGGCCTTCTGGGGACTTCATGCTTCAGCACCTGTACCAAGGCACTCCCAGCTGGGAGGATATCTCAGCGACCCAGACACCTCTCGGCACAAACAGCATCATTCCATGCTGTGCATTTCTGAATGCCTCCAGCTGTAAAACAGATTGCTTTCTACGTTAGAATTAAATTTTTTCTTTTCCTTCTCTTTCTTTTGCAAAGCTTCAAATGCGAGAACAAATGCTAGTTGTTGGATCAGAGGACTCTTCCTACAGTACAAAAATGCTTGCCCTACCCTGGATTTGCAAATATGTAGAAGATGGCACATCTTGTTATTTTTGTTTTTGAGGTTCCTAAACTCATGTCTTCTAAAATACGGGTTGGCAGTAGAGTTTTGTAGGTAGGTGACCCAGGAGAGGTGAAATGAGTGGGCAGAGAGCCACGAGGAATTCCACACATTTGGGAAATATTTCCATTAATATTTTGTGTTTGTGTTTTAAATTTTGGGAGTGACTCAGGCACTTAGCACAAAAAGTGATGAAATTAATCTTGCCAGTAATGAGGTTGCTTGGCCTTTCTGTTAGCAGACACTGAGCTCATGGGCTGTAGGATGTTTAACTGGCTGCCTGGTGGTTTGTAAAAGCAATGTGGGTTGAGTTTCACTCTAACAAGTGTTATAGTACATCAACCTTGGCATATTGTCTCCAGATGTTATTAAAGTTAGGGAGTGATACACGGAATTGTCTGTTTTCCTTATTTAGGCAAAACAGATATTCAGGACTGACTACTCAGACACAGTAAATTAGGGGCAGGTATATTGAGTGAGCAGAGAAGGCAATGACAACCCACTCCAGTGTTCTTCCCTGGAGAATCCCAGGGATGGGGGAGCCTGGTGGGCTGCCGTCTGTGGGGTCGCACAGAGTCGGACATGACTGAAGTGACTTAGCAGCAGCAGCAGCAGCAGCAGTATCTTGAGTGAGGGCTTCCCAGCTGGCGCTAGTGGTAAAGAATCCACCTGCAATGCAGGAGACCCAGTTTGACCCCTGGATCAGGAAGATTCCCTGAAGGAGGGCATGGCAACTCACTTCTGTATTCTTGCCTGGAGAATTCCATGGACAGTGGAGCCTGGTAGGCCTCTGCCCTTAGGGTTGCAAACAGTTGGACATGACTGAAGTGACTTAGTGCATTTTGAGTGAGATGAATACTTTGCGTGGTCTAGAAGAATAAATGGCACCCCACTCCAGTACTTTTGCCTGGAAAGTCCCATGGACAGAGGAGCCTGGAAGGCTGCAGTCCATGGGGTCGCTGAGGGTCGGACACTGAGCGACTTGACTCTCACTTTTCACTTTCGTGCATTGGAGAGAGAAATGGCAACCCACTCCAGTGTTCTTGCCTGGAGAATCCCAGGGACGGGGGGGCCTGGTGGGCTGCCGTCTGTGGGGTCACACAGAGTCGGGCACGACTGAAGTGACTTAGCAGCAGCAGTAGCAGCAGAAGAATAAATATTGTAACCATTGTCATGCTCTGGGTATATTTAAAAACAATAAGTAATATTGTTAATACAGTTTGATGTTCTTCAAATGCCTAGTTGGAGCTCAAGGGTTATAAAGTCAGACTCTTGAGTAGTGGGTTGTGAAAGTGCTAGATAATGAATTGTGTTCCCACCAGTAATTCATGGGACTTCCCAGGTGGTGCTAGTGGTAAAGAATCCACCTACGAACGCAGGAGACAAAAGATGAGGGTTCACTCCCTGAGTTAGGAAGATCCCCTGGAGGAAGGCATGGCAACCCACTCTAGTATTCTTGCCTGGAGAATCCCCTTGGGGGGCTACATTCCATAGGTCATGCAGAGTCAAACATGACTGAAGTGACTTAGCATGCACATCCGCACTAATTCATATGCTTAATACAATGTGATTGTATTTGGAAATATGACTTTTAACAGGTAACTAATGTTAAGTGAGGTTGAGTCCTTACCTGATAGAACTGTTTGTATTATAAAAATTGGGAAGATCTCTCTTTCTCTCTCTCTATTTCTCTCTCCCCACATGCATACACAGAGGCAAGACCATAAGAGAAGGCAACCGACTGCAACCAAAGTAGAGAACTCTCACTGGATATCAACCCTGTTGGCACCTTGATCTTGGAATTCTAGCTTCCATAACTGTGAACAAATAAATTTCTACTGTTTAAGCCACCTGGTTTATGATATTTTGTTATGGTCAAATAAGCAGACAGAAAGGAGATGGCGTGTTAAATATAGCTCCAGAGGGGAATCTTCAGAGGCTGAAGACTGAAAGCAAAAGGCTGCTTCCTTGTGAATGACCTTTATCAACCACACAGGGTGAACAAGCAGGTCTGGGAGAGGACCTGTTGGAAATGTGAGACTGGGTTTACCTCTGAGCATTGCCCCATTTGGGTCTCAGATTTCCTCACCTGTGAAAAGAGGTGATGAGACTAGCTTTTAAGTTCAACCCATTGCAGTATTCTTGCCTGGAGAATCCCATGGCAAGAGGAGCCTGGTGGGCTACAGTCCATGCAGTAGCAGGAGTCAGACATGACTTGACATCTAAACCACCACCATGAGTTACTGCATTGTTGATGGTGAGGATTTGGGGGCTGTCTCACATAGGGTGCATGTCAGGACTGCAGGAGCCACATCCTCCACTGGGATTGGTGACCTCAAACACAGATATAAACACAAGATGCCCTGACCTCCTGCTCAAAGAAGGCCAGTATGTCGCTCCCCGTCACACTTAATTTTGGGTGAAAGATCCTGAAAGTTGTATGATAAGCAGCTAGTGCCTGTGAGTATAACTTGTAATTTACTTCTGGGGGTAAATTTTTCCCCAGGACACCATTGAATTGGGTCCAGGGAAGATAGTTTCATGAGGGGCTTGAGGAAATGCCATGTGAAAGAGGGGGAAGCCAACAGAGAAAGTCTGGAGTTTCAGGAAAGCTGGCTGGTACTCAGGGTGTGGCCCTTGGGAGAATTACCTTCTTTCATTAGGAGTGAAAGAATACATAATGCTATGGTTTCTAAATACAGTGAAGAGAGTGTAGAGTTTGGGGACTGAAAAGTCCAAATAAATGAACCAATGTGTATATAAGTTTTGCAATGCATGAATGGGGTGCATATATATAACCTCATTGATTCTTGGCACATTTCTGCATGGGTTCAGTCTTTACCAACTGAGTACCTTGTTCTAGTTGCCAAAGTAAAATATGTGATTCAGAGAGGCTGAAATGACCACCTATGTCACCAAGTTCACATAGTCCAGATTGGAAGCTTAAATCTGTGGTTTCTGACCCCAAGTTGAGCTCTTGAAAGGGATAGAGTTAAATGGAGTTCAGCCTCTTTGGGTGAAGGGGGAGGAAAATGTCACATGTTACTCACCCTGTTTTCCTCCAGTCCATCCTAATCATCCTTATAGGGTAACTAGACAAAGATCCTTTTCCAGATTCTAGGCTGAAAAGACATCCCTACCTCAGGAAAACATATTTATTCTCTCACTCTCACAAAATATAGTCTCTCTCCACTCCTTGCTTCCTTTGGTTGAGTCACATTATTCAGACATGAAGGTGGGAAGAGATAAACCATTGTGACCCAATGACTGAGAGAACTGTTAAGAAAGAATAACTTCCTTTGAGGAAATACTTGACCTTTTCAAACTGAGACTCTCTAGCTCAAGACACCTTCCCTGTTGGTTTGTTTCCTTCAATGTGAGGATCTCATATTGAGAGGGGGACGATCAAGGAGGCTGTCACAGTCACTCTGATGAAGGACAGTGGTGTCTGGAACTGGGAATTAAGATGATGATTGTGGTTGGACATTTAGGCCATGATGACTTGAATATGGACATGAAAGGGGGAATATTGTCAAGAATAGCTCCTAGGTTTCTGGCCTATATGTTCAGGAGGATGTAAATATTATTTACTATGAAAAAGATAATGGAAAGGGGGCCAAGTGAGAGGGGGTTTCGTGAGTTCAGTTCCTGTCTTTATGTTAGTGATCAGCTGCAAAGAACAGAAAGTTCTACTGGAATGGTCAGGAGTGTGTGTGGTTTGCAGAACAGAGTCTACAGTAACACACTCTAGGACTTAAAAAGTAGCTCAACAGTTCAGGGATAGTGAGGTTCTTTCTTGTCTACCTACTGTGACGTGTAGCCCTTTACCCCTTTGCTTATCTCCTCATGGTTCAAGATGGCTGTTGTGACCTTGCCCTTGTTCCTGCTTTACAAGTAGAAACTTGGCAGAAGGGCCAAGAGGTGGAGGGCTGTATCCTAGCAAAGATTTTCCCTCTTACTTGGGAAGGATTCTCTTCCCCAGGAACTTTTCTGACATCACATTGGCCTGATCTAAGTTTCATGACCTCCCTTAGCTAAATGGAGGCTTGGAAATGCAGTATTTTACCTTTCTATCCTGTACAGGTAGAGAAAGGCCAAGAAGAGGGATGTGTGACTAACTTTTAAGACTTGCATATGTGGTATGAAGTTTGGGTGCTTTGTGTCATCCAAGTAGAAATTTCAAGGAAAGAGGAGATATATTGGCCCAGAGCTATTCTACTCCTTTCCCCTCCTAAGGGGAAACACGTGATTTGGTGACAGTTTTAAAATATGGGAGTTAAGATATGTGCCCATCTCCTCAAAATAAAAGGAAAGCAGAAAAACTCTGCAAGAAATTTGATCAACCAAAAGGATGATTCCTTAATATTAACTACTATTACTGGAAATAGGTGGCTAAAAGAACTTTAAAATAAGGGCCCAATAATTCTATGTGTGTCATATTTGAAAATGGCATCTTGCATCGACCCAGCCAGTCTCTTTGATGGTGCATGAATCTGTAGCATTAGCTTTTAATAACCTGGTCACTCTGGGCCACATTATAAGCTTTAATGCACCAATTATAATGACAGTAATAACCTTCCTGCTTTATGGGATGAATCTCATTTTACCCCATATATTTTCTCCTTGAGGAGAGATGATGAGATAAAAGCTAATGTCATCTCATAGGGGATTGTCACTGAGGAGGTGACAGTCGAGCAGAGGCCTGAAGGAGGTGAGGGAGGAACCTGCAGGGGAAGGGATTCAGGCCGAGGTGGAAGCAGGCCTGAGGATCCAAGCTGGGTTAAAAATTTTGTTACGACATAGAGATGGTTCTGGGAGGAGTCTCCCAGGAGAGAAATGGAATATTAACATCAGTCTTCTTCATTTTAAACATTTAAAGTGAACTATGAAAATGATACATAGGAAAAGTATGATATGGGATTTCCTATTTCCACTGCTACTTTGAGCCCTTTTCTTTGCAAGCCATCCTTCCTTGTTGATTTGGTTTCTAGAACTGCATTTGCATCAATCAGGATACATGGGGTGTCAGCAACAGAAATCTTGGCTAACTTTTATCTTACATAAATGAAGTCTGCAGGTAGGAAGTTCTGGGGTTGGTTTAGCAATATAACAACTTTTCTCTCATGGGGATAAGAGGACTACAATAACTCCAAGCATCCCCCAAAGGTGGCCCAAATAGGAAGGAAGGTGAAGGCCACAAATGAAGCTCTCCCTCTTTCCAGCTCTCTGTTTATCTATAGGACAAAGATCTCCTCAGCAAAGTCCCGCTTATGCCTCATGGACTGGTATTCTGTCAACTGCCCTTCCCTGAAGACTATCAGCAAATGCTAATAGAACAGTCCCATTGACTTGCACGGAGCTTGGCTCATCCTCAGAGGCTGAGGGAGGGGTTTAGCTACTCTGAGCTTGTTGTGGCCAAACCAAATTGATTTGTATTGACTATGGAGGGAGGAACAATTGCTGAGGAGTATGTAACCAGCAGTATCTGTCATACCAGCACAACAATGAACCCTCTCAAGTTTGGTCATAGAAGAGATGAGTACTTTCCTTTTTTTTTCCTGTCCGGATGTGGCTCTTCACTGATGCATTTCCTGACAAACCTAGAGGGTGGACTCACCTTGTCCTAAGTTGGGTTACCTCTGAAGCTGACCTGAGGCAAAGATTCAAGTGCAAAGAGCTTCTTTAGGAGTTGCATGGAACATTGACAAGGATGAGGAAAGTGATACAGGGATGGGAAGAAAGTCAATCAAGGATGAATTGGTACACTAGTTACCAAGGTGAGCAACTGGAGCTTAATCTTGGGGAAATTGGGAAATGGAAGAAAGCACATGCCTCAGAATGATTCCACTTAGAGATGAGGAAGCTGAGGTATTTATCTTCCAACTCTCATTGGTCCTTGGTGAGGGTTGCTTTGGAGACATGCTAATTTTCCAGCACTCCTGGCCTGCACATGTCAGTAGGGCAATCTTCTATGGCTCTGGAAAAGGCTCTCAAGTCCAGAGATGCAGATAATTGGTGGTGGAGGTCATCCAAGGCACAAAGAGGTGGTAGGATCTAAGGGACATGGCCGGGGGGGTGGTCACAGCATTTGGCACAAACCCTGCCTCTAAAGATGAGGAGCCCCTTCCTTAACGTGCACTCAAGTGCTTTGGTGGAATGATTAAAAATTGTATCTATAACTTTATCTGTGGCCACCAGATATTGTATGCTCCTCAAAATAAGGATGGAACAGACATATCATTTTGTTGATGCAGCATCCTGCATGACACTGAGTATACCTGCTCTCTTATGTGCATTTTGTTGGTGTCATGTTGAGATAAGAGTGACTTCATGTATATCACAACATTTGGGCCAGTAGTTCTTATCATGACTAGTTTATATGTTGATACCACGTTTCCAGTAATACCAGTAAGTCAAGGGATAAAGTCCTTAAGGAGCACAAGTTGTATAACCTGGAGTAAACCTACACTACACCAAGGAAATGGAGACTGGGTGCGTCCATATTTTGATTATGGTAGTGGCTCAAGTGGTAATGTGCCTGCAATGCAGGAAACCCGGGTTTGATCCCTGGGTTCAAAAGATCCCCTGGAGAAGGGAATGACTACCCACTCCGGTATTCTTGCCTGGAGAATCCCATGGACAGAGGAACCTGGCAGGCTACAGTCCATGGGTTCACAAAGAGTTGAACGTGACTGAGCAAAGAACATTTTCACTTTCGTTCAGTCAGCCCAGTGAAAAAATTCAGTATTGCAAATTCCAGAACATAATCACATTTTACATCTAGAGATTTCCTTGTGTCTCCTTTGAATACAAATGAGAAGAAACATAACAATTTCTAAGGTCTATATGGAACATAAGCTGTTTTATAACTGTGGAATAATCCATTGAGGATATAAGTAATGTTGAAGAGGAAATCTTGCTTTTGATGTAATTTAGTCAAACGGATTATTTTTTTTCCTCCTGCCCCACCCCCACCTTTCCTGGTTCATTTTTGCCAAAGTGAGTTTCCATATGTTTCATCTAAATGAGTCACATTCAGAGAAATCATTCAAATTATCTGTGGGCACAGATACTTTTCTTTCATTCGTGGCCTGAAGGTGGGTGGTTATAGGGAGTGGGAAATGATGGTGGGCTTTTCTCCAAACCCCAAATCTTGTGATTCTCTGAGCTCTCTGCAGGTCTAAGTTTATTTTCTACCAGAGGGAAATAGCCATAGTAAATTGCAAAGATTATTCAATTTCAGTCCACTTTAAGTGCCCTTAAAGGGAGACTGTACTCATGACTTCTCAAGGGATAGGCGATGCATCTTGCCACGAATAAAGTGCTGGTTGAGAGGTTTTAAATCACATTTTAGCTTGGAAGACTAATATTGGAGGCAGTCCTCTTCCTAAAAAGTAATACCATCTGTGTCACTGACTTTACAGAGCACAGAGAGTTGGGGGTAGGGGAGAGACCAGAGCTAACTTGTTTAAAGAATTATAGAACCATTCCATGACTGTCTTTCAAGAGACATGAACGCCTTACCCAGATTAATAAAGACCGTCATTGCATTTTACACTTAGTGTCAGGGACGCAATTACTTTCTGTGTCTCCCTAAGTCACCTTTTATCAGTCAACCTGAAATATACACACATCTGAATCCAAATGAATCACTGCATTTGATATATGCTTGAAAAAGAAATTTCTGTTGACTGTATTATTTAATGCTTTGTTTGATTTTCACCTTTCTCATCAAAGTTCATCTTTATTGACTGACCATTTACGGAGCACTCACATCTGAACGGCCTAGATAGGGAATTATTCTTGACTCCCGTTTCTGTTTTCAAATGAATGGGTACACTGAATGTTTTGTAGATTTCATTGCTCTTTAGATTCTGTAATCTTCATGGTCTCTTGGAAAGGACTCAACTGAGTTCCACACACCCATGCTGAGCACAGACTGCGCCTGATGTTGGGGTAAGAAACCAGCCAGCCTGTCTGGAACCCTGCACAGCTGCCAGCCTCTCATAGAGACCACCCACAACAGGATCCCCACAGACACTTGGCTCTGTCCCACGAACAACAGGGAAGGAGCAGGTAAGGAAGGAAGGGAAAAAAGAAGAAATGAAGGAAAGAGGGAAGGTAGGAAGGAAGGAAGGAATTGGGGCTCTAAAAATTTCATATTGTTCCAAGCAGAAAGCATCATGTGTGTGATAGGAATATAGTCGAGGCGGAGGCAAACA
The DNA here is from genome assembly GCA_006410875.1 of Neotragus pygmaeus. Taxonomy (NCBI): domain Eukaryota; kingdom Metazoa; phylum Chordata; class Mammalia; order Artiodactyla; family Bovidae; genus Neotragus; species Neotragus pygmaeus. The sequence continues at coordinate 2,158,624 of SJYV01043663.1, read as the reverse complement.
TCTTGTCTTTTCCGTTTGCATCTGTGAGCATCTCTCCACTGGACAACATTCCATGTTGTGGACAGCGTGATACACCCCGACTCCTTCAATTTCAGCTCTAAATGTTTTTGAGGTCAGAGAATCTACAAAACTTCCATGCAGATAAAGTGGCTCATGTCCAACGCTAGCTGTTCCCTTTCTGCTTCCACAGCCACCTTGGCTTGGGGGTTGGGGGAAAATCTGTGTCTTTCTGCCTTCCTTCTTGCTCATTCCTCTGACTGCTGGACAGGATTTCCATAACAACCACCTGGCTAGCCCTGTCAGGCTGACTTATCTCAGAGGCTAAGGTTTCCCTGGTAGCTTAGAAGGTAAAGAATCTGCCTGCAATGCAGGTTTGATCCCTGGGTCAGAAGATTCCCCTGGAGAAAAGAAGGGCTACCCACTTCAGTATTCTTGCCTGGAGAATCCTATGGACAGAGGAGCCTGGCAGGATACAGTCCATGGGTCACAAGAGTCAGACATGAGTGAACAAATAACACTTTTACTTTCAAGGTATGTGGAAGTTGACTGTGACCTGTGCATACAACAGAGTCTGGAATTAAGTTGGGATTAATGTGTCTTTTAGATTGCCCTTATTAATTTTTTAAGGTAGTTATTATTTAGACCCTGCCTATTTATAAAGCATCTTTGAGATGAGTGACAATAAAAGAAAGAAAAGTAATTAGACTCATAAAATAAGGAATAAAAACTTTAATATGAAATGATAAACCCAGGCTAAAATAGCTACTATTATTATAAAACTCACTTTAGTAATGAGTTCTTAGGCAATCAAAAACGTAAAATGAAGTAAGGACTAAACTTGAATCATCTGATGATAAAAAGGATACATATTCATTCACCAGGAGGTGAGTTTTCTCCCTAGATCACAAACTCTTAATTTAAATTTACTACATGGATTCTTGAATACAGGCAGAGACTAACAAATATTTTTAATGGTGATATCTTTCAAGTTGCAGAAAATTTTAAAATTTGTCTGTCCCTCATAGAGCGATGGAGAAGGAAATGGCAATCCACTCCAGTATTCTTGCCTGGAGAATCCCATGGATGGAGAAGCCTAGTAGGTTACACTCCACGGGGTCACAAAGAATTGGACACGACTGAGCGACTTCACATCACCTCACCTCATAGAGTGAAGAAAGTTGATTGGTTCCCATAGGAGAATGGAAGTCTTCTTTAGTTTTTCAGTTTTATTAATACTTCATCTGAGCTGTATCTTACTCATGTCAGAAACATGGACATGAGCTTTTTGGTAGGAAGAGCGATGGATGGTCCACTTCGTCTTGTGCCAAGGCGGTTCACATTCCAGGCTCCTAAAGAGCTTATTACAAGCTTCCCTTGCAAGAGTATCTTGTCATGGTTACATAGTTACTTGGTTACACAGTAAAGCCTTCATCAAGAATTCTTTTATGTTTCCCAGAGGAATTCTCCTATTATTTATTCCTTTTAATTTTTTTCTCTTTATTGATATAAAATTGACAGATAGCACTGTGTGAGTTTAAGGTATAGAACTTGATGATTTGACACACTTATATAATGGGCAATGATTACAACAATAAAATTAGTTGGCACCTCCATCTGGGCTTCCCTGGTGGCATAGTTATAAAGGATCCCCTGCCAATGCAAGAGTTGCAAGAGACATAGATTTGATTCCTGGCTTGGGAAGAATGCCTAGAGCCAGGGCATGACAACTCACTCCAGTATTCTTGCCTGGAAAATTCCATGGACAGAGGAACCTGGCAGGCTACAGTCCAAAGGGTCACAAGAGTCAGACACAACTGATCACACACACAAATCCCACAATACCTCCATCACCCAACATGATTTTTTTTTTTTTTTGTGGTGAGAACATGTAAGATCTACTCTCTTAGAAACTTTCAAGTATGTAAGAAGTACTGTTAACTAGAGTCACCATGCTGAAGCTATTTGTCTTATAACTGGAAGTTTCTACTCTTTGACTATTATCTTCCCATTTCCCGCTCACCTCCCCCTAGTCCTTGGCAACCACCACTCTACTATCTGTTCCTATGAGTTTGGCATCTTTATATTTCACATATAAATGAAAGCATACAGTATTTGTCTTTCTCTGTTGGGCTTTATTTCACTGAGCATAATGCCCTCAAGTCCATTCATGTAGTCACAAATGGCAAGATTTCCTTCTTTTTATGGCTGAATGATATTCTTTTGAACATACACACCACAATTTCTTTATTCCTCTATTGAAGGTCACTTAAGTTGTTTCCATATCTTGGCTATTGTGAATAACCCTGCAATGAAAATGGGAGTGGGGATATTTCTTGGAGGTAGTAATTTCAATTAGAGATTCTTGAAATTGCCTCTCCTGGCTCATCCTCAAGGTCCTTGGAATAAGAATTGGTGGACTTTTAGTGCTTAGGTCTGTCCCTAAAATTCTCTGATTATTTTCAGGGAAAACTCCAGGCCTGCCTAACATCTTTTGCATCCTGCTAAGAGCACGGTACTCTGTAACCTGAGGGGTCACTTCTGATATCTGCTGATACCGAGTGCTGGTTTCAAATTGCGCAGGAGATGAGAACCAAGCTTTTGGACCGACCCTCAGAATTAGGCATCATTTCATTTCAGCAGTCAGTGCCACAACTAATTTTGGTGATCCGTAGTATTTGACAAAAATGTTCATCATGAATATTTAGAGGATTTAACTTTGAAAGTTCTGCCTAGTGCAATGACATCACAAACGAATAATACTGCCTGTCCCAACTTCAAAGGCTGACAAATAGTTTGATGAAAGCAGCAAATCGAGTCTGGCTCAGAGCCACTTTTGCAGCAGACATAGATCCCAGATGTCAAATGTTAACTATCATTTAAGAACAGTAGTGCACTAAAACAACAGAACATTTTACTGGGGTCGGCGATACTGTCCCAGTCAGGAGAGAACCCAAGAAGGAAATGATATGGGGGATAAAAACACATGAAAAACATTTAATAACCCTCAGAACATATGGAAATTAATGATATTCAAAGCTTGCCGAATACCAAGATTTTTCAGCTTAAAATAATCTGCCTGCTGATGCTCAGTTCCTGGAGGGCTCCCAAAACGCCACAGAGAAAATTAGATGCAAGCAAAAAAAAGCAAATCTTTGAGATTTAGGGAAGGGTTAGAAATAAAGTAGAATTATTTTTGACTAGTTGAAGAGACAGTGACACAAATACAACACCAGATTGAGACTTGGGTCCACGCCCCAGTTTTCTCCGTACCCACTCTAATTGGTCTTGGACAAGATTCTTGTTCCTAGTTTATTTGTAAGGTGTTTTATTTTAATGTTTTAGATCTTTTATATCTTTAAAACCGTATAATCTATGCATATGACAAAGACCTGATAGCCTGAGGGACTTCTATCTGTACTAAATCTGTACTGAAGTAATAAACTTTCCCCCCTGACCACCCAGTGCTTGGAAATCTGATATTTCATAGCAAAAGGAAGGGCAGCTCCTCTTTGGAGCTCAACTACCACTACATCAGGCTTCCCCAAGAACAGAACATAGTGTGGGAAAATGACCAGTGGACAAAATGAAGCGCTAATCTCCTGGAAGCTGTATGTAACCACTTTGTCCCTTCATTCTCACCTATTGCTGCTTGAAATGGGGATTAAAATTGACTAATAGGGTCTGGCAACCCTAAATCCCAGGAGTGAAGTTTCTCCAATGACAGAGTTCTCTAGCTTTAAGGAAAAAAAAAAAAAAGACACTCCCCAGGGCCGGGTGAATGCACTCAGTGGTGACACATCTGAATCTCTTACACTCATTGACTATAATTGAATCAGAGCTTCAAAATCCTTGAACTCTGTCTTCCATTTAACCCTAGGACCTTCCTGGCAAACAAGATGCCTTCTAGAGAGTGGACCAAACCAGAAAGCTTTTAACTGACTCTGGATTCAAGAACGACCGACTTTCAAAGAGCTTTGAGGCCTGTGAGAATCATGGAAGTGTTGAGAGGTCACCAGCAGATTTCTGAATTATTAACACATGTTTAACAATTAAAGAACAACATAGTGACAGGCTATCAAGGCAATTAATTATTTAGTTGTACAAAGTAAAGAGTGGAAAAAGAGATTAAGTATAGTGGATAGGACACTTAGGCTGTGAAGACAGATACGTCTGAAATGCTTGTCATAAAACTTTACTTATTTGAAATCAAATCACATCTGATTCCAACCCCACCCCACCCCCTCTCATTCCACAGGGCTGGTGCAAGTTTAATCTCAGGTGAGATTATTAGCATACTTTCCCCATCTATTTCCAGGGTCATGTATGAGTTCTTATTGAGAAAGCGAGCTGGGGATCAGAGTCCAAGACTACAAAGGGGTCTGACGCTTCTAGGAGCTCTGGAATTCTGAGCTACGCTGGAGGAAAGAAAGGAAAAATCTTGCTTAAGGCTTGAATTTAGGTGTACCCCCCACTTCATTGCCTCTCAAAGGAAATGAGGGAGCCAGCTGTGAATGGAAACCCAGCAGCCTTCCAGCCAACATAGGGCCATCTCAGTTCTTCTCTGCTGCGCTTGTTCCCTGCAGAAGCTTTAAGTTCTCTCCCAATTTCTTTAGGAAATCCTGCTACCATCCCCTCTGAACTGCCTACTCCAATCTCTTAAAAAACTCAGACTTTCATAAGAGAATGAAAGAGACGTTGTCTTCCAGAAGCTTTGTCGTTTGTTTGTTTTGCCTAGCAAAACAACTTTCTCTAGATTCAGGAAACACAAAAGCCCAGTTACCTGCATGGAATTGGAGGTGGAGATGCATGTGAGGGAAAAGAGACTGTAAGGACAAGACCAAATTAGCACATCAACAAGCTATCCCATACCCTTCCACTCTCCCCCCATCCTCTGCCCCAATAAATATTGGGATCCCTTTAGCTCAGGTCCAGGGCTCTTTCCTAAGCAACTCTCCCACACAAAGCTAGGGGTGTGATACTTACCCAGAGTTTTCAAAGGCCGAGTATGTGAGCCCAGGTTCAAGGCAGTATTTTGCTTCTTGACGTGAGGAGGCAGCTCTGAGCAGCAAGAGCAAATTTACTGATAGGGTATCCGGATGACTAGTGATTCCCAAGTATGAGAGCAAGGGAAGAAGGAAGACTGCAGTTTCAATGCTCCTTGGTGAGGAGGATCCTTCATCAGAGTTTATGGCTAGCATTCATGATGAACTGATGCGAAACTTGCAGCACCATGGGGCCATCTGGGAAGGAACCGAGGGCTCCCTGGCTGCCATGGAACTGATGGGCCTGAGGTTATGACAATTAAGTACATGGAAAACCATCTAACAGGATCCCCAAGAATGACCTCCTCACTTCTCACCCCTCTAATAAAATTTCCTCTGACTGCAAGGTTTTTTTCTTTATTTTGATCCCTTAGCAAAATAGAAATTAAACAATTCTTACATTTGTCTATTTAAGGTTTGTCTTCCTTATAAGCTCCATGAGCACACATATTTGACTTGATCTTCCCAGGATTTCCAGCACCTAGCACAGAGCTTAGGGCACAATAGGTGCTCAATAAATATTTTGGCTGGGTGAATGAATAATCCAGGTAAAGAATATTTTTATTCTAAAGATGTCCCTAGTTTCTTAGCCCAGAGAGCAATCTCTCTTTCCTTTGCATGTCCAGAGCACTCATTACTTGTGTGACTGAGTTATCACAGAATGTAAAATGCCTTGCATCTTACACTTGCCCAGCACAAGTACCTGCAAGCCCCCATTGGCAGTTTGTAAGGTCATAGAGGGCAGAGCCGATGACTTGCGAGGCTCTGATTCTCTATGGCAGTAGTAGTGAGCTCTGAGCCTAGTGGGAACCTGATACAGTATTTACAGATAATTGTTCTGTTGAGAAATAAATGTTTGGCATTCAGCCTTTTCTTGCAAATGCGGCTATTCATGTAATGAAAATCCTGTTGCTGAAAATCAGCTGTAGATCCTTCTGCTACAGAACAATATATGCATTTGTAGAAAAAAAAGCACTTTGTGTATTAAACATAAGAGAATTTATGGAGAAATCAGGATTGGGAGTAGGCAGTTCAAAACCTATGTACAACTCGGTAACCACACGCCTTATGAAAAAGGCATTATGGATAGTAAAATGTACAAAACCAACAGGGTGCAGACGCCTGGCCTGCAAGGCGCTTGGGAGTGAGCCCCTGAGACCACCTGCCACCAGCAGGGGACGCTGTGGGGCTGGGGGTGATGGGAGGGGAGCCCTGGCTACAGGCACATATCTTGAGGGTTCTTAAACTGAGCTGAAAGGGCTCTCTGCTTGTGCAGCAGGCACCATTCATGATGCTGGAGGTTCTTTCTGTTCTGTGTCCTTTTCCTAGGAAAATTCACCTATGAACCGACAAAAGTAGCTCATTATATAGATATGGTTCCCTCATGTGAACTATTTGTACAGAACAGACGGTAATTGTGTTTGATCTTGATCTGCTTCCAATGTTCGAGAATGTAGTTCTACGCAGAACTATGGCTTTAAATGTTTTCCTCTCACACTGTTTCCTAAAAATAATAATGACGACCATAGCAATGACAACTATTTCTTTCCACATCTACACCCTTAGGGATAAGCCTCATTTGGCTCAGAGTGTGGGCCGTCTTGGTGAACGCTCCCTTCGAGTTTGAAAAGAATGTGTATTCTGCTGCTGTTGGAAAAAGTAGTCTAGGGATGTCAATCATACCCAATTCACTGATGGCGGTGTTGCGTTTGACTGTGTCCTTACAGATTTTCTGCCTGCAAGATCTGTCTTTTTCTGAGCAGGATATTGAAATTTCCAACTGTGAGAGGGGATCCATGTGTTTCTCCTTGCAGTTCTGTCAGTTTTTCCCTCTCATATTTTGATGCCCTATTGTTAGGTACACACTGTTTAAGAATTCCGATGTCTTCTTAGAGAATTGACCTCTTTATCATACTTAAAGCCCCTCTTTATCCCTTAGAAATTTCCTTGCTCTGAAGTCTGATCTGTCTGAAATTATTCTCCTGCCTTATTCAGATTACTGTTCAGTCAGTTCAGTTCAGTTCAGTCGCTCAGTCATGTCCGACTCTTTGCGACCCCAAGAATTGCAGCACGCCAGGCCTCCCTGTCTGTCACTAACTCCCGGAGTTCACTCAGACTCACTTGTCCATTGAGTCGGTGATACCATCCAGCCATCTCATCCTCTGTCGTCCCTTTCNGGTAGTTTGAGCATTCTTTGGCATTGCCTTTCTTTGGGATTGGAATGAAAACTGACCTTTTCCAGTCCTGTGGCCACTGCTGAGTTTTCCAAATTTGCTGGCATATTGAGTGCAGCACTTTCACAGCATCATCTTTCAGGATTTGAAACAGCTCAACTGGAATTCCATCACCGCCACTAGCTTTGTTTGTCGTGATGCTTTCTAAGGCCCACTTGACTTCACATTCCAAGATGTCTGGCTCTAGGTGAGTGATCACATCATCATGATTATCTGGGTCATGAAGATCTTTTTTGTACAGCTCTTCTGTGTATTCTTTCTACCACTTCTTAATATCTTCTGCTTCTGTTAGGTCCGTACCATTTCTGTCCTTTATCGAGCCCATCTTTGCATGAAATGTTCCCTTGGTATCTCTAATTTTCTTGAAGAGATTTCTAGTCTTTCCCATTCTGTTCTTTTCCTCTATTTCTTTGCATTGATCCCTGAGGAAGCCTTTCTTATCTTTCTTTGCTTCTTTGAAACTCTGCATTCAGATGCTTATATCTTTCCTTTTCTCCTTTGCTTTTTGCTTCTCTTCTTTTCACAGCTATTTGTAAGGCCTCCCCAGACAGCCATTTTGCTTTTTTGCATTTCTTTTCCATGGGGATGGTCTTGATCCATGTCTCCTGTACAATGTCACGAACCTCATTCCATAGTTCATCAGGCACTCTATCTAGTCCCTTAAATCTATTTCTCACTTCCACTGTACAATCATAAGTGATTTGATTTAGGTCATACCTGAATGGTCTAGCAGTTTTCCCTACTTTCTTCAATTCAAGTCTGAATTTGGCAATAAGGAGCCCATGATCTGAGCCACAGTCAGCTCCTGTTCTTGTTTTTGCTGACTCTTATAGAGCTTCTCCATCTTTGGCTGAAATCTTCCTCCATGAGCCTGTAATTTATGATGTTTTCTATTTAAATGACTTTCTTTGTAAACAACATTCAGGATCTTGTTTTTTGAACCACTTTGACAATCTCTGTCTTTAGACTGGTGCATTTATATTATTGACATTCAGATAAGTTATTGATACAATTGGATTATATCTAACATATATTATCATTTTCTATTTGTGCCCTTGTTCTTTGTTCCTTCTAGTCTCCCTCTGCCCCCCATTGCCCCCTGCCTTTGGTGGCTTTAACTGAGATTTTATGTGACTCCATTTTCTCTCCTTTGTAAGCATATCAGTTAAGCTTACTTTTAAAAAAAAGTTTTTAACATTCCTTGGAGTTTGCAATAAATATACGTATGTGCTAATTTGCTTCAGTCTTGTCTGACTCTTTGAGATCCTCTGGATTACAGCCAGTCAGGCTCCTCTTTCCATGGGGATTCTCTAGGCAAGAATACTAGAGTGGGTTGCCATGCCAGGCCTTCAGGGGATCTTTCTGACCCAGGGATCGAACCCTTGTTTCTTAACCTGCATTGGCAGGTGGGTTCTTTACCACTGAAGCCACCTTGGAAGCTCCTTGCAACATATATTTACAATTAATTAAAGTTCACTTTCAAATTATAGCTATACCCTTAGTGTTATGTATATGTAAGCATACATAATTGAATACACTGTTGCCATTAGTATTTTGCACAAATTGTTACCAGTTAGATCAATTAAGGATAACAAGTGAAGAGTTGGTGTTTTACCTTCACTTGTTCCTTCTTTAGTGTTCTTTTCTTCTTTATGTGGACACAAGTTTCTGACCTATATTAATTCCTTTCTCTGTAAAGAACTTCTTTTGACACTTCTTGCAAGGAAGGTTCAGTTCAGTTCAGTTCAGTTCAGTCGCTCAGTCGTGTCCGACTCTTCGTGACCCCATGAATTGCCACACGTTAACTGGCTACAAATTCTCTGAAGTTTTGTTTGCCCAAGAAGGTCTTTATTTCTTCTCACTTTGAAAGGAAAGATTATTTCAGAGGGCACTGAATTCTAGGTTGGTGTGTTGTTTTACTCTCAACACTTTAAATATTTGATTCTCTTCTTGCTTGTATGGTTTCTGAGAAGTCAGGTATAATTCTTATCTTTGTTCCTCTATAGGTAAGTTGCCTCTTCCCCTCTGATTTCTTTTAGGATTTTTTGTTTGAATGTGTGATACCTAGTTTAGTTCTTGTCTTGATATTTATCCTACATGGTGTTCTCCAAGCTTCCTGGATCTGTGGTTTTGTGTCTGACTTTAATTTAAGGAAATCTTCAGTCATTATTGCTTCAAATATTTCTTCTGTTTTCTTCTCTCATCTCGTTCTGGTATTTCCATTACATGTATTTTGCACCATTCGTGGTCATCCCACAATTCTTAAATATCCTGTTTTTTTTGAGTTCTGTTCTCTTTTCAGTTTTGGAGGAATTTATTGACATCTCAAAGTTCAGAGATTCTTTCCTCAGCTGTGTCCATCAAGAGCACATTTTTTGTTCCTATTTCTTTTGAAGTCTTTCTTAGGCTCTCCATCTCTCTGCCTACATTGTCTATGCATTCTTGAATATTGTCTACTTTACCTACTAGAGTCCTTAGCATATTAATAATAATTGTTTGAAATTCCTGGTCTGATAATTCCAATATCCAATTTCCAATGTTTGTTCTGTCTCTTCAAACTGCATGGTTTTGTCTTTATGCCTTGCAATTTTTTTCTTGATGACTGGAGATAATGTACTGGGTAAAAGGAAGTTCTGTAAAAAGGACGTTAGTAGTAAGGTGTGCGGGGATCTGTTTGTGTGGTAATCATGGGAGTAGGTCTCAGATCTTTAGTGAGCATGTGCCTCTAAATTGTGAACTACATAAGTGCTTCTCAGTATTTTCTCACCACTAGATAGACTGAGTAGATTTCACAGGGTTTAAGGTTTTCTTCCCCCTTCTCTGCCAGGTTAGTTAGGCTCTGATAAAAAAAAAAAAAAAAAAAAATCTCACCAGGTTAAGCTTTGGTTAAATAGTTTCTCATTGCTAAGGAGAACAGAGTGCTCTGGTATATTTTGAAATGATTTCTTCTCTCTTGCCAGAAGCGCAAGAGAATATTTATTTGATATTTACATGGAAACCTCCTGGAGCTTCAACAGATAACACTAAACTTTTTATCTCTGCAACTTGTCCTCACTGAGGCTTGAGCAATTCATCATTTACAATTCTAATTTTCTTACTTGGCACTGGTCCCAAAGATAATTCAGCTCTTGAGTTTTTACTACAGTGAATTGTGACTCTCTGTATTCACCTGGTTGTCCCTTCAATTTTGGAGGTAGCAGGTTGCCTTGTAACTTCACTTCTTTGCAGATCTAAGAAGAGTTGCTGATTTTTTTCAGTCTGTTTAGCTTTTCACTTGGTATGGAGTGGTGACTTCCATTTTCCCTACATGCAGAACCAGAAACCAGAACTAATAGATGAGCATTTTACAGACGTTGTCTATTTAATACTCAAGGCAACCTTTAAAGATGTCTCGTGCTCTTGTTATTGATGAGTAGACTTCCCCTGGAGCAGAGCATCATCTCTTGGGGATCAGATGTTGCCTGCATGTTAAGCTTATCTGCTGGCCCCCAAGCCAAAATGCTAGAGAGAAAGGTCTGGAAAAGCATCCTAAAAGCTCTGACCTTTCTTCTCTCCAGGCCTCAATGAGGTTACACTAACTTTCAAAGCAAAGAGTGACTGGTGATTTCTTTTTGCTCACCATCCACAGGTATCTGCAGAGTATCTGGCATAACAGGCAAATGGTTAAAGTCTTCTTAAATTAGCAAGGTGAATCATTTGCTTCCAAGCTGACATTTCCTCTCCTTGAAGCTTCCGAACCCCTTGTTTTATAGTCAGTCAATTCTGCTGAGAATTTTCAAGAAAAATTTCTTCCTTTATTGTTCTGTATCAGTCTCTTCCCCTAAGCACTTCTGAACTCACTGGGGGCTGACAAAAATTAAACTTCTTGAAGGCAAAAGGTAATTAAGTTTCTCTTCTAGTGCCAAAAATGTAATTGAAGATTTTAGACAAGGACTTACATTTTTTTTTTCTTTTCAATTAAACTACAACATATACAGAAACATAGCTTGTTTTTAATTAGATTATCACATAATGCCAACCACTTCTAATACTTTAATGGGAAAGCATTCTAGATTAATATGTTTAAGATTGCCAGCTGTTCTGGCATTGACTGAAGGGGATATTTATAGTGTCAATGTGTTAATTCAATAGCATCAACGGGAAGTATGAAACAATTGGTAAAGATCTAATGGTGTTATTATATATAAATTGATCGGGTACTGGCACAGGGATATCCAGAAAAGAGCTATCAAAGTTACTTAAAAAAACCTTATGCCCATGTGCTGCGTGTGCTGCATGCTCAGGATCAGGTTTGAAGCTAAAACAAAGTACACTGGAGAAAGAAATGGTAGGGATCATGTATCAACTAACTGCTTATAAAATCATAAGCCTGTTGAAGAAGATTCTTTTAGTTTCTCACATACAAAAAGGAAGTTGGGGACACAGTGGAGATGAGCAATGTGACATTAGTAAAACAATAAGGTGAGATACCAGGAGAAGAGATGTGGCACTGAGTTTGCTGTGTTAGCATGTGAACAAGCTAATGATACACACCAAAATGCCTGCAGCAGGATCAATATCTCTCTGGTCCCTTTTCTGAAATCCAACAAAAGTGCTAATGGAAGATATTTAGTTGGCTTAAACTTGAAGCTCTGTGTCTTATTATAAAATAATCCTTATGGGCAAAAGAAGCCCATAAATAACCTTCAGAAGCTCATTCTTTATTTCTTCCATCTTTTTCAAATCAAACTTGACTCCTTCTGCTTTTTCCCTGGGTCCCTTTGGCATGTTTGATGACAATCAGAGCATGTTGCTTTCTGGGTTATCACACTGGAGCCAGGTTGTAGATTGCAGTATAGGTAGGAAAATAAAATATATTTCATGATGTCAATATGGTATCCTTTTGGTCTGGCTGTTGGGACAAATCAGGGCATATCTATGTGGCTTTATCTCTGAATATCATCTTAAATTTGTCATAAGGATTGATAAATTGTTATTTAACCTGTGACATGAACTGACTATCATCAATTTTTATGGCTAAGTGAGGTGCTCTGGAGTGACATATGTCTCAAGTCTGAAAAACTTGCAGTCATTAACTGGCAACCTGAAAACTGTAAAGATAAGTTCCAAGCCCCAAGAGACTCTGTACTCTTCATAACATGCAACTTTACTTTGCTCTCCTTGATATTTGGTGTGGCAAAGGAAATTGGCATGCACAATTCACACAGCATTGTAAAAATCCTTGCCTTATTATTTTTAAAGACATGCTTCAGGTTAGTTTTCTCAGAGATTGAAAAAGTTGATCAGTATACTATTTCTTCCTTATAACTGACTGAAATATATTGATTTGTTTTGCTGCATGAGCATAATGGGTAAAATCATGGACTTGAGTCAGTCAGCTGGGGTTCGAATTCCAGCTTCACTTGTCACTAGATCTGAAACTCTGGGCAAGTTACTTTACTTCTCCATGCCACAGATTAAATTAGATTGCCTCAGATTAAAAAGTGCGTGTGTATGTGTACATGTGTGGTATTCAGCCCATGATAAGTACGATGTGTTTGCTATATATTTCATAAACCAAAGTAAAGCTTTGCATGTTTAGCTCAGAAATTTTAGAGGCTGACTTTTAGTCACTGTACATAAGTTTTTGAGCAAAATCGATGTTCATAAATGAAGCACAAATGTCTCTTTACCTGGAAGCTAAAGAGGTAAACATCAGAGAAAGAATTTCAATGTCTTATTTATGTTGGCTATTAACTTCTGATTCCTTGAAGAGATTTGCTCATTTCTGATACATTTGTCTTCTAGAGGAGTTAAATCTTTTCTAAGTATAGATTCAGTGAAGTCAATTATAAAGTATAAAAACTTTATTATAATAAAGCTTATCTTCTCTTCCAATTGCTACTCATATTTCTTCTCCCACTTCAGCAAATTAACAGACATTAAAATTTCATCATGTTTCTCTAAATTTGCCTCTTAACTTTGCAAATGGAGAACTAAAAAAAACCCCAAATAACAAAACCCACCATCATGAAACAAAAACAAATGAATGACTTCTTCAATTAGTGCTTTCCATTTACAAAATTACAGTTTTTTTCTTTCTGTATTTACTCCATTTGGTGTGTTAAATGCCTAGTGTGTTGCAGATGTTGACCAAGAAGCTATTACAAATGTTCTCCATGAGGCTCCTTACTGAACTCTCAAGCTATGAGATTACCTTAGGAAAAGAAATATGGGATTTGACTTCCTCAAAAAGTCACCATTCCAGAAGCTTATGGTAAGACACCAAACAAACAACTAAGCAGAAATCCCCTGGATAGGCCAAGGTGTGTCCAGGAGTGAGTCCCTTGTTCCATCTTAAAACATAACACAGCCCATTGTTGACCATGTATCTGGAGAAAATGCTACTTTGAAAAGATATATGCACCCCAGTGTTCATAGCAGCACTGTTTACAATAGATGAAACATGGAAGTAACTTAAATGTCCATCAATAGATTAATAGTTAAACATATAGATAAATATATGCAATGGAATACTACTTAGCCACAAAAACAAATGAAATAATGCCATTCAAAGCAACATGAATGGACCTAGAAATGATCACACTAAGTGAAGTAAATCAGACAGAGGTAGACAAATATCATATGATATTTGCACTTATATTTTCACTTATATGTGGAATCTAAGAAAATGGTACAAATGAACTTATTTGCAAAATAAAAATAGGCTCACAGACAGAAAAAACTTCTGGTTACCAAAGAGGATAGTGAAAGCTTAACTTTCACTAGGTGGGCGGAGATAAATTATTGTTTGGGGATTAACATATATACATCAGTTCAGTTCAGTTCAGTTCAGTTGCTCAGTCGTGTCTGACTCTTTGCAACCCTTGTTGTTTATAGATAAACAACAAGGATCTACTGTATGCACTGAGAATTGTACTCAATGTCTTATAATAAACCATAATGGAAAAATCATATATATATATATATATGTATAACTGAATCACTTTGCTGTACACTTAAAACTATCACCATGTTGTAAATTAACTATACTTCAATATAAAAAATACCACAAATATTCCAGTGCTTTTAGTGGAATAAGAATTCAGCATTGACCAAAGTCCCATGAAAACTGGAGATGACTATATTAAAAACAGTTTTTAGTATTAAGCAGTTTATGAGGTATTGACAATCTGGTGGGATTCCACAGAGGATGACCAGCAAAAGCTGAAGTTTGGAATCTGGTCACCTGAAGGGTTAAAGGGAGGCAGAGGTGTTAAGCCAGGTGAGTTGTTTGGTTCAGTCACTCAGTCATGTCCTAGTCTTTGCAACCTCATGGACTGCAGCATGCCAGGCTTCCCTGTCCATTACCAACTCCTGGAGCTTGCTCAAACTCGTGTCCATTGAGTCAGTGATGCCATCCAACCATCTCATCCTCTATTGTCCCCTTTTCTTCCTGCCGTCAATCTTTCCTAGGATCAGGATCTTTTCCAATGAGTCACTCCTTCTCATCAAGAAGGGAATGGCAAATAACGTCAGTATTTTTGCCTTGAGAACCCCATGAACAGTATGAAAAATGTAAAAAGCCTGGTGAACAGGAAAGGAAATTGAAGCTGTTTTCTTATATTGGAAGTGATGATTTGTAAAGAGGAATTATATTTGTTCTGTGTAACAGGTGAAAGCTGTAGCAAGTTTTGGGGGATTCCTTCACTTTGTAAGCCTGTGGGAGAGGTAGATCTCACTTCTTTTTATGAAATCTATTTTTAAGTTTTTCAGACTTTCTTGCAACTAAGCCATGGAGATCGACAAATTTGAGGCATCTGTTGGACTTGCAAAGGTTGTGAGAATTCTCCTTGAGGGGAGTGATGATTTCAGGAAGAAGCGGGGGCAGCAGAGGCTGTGGTGCTCAGGGTGGCATCTGGGATCCATGCTGGAGGTCTGTGGGGGGCACGGGTTAGCCTCTGGTTTGGTCACCATGGCTGAGGCAACCCCAGCAGCGGTTCTACTACATGATGTCAGGCATGTTTCTGATCATATATCCCTAAAGCTTGTTCTTCAGCCTTCCTAAAAATCCTGTGAGGAGTGCAATATCTTTTAATAATTTTCTTTTCTGCCTATATCATTTAGGATTGATACTGTTGCTTTCACATGAGAACCCTGAATGATACCTAAACTGGTACCAGGAATGGTTGCAAGCAACTGACTTTCAAGGAAATGGAGGAGTCTGGAATGTTTTATATGCTCTGGTTGGGGTTGAAGACTGTGAAAACCCAACTGAGTATTGAGGCCTGGACTCTTGCAGCTAATGACACATAGTTGCAAAACAGTTGTGAATCATATGATATCTGGGGAAAACACTGAAAAACTTTGCCAAGTTACAGATCTTCTGAAGTCTGAAAATGTAGGAGTGCAGTTTTAGGTAGCTATATAAAGGGAGAATGAATATGACATTAAATTTATTAATATGGGCTTTCTGGGAAAGTATTCTGGATTTAATGTGCTAGTTCAGGTGGTAGGAATCGGTTCTAACTGGTTGCTTGTTTTAGCATCTGTACTCTGGATTAAGTGGTGGCCAAGTTAAATGAAGTTGAGATGCTGAAATCTCTTGGTATTATGTAGAAGAAGAAATCCCAACTCTTGGAAGGTGATGATGTTGGAGTGGACTTATGTATAATCTGCAAATGCTAGCTATGTCCTGTTGATAAATATATTGGTAGAAAAAGCATCAACACTTTAAGTACTTTAGTGTCTGTTTCTGTCTTTCTTTTAAAAAAAACTTTATTTATTTATTTATTTTTACTTTATTCTACTTTACAATACTGTATTGGTTTTGCCATACATCGACATGAATCCACCACTGGTGTACACGAGCTCCCAATCCTGAATCCCCCTCCCACCTCCCACTCCACAACGTCTCTCTGATCATCCCCATGCACCAGCCCCAAGCATCCTGCATCCTGCGTCGAACATAGACCAGCACCTCGTTTCTTACATGATAGTATACATGCTTCAGTGCCATTCTCCCAAATCATCCTACCCTCTCCCTCTCCCTCAGAGGCCAAAAGTCCATTCTATACGTCTGTGTCTCTTTTGTTGTCTCAGATACAGAGTCATCATTACTATCTTTCTAAATTCCATATATATGTGTCAGTATACTATATTGGTGTTTTTCTTTCTGGCTTACTTCACTCTGTATAATAGGCTCCAGTTTCATCCATCTCATTAGAACTGATTCAAATGTATTCTTTTTAATGGCTGAGTAATAAAAATAAATCTTTAATAAAGTACTTACTCCCCATCCTGAACCCCCCTCCCCCTATAAGTCTATTCCTTATAGGTGGAGGATTTAGAACAAGATGATGTGTAAACGTGTCCTCTGCTTTGAGTGTGGAGACCAAAAGGTGGTCTGAAGGTATCACACTAGACAATAGACATGGCCTCGGAACCAGAAATCCCCAGGAATTTTTGATGACCGTTAATTGATCTTGGGGCTGTAGGGTAGAAATGAATCGGCAGTCCATTAAAATAGAATTTGATTTATAGAACCGATAAAACAGTAACCTGTTGAAAATGGCTTGATTTGACTTACTGGAATAGAGGCATAATCCTGTTCTCTTCCTGGGTCTTATAAAGCTGAATGATGGCACAGAGAAGCCAGCAGCCTTGAGAGATCTTCATCACTTACATTTCCTGAGAGAAGGGTATGCCACACACAGCCATGGGAGACGCATGAGGCAGTTTTCTGTTTTAATTTTTTAAACTGAAGTATAGTTGACTTACAATATGTTAGTTTCTGGTGATACAGTTACACACAGACCCACACAGACGCACACACGTTTATGGTTTTTCCACTATGGCTTATTATAAGATATTGATCAGGAGGCAGAAACTGGGGTGAGAGGAAAGCCCAGACCATGGCCTTTATTGGAATTTCTGAGAAAAGGACAAGGCAGGCCGTGTAAACAGTTTAGACTTAACCAGTCTGAATAATGTCATTAGGCCCTGGGTTGCAGGGGTGGTCTCTAGTTGTCTGGTAAACAGCCATGTATTGGTCAAGGTAACTTCAGGTAGGAGAAATTTTGGTTGTCTTTGTGAGATTTAAAGGGTTAGGAAGAGATATAGACACAGAGGGATTTATTTTTTTGCATCTGAAATACTACTCCAGGTTGAGACCTTTGCTATTTCTAACAATTAACTATATCTGGGAAGGGCAGTCTTTCCAGGTCAGCAAGATTTTTTAAGCTCTCGAAACATCAGAAGGTACAGAAAATTAAAAAACAAAACAAAACAAAAAATGATGACTGTAATCTCCTTGTCCAGTCTTCAGACTTGAGAGTCTGTGCGCAGAGAGAATGCAGAGTAAAGCGAGGTCAGCTGCCCTGGAGGAAGGACCCATTAGAGCGTGCAGTGTCATGCTTCCTCCTAGACTTCACGAAAGGCACTGGTGGATATGTATCAGTGCAAATGGATTGTGGAAATGAAAATACCCAAACATTTTTGGGGTTACTGGACACTGGACAAAGCCAACACTTATTCCTGGAGACCCAGAAAGCCATAGTCAGCATGGGGCTTCAGGGGGTTGGAAACTAAGGAGAGCTTCTGTCCGAGTCCTTCCCCACTGTAGAGTCCTTGAGACCTTGAATGCACTGTGTGGTTATGTCCTCGGTTTCCTCTGTAATACACACGTCTGTTGGCAGAATCCCTATAATGGCCTTTCATCCTGGAGCAGTGGCCCTTTTGATTAAAAGAGCTGGATGGAAATTCNATTTCATTAAACTTAAGAGCCTTTGCACCACCTCCTTGGAATAAGCCTAGGCTAACCTGCTCCACGGCTTTACCAACAGTCAGCCAACAAATAGCCAGATGACTATCAATTGCCATTTTACTGTAATGTATAAGTGATACCATGTGGAGCAGAGATGAGCCCAGTCCAAAGTTATCAACCCATAAAATCATGAGCAAATAAATGATTGTTTATTTAAGCCACTCAGTTTTGAGGTACTTTGTTATGCAACCAAAGCTAGTTAATAAAATATTCTCCACAGTACTTCCCTGGTGGTCCAGCGGTTAAGAATCTGCTTTCCAATGCAGGTGATGTGGGTTTGATCCCTGGTGAGGGAATTAAAATCCCACATGCCATGGGGCAATGAGGCCCATGTGCCACAGCTAGAGAAGCTCTGGCACGCTGCAACAAAGACCAAGCACAGCTGAAAAAACTGTCTCCCCATCTTAAATGTTCTGAGATTTTTAAGAGTACAATATAAATCTAACTACATAAAGAATAGAAGTAAAAATGCTTTCTTGCCCTAATTGTCACAATCCAAATTCTATCCATCCATTCAAGCTGTGTTAGGAAAATCTTCCACTTAGAGAATTTGCCTAGATTATACCAAAACTGAATGTTGTGTTTCATAAAAACTGNGAAGTAAAAATGCTTTCTTGCCCTAATTGTCACAATCCAAATTCTATCCATCCATTCAAGCTGTGTTAGGAAAATCTTCCACTTAGAGAATTTGCCTAGATTATACCAAAACTGAATGTTGTGTTTCATAAAAACTGGTTCTAGCCAGCTTAACTGGATAATAGACCATGAACTTTGAGCGACCCCAGTACACAAGATCATTGCTAACTGAAACCTCTTTTTCAGCTGCTGAACAATAGTACTTGTTTTCATCAATCGTGTACAAACCTATGGACTCGTTCTATCATATATACAGTGTGCTTGTCTTTAATTGTTAAAAGTATAACCATTATAAACCTCCCTTCCTAACACTTAAAAACTCTAGAATCTTTCCTCTCTGCAAACTAGTCAGTGATTTCTTCACTGGTATAGATTCCTTTGCCTGGCAAGTTAACAAGCTGAGTTTTTGTTTGTTTGTTTTTAAGCTCTGATGGTCTTAGTTTCACAAAGCTAAACTGGACTTCTTGAAGCATGTTCATATTATTCCTGTGATGAGTATTCCTATAAAAATACATCTATATCTACTTAATTATTATATTTAATNGTGTGTGTGTGTGTGTGTGTGTGTTGCTTCAGGCATGTCCAACTCTTTGAAACTCTAAGGACTGCAGCCCACCAGGCTTCTCTGTCCACTGGGATTCTCTAGGCAAGAATATTGGAGTGGGTTGCCATTCCCTTCTCCAGGGGATCTTCCTGACTCAGGGATTGAAGCTGTGTCTCTTATGTCTCCGGCATTGGCAGGTGGATTCTTTACCACCAGTGCCACCTGGGAAGCCCAGGGAGAGCAGCTCATGTTATGCATCAAGTCCCATCTCCAGTCAAACAAAGTAGCTGGGAACATTTGAACTTTACTTCGCTCTTGTCTTGTTCACTAGGTTCTTTAACTAAACCATGTGTCTGGTCTTGGGATTTGGATTCCACAGTGATTTTGGCTGCATCTGGTCTAGTTCTCTGACCAGGGATCAAATCCTTGCCCCCTGCGTTGGGAGTATGGAGTCTTAACCCCTGGCTTGACAGGGAAGTTACAGTGAAGGAGGAAACAGACAGAACAGGCTCCATCTTGAAAGCAGGGCTCCATCTTGGGCCGGACTGTGGACTTTGACCTATATGCCCAGGATCTATGGAAATGACATACCAACTGGAAAACCAGAGCCCCAGGAGGGAAGAGCCCCAGGGCTCCTACCTAGACTATCCTTCACCTAAAAGAATATCCTAATTACCTGTGTATCCAAATGGAATCATAAATTCTATCATACTTATTGGGGTACGACCACAGGTCTACTGATAATTTTCCACTATTAACTACCTAGGCTTAGGGCATATGAATCATGGGTTAACTTTGATTGAATCTTTCTTTTTCCTTTGTTCAGACTAGTTTCAGAGAATTGGGGGAGGTGGGTTTGAGCACGTACACTTAGGGTATATTACGTTTTCACAAAAACTGGTTGGAGGTCCTCGGCTAAGAGGAGACTCTGCCTTGAGCCCGCCAGTGTAACAAACTGCACTCCACTGTCTGCATCGTCCTTCTGAATGAGTCTGTTTCCCAGAACGCATGGCTACCACACCGCCACACTAACTCTTAACTTGAATACATCTGAGCCTTGTCACAGAGGAAGGAAAACAAGTATTATTTTCAGACACACCATTAGATAACGCAGTATTAGCCAAGTCTGTTAATTAAGGAAAAATCGAGGTTAGCCACAACTGAGTAACAAAATTACATTGTTCTTCTCAGCTGAGATGCAAAACCATTCCTCCTGTGGGCAAATGTCACCTGCCATATCAGTAAACATGAGGCCACCCAGCCATCGGCCACTGCAGCCTCTCCCACCCACCTCAACTGTTTACCCTGAGAGGATGTAGGATGGTGAAAAGGGGATATTGCTCTGGATAGCAGAGGTGCAATGGCACCCCACTCCAGTACTCTTGGCTGGAAAATCCCATGGACGGAGGAGCCTGGAAGGCTGCAGTCCATGGGGTCGCTAAGAGTGGGACACGACTGAGTGACTTCACTTTCACTTTTCACTTTCATGCACTGGAGAAGGAAACGGCAACCCACTCCAGTGTTCTTGCCTGGAGAATCCCAGGGATGGGGGAGCCTGCTGGGCTGCCATCTATGGGGTCGCACAGAGTCGGACACGACTGAAGTGACTTAGTAGCATATCAAAGGAATGGTTGTAATAAGCCCAGATTCTTGCATCTTCCCATACATAGAAAAGTGCTGAATTCAATAACTGGCGATTTTTTTTTTCTTTAATTAATAGTAATCTGTTGATGTGCTGACACCTGATTTTTGTTGCAAAAACTTCTATGTATCCTGGCTCCTCCCTCCCCGCTTCAGAGCAGAACCTCAGGGCAATCTGAGAAGCTGCCTCCCAGACTTAATAAAGCCCTCAGCAAGTCCCCCGAGTAAAACATAATTCTCAACTTTTTGTGCATTTTGTTGGTCGACACCCTTCACCTTTCCATTTTGAAATTTCTCTTAGAGATCCTACTGCAGACATAGGCAGGCAAGTACATTTGGAGCTGAGAAAGGTAAGAACGTAAGAAATGAAAACTAATTCTATGAGGACATTTGGCTTTCTGGGGCTCTCTCAGACAACCATATCAGAGATCCTGAGGAAGTCTTTGTTCATCTCTCTCAACAAAGTACAGTAGATAAAGCAAAATCAGTTTTATCAGCTCTATATGTCACAAAAGATTCACTTTCCCAGATCTTAATTTGGCAAAGAGTGTTTGGAGGTTGTANATAAATCTTTAATAAAGTACTTACTCCCCATCCTGAACCCCCCTCCCCCTATAAGTCTATTCCTTATAGGTGGAGGATTTAGAACAAGATGATGTGTAAACGTGTCCTCTGCTTTGAGTGTGGAGACCAAAAGGTGGTCTGAAGGTATCACACTAGACAATAGACATGGCCTCGGAACCAGAAATCCCCAGGAATTTTTGATGACCGTTAATTGATCTTGGGGCTGTAGGGTAGAAATGAATCGGCAGTCCATTAAAATAGAATTTGATTTATAGAACCGATAAAACAGTAACCTGTTGAAAATGGCTTGATTTGACTTACTGGAATAGAGGCATAATCCTGTTCTCTTCCTGGGTCTTATAAAGCTGAATGATGGCACAGAGAAGCCAGCAGCCTTGAGAGATCTTCATCACTTACATTTCCTGAGAGAAGGGTATGCCACACACAGCCATGGGAGACGCATGAGGCAGTTTTCTGTTTTAATTTTTTAAACTGAAGTATAGTTGACTTACAATATGTTAGTTTCTGGTGATACAGTTACACACAGACCCACACAGACGCACACACGTTTATGGTTTTTCCACTATGGCTTATTATAAGATATTGATCAGGAGGCAGAAACTGGGGTGAGAGGAAAGCCCAGACCATGGCCTTTATTGGAATTTCTGAGAAAAGGACAAGGCAGGCCGTGTAAACAGTTTAGACTTAACCAGTCTGAATAATGTCATTAGGCCCTGGGTTGCAGGGGTGGTCTCTAGTTGTCTGGTAAACAGCCATGTATTGGTCAAGGTAACTTCAGGTAGGAGAAATTTTGGTTGTCTTTGTGAGATTTAAAGGGTTAGGAAGAGATATAGACACAGAGGGATTTATTTTTTTGCATCTGAAATACTACTCCAGGTTGAGACCTTTGCTATTTCTAACAATTAACTATATCTGGGAAGGGCAGTCTTTCCAGGTCAGCAAGATTTTTTAAGCTCTCGAAACATCAGAAGGTACAGAAAATTAAAAAACAAAACAAAACAAAAAATGATGACTGTAATCTCCTTGTCCAGTCTTCAGACTTGAGAGTCTGTGCGCAGAGAGAATGCAGAGTAAAGCGAGGTCAGCTGCCCTGGAGGAAGGACCCATTAGAGCGTGCAGTGTCATGCTTCCTCCTAGACTTCACGAAAGGCACTGGTGGATATGTATCAGTGCAAATGGATTGTGGAAATGAAAATACCCAAACATTTTTGGGGTTACTGGACACTGGACAAAGCCAACACTTATTCCTGGAGACCCAGAAAGCCATAGTCAGCATGGGGCTTCAGGGGGTTGGAAACTAAGGAGAGCTTCTGTCCGAGTCCTTCCCCACTGTAGAGTCCTTGAGACCTTGAATGCACTGTGTGGTTATGTCCTCGGTTTCCTCTGTAATACACACGTCTGTTGGCAGAATCCCTATAATGGCCTTTCATCCTGGAGCAGTGGCCCTTTTGATTAAAAGAGCTGGATGGAAATTCTTAGAACTCCCTCTCTCTGTCTAAATAGTAAACCAATACACTACCACTAGGGGAAATCAGAGTTAAAGGCCATCATTAAAAACCTGAAACACACCAGGATGGTAATCTTGTTAAGTATCCAAACTAACTAATTTTGCTTCTGCTGAAGATGGTTTGTTTGATTAAGAATAGATGCTTGTATCTGTAGGGTTTTTTGTGTATAGTAACATGTCATCTGCAAACAGTGACAGTTTTACTTCTTTTCCAATTTGGATTCATTTTATTTCTTTTTCTTCTTGGATTGCTGTGACTAAGACTTCCAAAACTATGTTGAATATAAGTGCTGAGAGTGGACGTCCTCTCACTACTTACATTCTTCATTTTCATCATTGAGTATGATGTTAGCTGTAGATTTGTTGTATATGGGCTTTATTATGTTGAGCTACATTCCCTCTATGCCCATTTTCTGGAGAGTTTTTTTAAATCATGAATAGGTGTTGAATTTTGTCAAAGGCTTTTTCTGCATCTATTGAGATGATCATGTGGTTTTTACTCATCAATTTATTGATGTGGTGTGTCACACTGATTGATTTGCAGATGCTGAAAAAAAGAAAGAAAGAATAGATGATTACAACTTCTGTTCTGGATGGGATCTTCTAATACAATCAATTAGTGCATCTTTTAATTATAGTTATGTAACTATTAATACAGTGCAATTTTCTTTTTCTCACAGAACACAGCAAAATTTTTCTTAAAGAACCAGATAGCAAATACTTCAGGCATGCGGTGTCATGTGATTTTTATGGCAACCAATCAGCTCAGATATTGTAGTGAATGGTTGGATGGCATCACTGAGTCAGTGGACATGAGTTTGAGCGAACTCTTGGAGATGGTGAAGGACAGGCAGGACTGGCATGCTGCAGTCCATGGGGTTGCAAAGAGCAGGACATGACTGACTGAACAACAACAACAACAACAACAAATGAATGGGTATAGCTGTTTCCAATAAAGCTTTATTTATAAAAACTGATAGCCATCCCCTAAGCACAGTTTGCTAACCACTACTCTATCCCCAAAGCCAGAAAACACCCAAAATAAGGTGCTCTAATTAGATTAGGACATTGGTAGATTATTACCAGTGAGTCTGGGACAGGGGATGTTTCAGTAATGGATGCACTGAAACCAGGTAAATTTGGCTTTAAGAGTCAATGACTCTTAAGCAAATATTTCTATCTCTTTTTCATCATATCCCAAGGATGAAGAAAGAGACACGACAACACTTCATTTGCTTATTAAGAGTCTCAAGTTTCCATCACAAGATGAAAAAGTCCAGCTATAGACGTGTCTCAAACTTCTGAGTGAAACTTACATTGCATTAATATAATTAAAAAGATTCCATTTCGGTGACTTTCCCAAACAAAAGATTAATCTGATACAAGGGGACTCCTTTTCTGTGCTTTTCAATAGTGTAAAGATACGTCATATTCATTCTGATATTTCCTTGGAGAACATCAGATATGCTTGCTTATTAGTAGACCCAGGGACTCAGGTTTGAAAGGGGTTAAAGTGGAGTTTTTATTTAGCTATGCATTTTAAAATTTCAGATAGGAGAACCTCGCTATGTAAAGAAATGCCCAGGCGATCACTGCCTTCCTAATGACTTTTGTCTGTTGAAATCTGATCTTTCCCCTGCAGAGATGTGCCACGGGTTCTGAATTACTGTGTGGTGATCCTATTAGTCACCATAAAACTGCTAATGTGCCCCATTTAAGCAGGCACAGTGGATTTCAGAGCGGTGCGGTGATAGAAAGCAGAGCTGAGAGCTGTGCCGTCAATCATTTTTCTAGGCTGTGCCCTGCAGCTGTTCAGCATTATCACTTATTTACTGTTTAACATAGACACTTTATAACCATAACTCAAAAGCCAACATGGCCACAAAGGGGAGAAAACTGACCCTTGAGCTCTGGGGAAACTTTGTGGTCGGATGTATATTTAAGCTTATGTTGTTTGAGTACATCTCATTACTCACTCCGAGTGACCCTTAGTGGGCCACATTAAAGTGATCAAGCTCACCGCAGAGTGACTAAATGGAAATATACAGCCCACTTTGCCTTCAAACTCTTCTCCTGAAACTGAAGGGCTTAAATTCCTAAGAGAGATTTCCCGGATTCCAGAACTCAATGACTATAGCTTAACTGGCTTAGCGTTCAGTCTTGGTCTTTATATCCTAATTAAGTTTGCTGAATGTGGGATCTTTCCACAAGAAGTGTTGTGTCAACTGGTCAATTTTTCTCTTAAACCAATTTGTGGCAAAAGGTGGCAAGTAAATTATACATACATGCACAGAGAGAGCTAGCAAGAGAGAGGGCTTGGTTTATTTACCAGCAGCCTTAGGAAATTTGAACATTTCAGTCATTATCATTACTGCTATAAATCAGCATGGGTGAATAGGCTGTGGTGAGATCTATTTTGCTTATTAAAATGGCTGTGTCCTGGTCCAGCATTTTCTGGATATGAACTGGACCTCAGATATGAATTGTTTGTGAAGGCAGACTAGTTAATGGTATAAACTGCAACTAAGCGTGGAACCTCAAGTAAGGTATTCTAAAGGTGACTTCCTATTTATTGACCAAGGTAGGGCAAAGGGAAATGTAATAGAAGAAAAATAGAGGAAAAGTGGTCTGTTAATCCGCTCCAGAGTCAAACAGCCATCCCTGGTTTCTTTCAGTGTCAGGACTAGAAGTGAAAGGGCACAGAAATTAAGGAAAATTCCACAGCATTATCAGGCAGTTACCCTTATTCAATCTATGTAAACTATAAGAATAAAATGGAGACGGGGGATTTTATTGATAAAAGTCAGCTGTTTGTTATCTGGAAAATTATTTGTGAGTGGGTCAGATAAGGATTTATGGTATCTATTATCTGTGAAATATGGTTTACATTACCTTCTGTTTACATTTGAATGAGTTATCTGTTTTGTTTTCCTCAGTGGCTTTAGTTGCCATCACATGGTTTTCTTTTTTATCCTGAAACTTGAACTTAAAAGAAATTTAAAGATGCTCAAGAGAGGTTCTTGAAATCTGAATTTTTTCAAGTTAAGTCTATGTTATTTTCAGAAAGAGGAAATTTACTTTGAAAAAAAAAATTGTAATGAAATAAACATGTATAAATAAACACGTATAAAATGAAATAAACATGTATAAATTTGATGACAATCTCATATAAATTATATAAAAATTCAAGCTCTGTTGGGTGGGGTGTTGAGAAGCTGTGGAGGAGGGAGCACTAGCAGGTGGAGGAAGGTTTGTGCCTCACTTCCCAGAGCCTTGCCAGCCCATTTCCTCTCATATTCTGTATTGTCTGCAGAGTAGAACCATCAGTGGCTAAGCAAAGGGCATGGATGGCACCCTTGTACTGAATATAGACCTAAAAGTGTGGGAGAGGGCAGTTAGGATTGTTGAGGGTGAGAGAGAACAGCAAGATGAGAGCGTACTGGGGTCACACAAAAGGGAAGTCTTTCTCCCAAATCCATTCTTTCTGTGGGCCTCACACTGTTACCAAGTTCAACTTCATACTACTCGCCATGTGACAGGCCAATAAATTGACAGATAAGTTGCTGGGGCAAGGAATAGTGACTTTAATTGGAAAGCCAGCAGACTGAGAAGATGATGGACTAGTGTCTCAGAGAACCACCTCACCTAAGTTTAAATTCAGGTTTCTTTTATACTAGAAAGGGAGGAAAGGATGTGGCTGGTTGTGACAAATTTCTTGGTGTTGGAATCATTTGTTTTTGCAATTGTCCACTTAGGTTAGCTCATGGTGTCCTGTAGACCTCCAACAAAACAAACATTCTTTGTTTTGCAACTTTTAATCTCCATATGAATGGAAAGGTGTTATACCTTTACAGGTCAGAGCCTTGAGAATGAGATATCCTGTATATTTCAGGCTATGGCAACATTCTTAACTTGTAGCAGAATTGTTCTTCCCTATTACAGCACATCAGCTGTGTAGCCTTAATGCTCCAGTGAGGACCAAAATGATCACTTGGCCTGTTCAGGACTCATGGATTCCATGGCCACATGACCTCTGGGCACACAGGGTCAGAACCACTCTCACACCCATTTGTTCACCCCCACACAGGAAGGTTCTTAGTTAGGCTGCAAAAATGGACCCCAGAACACTTGTCCATTCTGGAGTGCCTTGGGAAGGTGGTGTGACTGTCTCCATTCACAGACAAGAAAATTAAGGCCCAGAAAAATGGCACATAGTAACCTGGTCAATAGGGATGAACAGGACTCCTTAGGGATTCTGAGCCCCAGTCAGGGTACGTGGGGTGGCCCAGGCTGTCTGCTGCACCTGGATTGACTAACATACTTCCTCTTCATTAATCTCAGCTTCTGTCTCTGAAAGCGGCTGGAGTTTGTCTTTCCAGGAAGCCCAGAGAAAAGAGTCTCAGTAAAAGTCTTGGATGAGGTTGCAGAAGGTCCAGACCTGAGTTGAACTGCCTGGCATTCTATCTCTAGATTCACCCCAAGATGTCTCCCTTTGTTCTTCTGAAAGTGGTTTTGACTGCAAATGGACCTTCTGAGGTTGAAGGAGGTACACAGTTTGCTCTAGAATGTGACTGAGGTTTGGGGCATCCCTAATGTTTGTGGGGTCCCGGGCTAGAGTGAAAATGACAGCCCACCCACCAAATGCCTGTGTACATGCACTGGGAACATGAAACTACAAACTGTAAAAGATTGAAAATAAATTGAGTCAGGGAAAGATCTGGCTGTGGTCTATCTCACTGGTGCTGTGCTCCTAGGGAAGACGTATCATTCTTTACATCTGCAATTTATAGATTAGCACTTCTCTACTCTGACTGCAAATAAGAATTACTTGGGGACACTTATAAAAATTGCTGTTGGCTGTGCAACAATCCAAAACAATTAAATACAAGTAGCATGGGTAGAGTTTGTGTTCAGTTCAGCTCAGTTGCTTAGCCAAGTCCAGCTCTTTGTGACCCTATGGACTGTAGCACACCAGGCTTCCCTGTCCATCACCAGCTCCTGGAGCTTACTCAAACTCATGTCCATTGTGTCCGTGATGTCATCTGACCATCTCATCCTCTGTCGTCCCCTTCTTCTCCTGCCCCCAATCCCTCCTAGCATCAGGGTCTTTTCAAATGAATCAGTTCTTTGCATCAGGTGGCCAAAGTATTGGAGATTCAGATTCAGCATCAGTCCTTCCAATGAATACCCAGGACTGATCTCCTTTAGAATTGACTGGTTGGATCTCCTTGCAGTCCAAGGGACTCTCAAGAGTCTTCTCCAACACCACAGTTCAAAAGCATCAATTCTTCGGTGCTCAGCTTTCTTTATAGTCCAACTCTCACATCCATACATGACCACTGGAAAAACCATAGCCTTGACTAGATGAACCTTTGTTGGCAAAGTAATGTCTCTGCTTTCTAACATGCTGTGTAGGTTGGTTATAACTTCCCCTCCAAGGAGCAAGCGTCTTTTGATTTTGTGGCTGCAGTCACCATCTGCAGTGATTTTGGAGCCCCTCAAAATAAAGTCTGCCACTGTTTGCGTTTTTTCCCCATCTATTTGCCAGGAAGTGATGGGACTGGATGTCAAGATCTTAGTTTTCTGAATATTGAGTTTTAAGCCAACTTTTCCACTCTTCTCTTTCACTTTCATCTAGAAGCACTTTAGTTCTTATTCGCTTTCTGCCATAAGGGTGGTGTCATCTGCATATCTGAGGTTATTGATATTTCTCCCGGCCATCTTGATTCCAGCTTGTGCTTCAAAAGACTTAATGGAATTCTAAGGTGTAGCTAAGAGTGATAACATTTGATCCATAAAAGAAGGGATTTTTTTTGTTCTTTTAGAACACTTTTGGATCATAATATGTCAGATGCTATGAGAATTTCAGTTCACTATATCAAAGCATGTTTTGATGTAGTAGCTTTACCCTGTAGCTAAATCATTCTGAATTTCAGGGCCACCTTCATACTCTAAAGGTCTTATACCTCTTTTGGAAGAAATACTGCTTCCTGATGCTCTGTTCTAGTTTCAGAGAGTCTGTGTATATTTTTCCTACAAAAATTCACTTCATCTACTTAAAATCTCTCTTAAGCCAATTAATATATTTTTTCTTCTCCAGTGTTTTCTCTCATTCTGACCTAAAATGCATTCTTAACCCTTGTCTGGCCAGGTTCCTCCTTGTTAAACTATTAGTTAAAAAAGTTAATTCATTTTTTCATTAATCAGCTATTTATATCAAGTTCCCTCTGTGTTCATCATTGTCTCTGAAGGTGATTTCAAATGCTCCATGCACTTCATACTTATCCTTCTAATTGCTTCGAATGTTAGTCTGCCAAATGTAAGTAGGAATATGGCTGTTATTCTTAACTCAGATATATAGGCTGCTGCTGCTAAGTTGCTTCAGTTGTGTTCGATTCTGTGCGACCCCATAGATGGCAGCCCACTAGGCTCCTCTGTCCCTGGGACTCTCCAGGCAAGAACACTGGAGTGGGTTGCCATTTCCCTGTCCAATGCATGCATGCATGGGAAGTCACGTCAGTCATGTCTGACTCTGTGTGACCCCATAGATGGCAGCCCTCCAGGCTCCTCTGGCCACAGGATCCTCTAGGCAACAATACTGGAGTGGGTTGCCATGTCCTTCTCCAAGAGATATAGGGGTGCTACTTTAATAGAAGAACAAGAGCAGAGAAGTAATCTTCTTCTAGATTCTTCTATGTTTTGAGATAGTGGAAGTTAACTTTTAACTTTCACTCCCCACTTGATTTCTAAGAATTGAAAGAACAGTTTATCACAGGTTCATGCAGATTAATAAATAAGAGCCCAGGTGTCTTTGGAATGGCAGCCTTCCAGTTCTTCTGAAACTACAAAAATGTAATTCAAAGGATTGGTTGCAGTCAATAAGATCAAGGGTGAGTTTACTCCCCCCACCATCTCAGCACAACAGCTTGAGATTCCCTCTTGGTTGTGCTCTTCTGGTCCGTGGTGGCTCAGACAGTAAAGAGTCTGCCTGCAATGTGGGAGGCTTGGGTTTGATCCTTGGGTTGGGAAAATCCCCTGGAGAAGGAAATAGCAATCCACTCCAGTGTTCTTGCCTGAAAAATCCCATAAATGGAGGAGCCTGGCAGGCTACAGTCCATGGAGTCGTAAAGAGTCGACTAACACTAATGCCTCTGGATCACTGTCGGGCTTTCAAAGGTAGTACAGAAAATGCAATAAGCATCAGGAACTTGAATTGGCTCTGAATCTACCAAAGCTACCGTATACTGGGGCCCAGCTTTGATGATGCATAGTATTCTTGTTGGAAGGGGTAATTTTATAATTAAAGACAACATATCTCTTCTTATTTAAGTGGAAGTTTTGTTGGCATTATTTCTTTTGATTTTATTCTTACTTCATAAGAAGAAAAGCAAGTCCACGTGGTTTATAGGAGAGAAACTTGGTTAACTGCTCAGATTGAGACTGAGAATCTTGAAAGGTGATAGGAATTAGGAATTGAATACAACCTCTCTTACCATGAATACAATGTTAGCAACCATGTACAGAGATGATGCAAAACAGTGAGAAACTTCATGTCAAGTAAGTGAAAGAAGATAAAACTGTTAGCAGGTCATCTCAGAACATGGGAAAGGAGAAAATGGGGGTACAGAGGATACTTAGAGATCAAAGGGGTGGGCACCTCGTGTGTCTTGAAGGATTTAGTGAATAGATAAAGTGGTGGAAGTTGGGGGACAGGAAGGGTGCTCACTGCTACATAGTGCTTGATATTGTTGATTCTAGGACCTCTCAGCTGACAGAGTATGTCAATATATGTGTGTATATATGCTCATGTATATATCTGCAATATTTCTAACGTAAGCTTATGTCTCTGTTCTAAACTAAACATGAGTTCCTAATGGTGTCATCAACTTTAACTGACTGCCACATGGATCAATCTATTCTTCTTCTCTTGTTTGTGCAAAGCCTCCCATTCTAACAGGGAGAGAAATCTGGCTGCCACCATCTTCCAGCCAATTACTTACATTGTTCAATCCAGTACACACATGTAGTACTTTTGGGATTGTTAACCCATACCTCCATTGTAAACAGCTTTATCTACTAGAGCACAGTGCTGATATACAGTTCTTTTATGCCTTCAGTCTCAAAGACACTACACATTTCTAAAGTGAGTTAAGTCAGCATTTTCTCTCCATCCCCTTTGGTGAGATTGTTTCATGCATTTTTATCACAGATCAGATCATTTTGTCACATTCAGTATTCCATCCTGGTATCCTCTGACAACCTGATTATATATATATATATATATTTTTTTTTTTTTTCATACATTATGGCTCACTCTTTTATTAAAACATTTTATTTATTTATTTATTTTTTGGTTGTGCCCGGTCTTTGTTGCTGTGGGGAGCTACTCTCTAGCTGTGTTACAACAGGGGCTTCTTATTGCACTGGCTTCACTTGTTGTGGAACACAAGCTCTAGGTTGCTTAGGCTTCAGTAGTTGCAACGCATGGGCTCAATAGTTGCAGCTCCCAGGCTCCAGAGCACAGGATCAATAGTTGAGGGCTTAGTTGCTCCCTGGCATGTAGGATCCTTCCTGTCATGTCTCTTGCACAGGCAGGCAGACTCTTCTCCACTGAGCCACTGGGGAAGCCTAAGACTCCCTCTTTATATAAAACTCCATGGATTTTTACAGATTCAAAGTCATGTATCTATCATTGCAATATGTGGAATAGTTTCACCAGCCTAAACATTTTTTTGTATTTTATGTATTCAATCATCTTTTGCCCCCTACCCTCCAGGAAACCTGCAACCACTTATCTATTTACTCTCTCTCTAGTTTTGTCTTTCCAGAATGTTCTAGAAATTGAATCACATACTATGTAGTCTTTTTAGACTATTTCCTTTTACTTAGCAAAATGTATTTAAAATTCATCTATGTCTTTGCTAGCTTGATAATGTATTCCTTTATATTGTTAAATAATAGTCCATTGTATGGACATAACAACTTGTTTAAGCATCTTGGTTGTTTCCAATTTTCATAAAGTATGAATAGATCTGCTACAATCACATGTTGGTTTTTGTGTGACTTCAAGTTTTTAAATCAATGAGATAAATATAATTTATATTTATATTGTTGTGATTGTTGGAATTTATAGTTGGATTATATTTACCTTTGAAAAAAACTGCCAAGCTGTCTTGTAAAGTAGCTATTTTGAGTTCCTGCCAGCAATGAAGGTGAGTTTCTGTTGCTCTACATCTTTTCCAACAATTCATATTATACTTTTGTTAATAAAAAATTAAACTCTTTAATGGATGTGTAGTTGTATCCTGTCGTTGTTTTAAGTTTCAATTCCTAATTACAAATGATGTTGAACAATTTTTCACATGCTTTATTGACCACCTGTATATCCTTTTTGGTGAGGTGTCTGTTCAGATCTTTTGCCCATTTTTAATTGTATTTTTTGTTCTCTTATTGTTGAGATTTATGAGTCCTATGATTATTATGTGTTCTTATAATTTGCAAATAATTTTTCACAATCTGTGGTTTGTTCTTTCATTATCTCAATAGTGTCACTCATGGAGTTTTGAATTTTAATAAAATTAAAGTTTTGAATTTTAATAAAATTCGCTTTTTTTCTTTTTGGGGTTGTGGTTTTGATGTTGTATATTTAAAAAGTCACATATATTTTCCCATCTTCTAGAATTTTTATTGTTTTGCATTTTACAGTTAGATCTATGATCTACACTGAGTAATTTTTTTTGTGAGAAATGTATAAAGTCTAAGTTCACAGTTTTAGCACACGGACATCTAATTTTTCTAGCACCATTTGTTGAAAAGGTTATCTGATTTCCAAAGAATCTTTTTCACTTTGTCAAAGGTCAGCTGATTATATTTACGTCAGTCTATTTCTAGACTCTTTATCCTGTTGTATTGATCTATGTGTCTATTATTTTGACAATAGAATGCTATCTTGATTGCTGTACCTTTATAGTAAGACTCGATATTAGGTAGTATCAGTCTTCCAGTCTTTTTTATTTTTTTTCAGTATTATGTTGTTTATTCCAGGCCTTTGGCTTTTCCATACAAACTTTAGAACCAGTTTCTCAGTATTTACAAAATAACTTTTATAGGTTTGATTGGAATTATGTTGAATTATAGTTAATTTGGAAAAAATTTAATTTTAACAATGTAGGCTTCTAATCCATGAACATAGAATATCTTTCCATTTATTTATAGCTTTTAAAGTTTCTTTTCTCATTGTTCTATAACTATCTGAACATAGAATCTTAAAACATTTTGCTAGATTTATGTCTACTTCATTTCTTTGTCCTAGTGTAAGTGATATTGTGTCTTTGATTTCTAATTTGTTATGTAATTTTAGTAAATTGTGTCTTTCAAGGAATTTGTTCATTTAACTAGCTTGTCAAATTTATTGGCATAAAGTTGTTCCTAACTGTTTTTATTGTTTTTTAAAATGTATGTGGAATCTGGAAGGATGTCCTCTCTTTCTTTAACAAGTGAAATTTGGTAATTTTTTCTTTATTTTTTATTGATACATCTAGGTAGAGGTTTGTAGAAGGCACTGGCATCCCACTCCAGTACTCTTGCCTGGAGAATCCCATGGGTGGAGGAGCCTGGTAGGCTGCAGTCCAAGGGGTCACTAAGCGTCGGACACAACTGAGTGACTTCACTTTCACTTTTCACTTTCATGCATTGGAGAAGGAAAAGGCAAACCACTCCAGTGTTCTTGCCTGGAGAATCCCAGGGATGGGGGAGCCTGGTGGGCTGCCATCTATGGGGCTGCACAGAGTCAGACACGACTGAAACGACTTAGCAGCAGCAGCAGCAGCAGATAGAGGTTTGTGCTTTGAACTGAACTGAGTCTTTTCAAGAGACCTCTTCTCACTTCTGTATCTATTTTCTACTTAATTGATTCTACTTTGTTTTCATTTTATTGTTTTGTTCCTTTTACTTTAATTTCCTCTTCTTTTACTAGCTCCTTAAGATGAAAGCTCAGATCATTGCTCTTAAATCTTTTGTCCTTTCTAGATATTTCCGTTTAACCATTGCTGTAGCTGCATTCCTCTAAATCTTGTTGTATTTTGCTTCCATTATCATTCAGTTCAAAATATTTTCTAATTTCCTTGGGTATTTCTTTTTTGATTCATGAGTTATTTAGAACTTTGTTGCTTAGCTTCCAAATGTTTAAGGATATCTTTTTGCTATTGACTCCTTGTATCATACTTCTATTGTTTTTAGAGAATATGCTTTGTATGCAGAGAAGGAAATGGCAACCCACACCAGTGCTCTTGCCTGGAGAATCCCATGGATGGAGGAGCCTGGTAGGCTACAGTCCATGGGGTCACAAGGAGTTGGATATGGCTGAGTGACTCCACTTCACTCACTTATTACTTTATCATTGGAGAAGGAAACGGCAACCCACTCCAGTATTCTCACTCGGACAATCCCATGGACCGAGGAGCCTGACGGGCCATGGTCCATGGGGTCACAGAGGGTTGGACTCGTTTGGAGTGACTAAGCAGCAGCAGCATGCTTTGTATGACTCCAGTTCTTTGAAGTGGACTGAGATCTTTCATGGCCCAGCAGCTGATCTATTTCATAAATATTCCACATATGCTTGGAAAATATGTGAATTCCACAGTTGGTATGTGTAGTGTTCTATAAATATCAGTAAAGTTAAATTGGCTAATAATCTTATTCAAGTCTTTATTTATTAATTTTTGTGATTCTACAACCTTATTTGACAATAACAGTTGGTTCTCATCCATATTCACTGCCTGTAGCTTTTTGAAAGTGATGACAGGTGGGTAGGCAATCAACATATAGAGCTTGTTTGGTGAATCTTCATCTTCATTACATTTTCTGGACAATCACACATCAGTGTGATATGGGACATTCCTTATTCCCTTGGCCCAGATAGCTTTATTAAGTCTGGTGTCAGCGTGTACATCTGGAGTTCCCATCTCCTTCATGGCAAATTTCCAGATTTCTTTGAGTGCCTGAGGGGAACACTTCTTGAAACTCATTCCATAGATGTGGCTGTAAGTGTTGATAGTGTATTTTCTGGCCACTACCTCGCTGATGGCGAACCAGCCCTTCTTCTTGCCACCTTTCTTTGAGGGAGCCATTCTGCTTGACTCTTATTGGAAAGCATTTTAAAATGCATTTGTTTTAATCAAGTACTGGAATAGAAAAGTTAACATCTCCATTTTTTAATTAGAATTTGTCTCTTTCTAGATTAGCTCTGTCAGTTTTTTGCACTGAGTATATTGAAGCTTTGTATTAGATGAAAACACATTTAGGGTTGTTATCTTTTCTTAATAAATTGTTATTGCATCATTATGAAATGTCTATCTTTACTCTGTTGTGTGCTAAGTCGCTTCAGTCGTGTCCGACTCTTTGTGACCCCATGGATTGTAGCCCACAGGCTCCTCTGTCCATGAAATTCTCCAGGCAAGAATACTGGCATGGGTTACCATGCCCTGCTCCAGGAGAGCTTCTTAACCCAGGGCTTGAACCTACATCTCTTATATCTCCTGCATTGGCAGGTAGGTTCTTTACCACCAGCGTCATTTGGGAAACCCTTATTCCTGTTATTACTTCTTATTATGAATTATACTTCTTGTGTAGCCCCACTAGCATTCTTCTGATTAGTTATTTGCATGGTATAATTTTCCAATCTTTTTTTTTTTTTTTAACATGTGTCTATACTTGAAGTCCATTTCTTGAAAACAACATATTAATGTATGCTATTTCAGTTCAGTTCAGCTGCTCAGTTGTGTCCAACTCTTCACAACCCCATGCACCACAGCATGCCAGGCCTCCCTGTCCATC
Organism: Neotragus pygmaeus; assembly: GCA_006410875.1. Taxonomy (NCBI): domain Eukaryota; kingdom Metazoa; phylum Chordata; class Mammalia; order Artiodactyla; family Bovidae; genus Neotragus; species Neotragus pygmaeus. The sequence goes on along the minus strand of SJYV01043663.1, from coordinate 2,122,797 downwards.
AGCAACTCCTGGAGTTTACCCAAACTCATGTCCATTGAGTCAGTGATGCAATCCAACCATCTTATCCTCTGTCGACCCTTTCTTCTACTGCCCTCAGTCTTTCCCAGCATCAGGGTCTTTTCCAAAGAGTTAGCTCTTTGCCTCAGGTGGCCAAAGTATTGGAGTTTCAGCTTCAGCATCAGTCTTTCAGAATCTCCTTCAGAATGGACTGGTTGGATCTCCTTGCAGTCCAAGGGACTCTCAAGAGTCTTCTCCAACACCACAGTTCAAAAGCATCAATACTTCAGTGCTCAGCCTTGTTTATAGTCCAACACTCATATCCATACATGACCACTGGAGTAACCATAGCCTTGACTAGTCGGACATTTGTTGGCAAAGCAATGTCTCCCTTTTTTAAATATGCTGTCTAGGTTGGTCATAAATTTCCTTCCAAGGAGCAAGTGTCTTTTAATTTCAGGACTGGAATCACCATCTGCAGTGAGTTTTGAGCCTAAAAAAATAAAGTCTGTCACTGTTTCCACTGTTTCTCCATCTATTTGCCATAAAATGATGGGACCAGATGCCATGAGCTTAATTTTCTGAATGTTGAACTTTAAGCCAACTTTTTAAAACTCCTCTTTCACTTTCATCAAGAGGTTCTTTAGTTCTTCTTCACTTTCTGACATAAGGGTGTTGTCACCTGCATATCTGAGGTTATTGATATTTCTCCCGGCAATCTTGATTCCAGCTTGTGCTTCATCCAGCCAGTGTTTCTCATGATGTACTCTGCATATATTAAATCAGTAGGGTGACAGTATACAGCCTTGATGTACTCCTTTTCCTATTTGGAACCAGTCTGTTGTTCCATGTCCAGTTCTAACTGTTGTTTCCTGACCTACATACAGGTTTCACAAAAGGAAGGTTACGTGGTCTGGTATTCCTATCTCTTGAAGAATTTTCCACAGTTTGTTGTGATCCACACAGTCAAAGGCTTTGGCATAGTCAATAAAGAAGAAATAGATGTTTTTCTGGAACTCTCTTGCTTTTTTGATAATCCAGAATATGTTGGCAATTTGATCTCTGGTTCCTCTGTCTTTTCTAAATCCAGCTTGAATATCTAGAAGTTCACAGTTCATATATTGCTGAAGCCTGGCTTGGAGAATTTTGAGCATTACTTTACTAGTGTATGAGATGAGTGCAATTGTGTGGTAGTTCGAGCATTTTTTGGCATTGCCCTTCTTTGGGATTGGAATGAAAACTGACCTTTTCCAGTCCTGTGGCCACTGCTGAGTTTTCCAAATTTGCTGGCATATTGAGTGCAGCACTTTCACAGCATCAACTTTTAGGAATTGAAGTAGCTCAATTGGAATCCCATCACCTCCACTAGCTTTGTTCATAGTGATGCTTCCTAAGGTCCACTTGACTTCACATTCCAGGTTGTCTGGCTCTAGGTGAGTGATCACAACATTGAGATTATCTTGGTCATGAATATCTTTTTTGTACAGTTCTTTGGTGTATTTTTGCCACCTCTTGGTTAAAATATTTTGCTTCTGTTAAGTCCATACCATTTCTGCCCTTTTTTGTGCCTATCTTTCTATGAAATGTTCCCTTGGTATCTCTATTTTTCTTGAAGAGATCTCTAGTCTTTCCCACTATGTTCTTTCCCTCTATTTCTTTGCATTGATTGCTAAGGAAGGCTTTCTTATCTCTCCTTGCTATTGTTTGGAACTCTGAGTTCAAATGGTTATATTTTTACTTGTTTAGTTCAATGATCTTTACCTTTTAATTGTAGTTGTAGTCCATTCACAGTTGCAATAGTTATTATGTTTGAATTTAAGATCACCATTGCCTTTTTTGTTTTCTGGTCCTCTTTTCATCATTTCTGTCTTCTTTAATTAATGAAGTATTTAAAACAACATTCTATCTTAACTTACCTGCTGATTCTTAGCCATTTTAGTGATTGCCATAGGGATTACAATATACATCCCTTATATCACCATAGTCTACCTTGAATTAGCATAATATTTCTTCAAGTATCATATAAAAAACTTACTATGGCCTGTTTTACTTGATTTGTCCCATTCTTAGTGCTATTGTTGTCTTTCATTTTACCTCTGCATTTTATAAACCCTGCTGTACATTTTTATGCACTATGAATAGTATATTATATTTTTTAAATGGGAACAATAGTTTCCAGTTACTTGCATATACATGCTTCCAGACATTCTATACCCCTTCATTTTGGTTTCTGTTTCTATCTGATATCATTTCCCTTCAGCACGAAAATCTTTCTGTTATATTTCTTTCTTCAGGGGAAATTTCTCTTGGCAATTGTTTTCGTCATTCTTTTTTTCTATTATTTATAGAGGATATTTTCAGTTGATATAGAATCCTAGGTCAAGAGTCGCTCCTTTTCCTTCTAGTATTTTAAAGATTTCTTGTCATTGTCTGGCTTGTACTAATATTCACTGATATTTTCTTTTGTAGTATATACTCTTTTGTTAGTTTACCCAGTAAAATTTTCATTTCAGCTATTGTAGTTTGTAGTTTTTTATTTTACCTGAAATTATTTTATGGTTTCTTTTTCTCCGCTGAGCTTTCTTCATTTCTTTAATCATTATGTCCATCTTTTCCTTTGAATCAAAGAATGTATTTCTAATAACTGTTATAAAGTCTTTTTATGGTAACTCTAACATCTATATCATTTCAGCATGCCTATTGAAGTGGGTTGCCATGCCCTGCTCCAGGGGATCTTCCTGACCCAGGGGATCTTCCTGACCCAGGGGGTCTAAACTGCATCTCCTGCAATTCCTGCACTGCAGGCGGATTCTTTACCGCTGAGCCACTGGGGAAGCCCCATATCATCTCTCAGTTCAGTTCAGTCGCTCAGCTGTGTCTGGCTGGTTGCGATCCCATGGACTGCAGCACGCCAGGCTTCCCTGTCCATTACCAGCTCCTGGAGTTTACCCAAACCCATGTCCATTGAGTCAGTGATGCCATCCAACCATCTCATCCTCTGTNAAAAAACTGAAAAGCAGATACAGAGCAGGGATGTCTCTGTGACTCTCCCACGAGATCTAATTGGCCTTGAGATCCCCAAAACACATCCTCAGGGTGGTCTTCTAGATTAGGAACCATTTAGGCCTGAAGTAGACCTCTTTTCTCTATCAGTAGAGATTATCTTGGCTGCAAGGAACAGCCCGCTTAAATTTGTATGATTAATTAAGGAAACTGACTAACCCACAGCTCTTAAAAGCAGTGATTAGATATGACTTGATCAGAGCTGTGGCTCATTTCTCTTCGATTCTCTTTCTCCTCTTTCCATGTGTCTGCTTCACATTGGCCAAAGTAGTTTTAAGACTAACTTCATAAATATGTCCAGAGGAAGAGAAGGCATCCTGGTGCCTGGTGGCTCTCCCTCAAAGCCAAAAAGAACACTCTATCAGAGGTCCCCTGCAGGCATCCGGGGACCTTATTGTGACACATTTATTCCAGAATCAATAGCGGTGACACTGAGAACTATCCTTAAACCAATCAGAAATCCCCTGGAACTGGGGATGGGCTCAGCTTCCCTTGCAGTCCTTAAGCTGTGTTGGTGAAAGTTAGATTCCTGGATTTAAAGAGAGGTGCTTTGCTCCTAGGCATACACCCTGAGAAAACCATAATTGAAAAAGACGTGTGTACCTCCATGATCACTGAAGCACTATTTACAGTAGCCAGGACAGGGAAGAAACCTAGATATCCATCAACAGATGGATGGATAAAGAAGTTGTGGTACATATATACAATGGAATATTACTCAATCATAAAAAGGAATAAATTTGAGACAGTTCTAGTGAGGTGGATGAACCTAAAGGCTATTATACAGAGTGAAGTTTAAGTCAGAAAGAGAAAAACAAACATTGTATATTAATACGTGTGTGTGTGTGTGTGTGTGTGTGTGTGTGTGCGCTCACACTAAGTCACTTCAGTTGTGTCTGACTCTGGGCAACTCTATGGACTGTAGCCCATCAGGCTCCTCTGTCCATGGGATTCTCTAGGCAAGAACACCAGAATGAGTTGTCTTGCCTTCCTCCAGGGACTGAACCCACATTTTTGATGTATCTTGCATTGGCAGGCAGTTTCTTTACCACTAGCACCACCTGGGAAGCCCCACATACATATATGGAATCTAGAAAAATGGTACTGCTGAAACTGTTTGCAGGGCAGGAATAGAGGGGCAGACATAGAGAATGGATTTGTGGACACAGCCAGGGAAGGGGAAGGTGGGACAAACTGAGAGAGTAGCACTGAAACATATACGTGCTGCTGCTGCTAAGTCGCCTCAGTTGTGTCTGACTCTGTGCAACCCCATAGACAGCAGCCCACCAGGCTCCCCCGTCCCTGGGATTCTCCAGGCAAGAACACTGGAGTGGGTTGCCATTTCCTTCTCCAATGCGTGAAAGTGAAAAGTACCATGGATAAAAGAGATAGCCAGTGGGAAATTGCTGTGTAAACAGGGAGCTCAAACCAGTGCTCTGACAACCTAGAGGGTGGGATGGTGGGGAAGGGAGGCTCGAGAGGTAAGGGAGATCTGTATACTTATGTTCCAAGGTGTTCTATAGCAGAAACCAACACAACAGTGTAAAGCAATTATCCTCCAACTAAAAATAAAGTTTTAAAACAGAGGGGTGCTTTGGAAAGGGGGAGAAGAACTGGGAGAAAACAAACAACATCCTCTGCATTTCACGTGGCAGCCCTTCCCTTTTCTCAGTCCGCATTCCTGGGGTCCAAGAAGAGAAATAATAACCAGAGCGACAGTCCACAGGAGTCTCGGATTCGGGTATGAGTTTTAGCCAAGACTGTGGGCTTGTCCTAGGCAGTTTACATAGACTTGAAAATCACTGACCCATTTCATTTCCTCCAGTGATGTGCCCAATTGTCAGTTCTATATTCTGACAGAGGCTTTTAAAAGCTCTATGCTCAATTCTTTGGAATTGAGAATACTGAGTGATACCAATAATGAAGTCGTATCTTTACAACACCTCTCTTCATTTTTCATTGTCATTAAGCCGGAAAATTCAACTATTCAGCATGATGATCATTTCCAGCCTTTGATAAGATTTTTCCATTTTCTCTCTATTTTAATGCTTTTAAATTGTAATAAAGCTTTAAAGACTGAGCTACCAATAGTTTCATTTGTCTGTCTTTCAACTGTAATGAATACAGATGGGCACAGAGGAAAGGGAATCCAGGATTTGCTCTAATCCTATAATCTTTCTCATTTGCTTGTGAAAGGTTGAATAATTCCAGATGAATACCTTGTAATGCTAGCGTTTTCTCATACCAATGATTTATTTTCTCAACACTAAAGGAATATTCAATATAATATGCATATATAAGCTACAAAATAGTAAACACCCACATATGAAAAGCCGTAAGTAACCAGTATAATCAGAAATAATATGTAGGTCTGCATGCATATACACATATCACTAAATAGAGAAACACTTCCTACAAAAGAGACCACAGATATGACTAAATAAAAACGTACTGAGAGCATTTTCTGCCCCATAAAATAAGAAATTATTTTGTTTGCTTTCTAACAATGTTTGTCCAAATATTACAGTTGATCTATCCGTATTGTGATACACTGTGACATTAAAATTCTTCCACTGGAGTCCACTTGGAAAATTTCATTTTATTTCCCTGTCTTTTACCCTGTCATTTGTCANGAAATTATTTTGTTTGCTTTCTAACAATGTTTGTCCAAATATTACAGTTGATCTATCCGTATTGTGATACACTGTGACATTAAAATTCTTCCACTGGAGTCCACTTGGAAAATTTCATTTTATTTCCCTGTCTTTTACCCAGTCATTTGTCAGTCTAGTTATGTGAAGAAAAAAAAAAAAAGAATTAACTTCTTGCTCATACGTCTCTGGAGAATTGATGCATTCTACATAAATTTCACTGTTTCCCCAGTTGAAAAAAGAATCAAACCCTGAGCGTTCTAGGGTCATCGAAGCAAGAAGAATATTAATCAGCTCAATTTCCCTTGATCTGGTGGTACACGTAGTACAATGTGTAGCTAGCTAGAATAATACAACTAATAAGGATGATGATATCATAAAATGATATAGATAATAGTAAGTAGTGATCTTATGATCCACAGTGAGCTCTGCCTATTAACTGAGAAAAATTGCATGAAATGGCAAACCTTTACAAAGTTGGAGCATAAAGCATCTTTGAAGGAAAATTCTGAGTGAGGAGTGGTAGATATATGGGATACATGTTTATTTCCTCTTTAGTTTCATCTGTCTCTTGCAAAAGAGTTTCTCCAATTCCATCCTGTTACCGACACTCCCACTTTGATGAAAATGCTTTTCCCTCTCTAATATTCTGACTCGAATGTGTATGGAATCAAACTCCAATTCATCTGTCCCCATATAAGAGAAGCTGGAGTTAATTTCCAAATGAGACAAAAATACCCAGAGAACTTAAGATTTAAATTTACAAAACATAGTTTCCAGATTCCAGCTCACTCAGTTCATAAGCCCTGTTTCATTTAACATCCTATTTCATATGCGTTAAAAGAACTAAAGAAAGGTAGTTCAGGTTATTTTCCCTATGTTGAGGATGAATTTGAAAGAGAACTAGAACATTAAGAGATTGTATGTGTATAGTAATGCTCATGTATGGAAACTAGAAAAATGGTACTGATGAACCTATGTTCAGGGCAGGAATAGAGACACAGACACAAAGAACAGACTTGTGGACACAGCGAGAGAAGAGGGTGGGACAAACTGAGAGAGTAGTACTTGAACCATACACATCACCACAGGTAAAACAGAAGGCTGGTGGGGTTGCTGTATAACACGGGGAGCTCAACCTGGTGCTCTGAAACAACCTAGAGTTGGGTGGTGGGAGGTGGGAGGGACGGTTAAGAGTGAGGGGATGTACCTATACTTACACTGATTCACATTGTTGTAGCAGAAACACACACAACATTGTAAAGCAATTATCCTCCAATTAAAAAAAATTTTTTTTAATATATCGTTACTAATAATGGGCTTTCCTGGTGGCGCAGTGGTGAAGAAGCCACCTGCCAAGGCAGGAGACACAAGAGACACAGCTTCCATCCCTGGGTTGGGAAGAGCCCCTGGAGAAGGAAATGGCAACTCACTCCAGTATTCTTGCCTGGAGAATCCCACGGACAGAGGAGCCTGGCGGGCTACAGTCCGTGGGGTAGCAAAGCTGGACACAGCTGAGCACACACACATACTAATTATAAATAAAGACACACTCTTGGGAAAGATGTTTTTTAAAACGATTTACAGTGAAAGTGTTAGTCACTCAGTCCTGTCCAACTCTTTGCGACCCCATGGACTGTAGCCTACCAGGCTCCGCTCACCATGTTACATGGTTCCCAAAAAAAGATGATATATATAGTTCAATTGTGAAAATGTATTATTTTATAGACAGGTATATCTTTTTATTCAAATTCAAGCACATTTAAATTAATAATATCATCAATTTAAAACATTTACTGGAGTTTCCTCCAGAAATTCCGGAGTATCAAAAATACAGTCCTTTGGGTATTAAAGCCTAGTTTGGTTTCATTAATGAAGGTTTTGGTTTCATTAATGAACAGTAGGTGGTTTAGACCAAACCTATGGCTGAGAATGACTTGAAAAGTTGAACAAATACTTTTTAAACGTTTGAAGGCACAGAGAGACAATAGAGCTGCGACAAATGTCATAGCCAAGGTCCAGAAGAATAAGGACATTCACAAAGTGAGTCTGAAGTTTGGAACCATTTTTATACCACAAAACTGTGCCAGTGTTCCAGCAGAAGTGTCTGAGAGGCTGAGAAACTGACAAGAGTTTTTAACAGACTCACAGGGCTAGGAGACTAAACCTGGAATTTAGGGCTTAACTGGGAAGGGATAGCAGCTGATAAATCCAGGACCCACCCTGCCGCCATCTCCCAAGGCATAGGGTTGAGATCCTTGAGGACCNAACTCAACACAGAAACAAACAACCTGATTAAAAATGAGTGGAAACACTGAATAGACACTTTTCCAAAGAGGAAATGCAAATGGCCATTAGGCACATGAAAAGTTGTTCAAATCTCTAATTACCAGTAGAATGCAAATCAAAACCACAACAAATAGCATCTCAAACATGTCAGAATGGCTATCATCAAAAAGAAGACAAAATTGTTTGTGAGGATGTAGAGAAAAGGGAATTCTCATACACTGTTGGTGGGGATGTAAGTTGGTGCAGCTGCTGTGGAAAACAGTGTGGAGGTTCCTAAAAAAAAATAAACATAGAACTACCATATTACCCACTAATTCCAACCCTGTGTATACATTAAAAAAATCAAAAAAAAATAATAAAAACAAACAGACTAATTTGAAAAGATATATGCACCCCAGTGTTCACAGCAGCATTATTTACAACTGTCAATAGAAGCAACCTAAATATCCATCAACAGATGAATGGATAATGAAGATGTGGTATATAGATAATGGAATACTATTTAGCNAAAAAATAATAAAAACAAACAGACTAATTTGAAAAGATATATGCACCCCAGTGTTCACAGCAGCATTATTTACAACTGTCAATAGAAGCAACCTAAATATCCATCAACAGATGAATGGATAATGAAGATGTGGTATATAGATAATGGAATACTATTTAGCAAAAAAAAAAAAAAAGAATGAAATTTTGCTGTTTGAAATAATATGGATGAACTTGAAGGGCATTATGCTAAATGAAATAAGTCAGAGAAAGACAAATACTGCATGGTATCACTTATGTACTGATTCTAAAACATAGACCAAACTAGTGAATAAAACAAACAAACAAACAAAAGCAGTCACAGATATAGAGAACAAGTCACAGGTTATAAGTGGTGAGAGGGAAGTGAGGGGCAATATAGGATAAGAGGTAAAGGATTATATGGGATCATATGAAAGCATATGTGTGAAAGTTTTAAAAATTGTAAAGTACTACAGAACTTGAAGAATCTTTCATTCAGTAAAAACATAGTAAAGTATATAGGTATATAACACACATATACACACACCGTCCATTTTGTAACAGCCAAATTTTTGTTCTATTTTCTTACATGTTTCAGTTTAATATTTGTTAAATCTGACAAAATTCTTAAAATTTACTTCTTAAAAAATGTTCTGGCCCTACTAACTTAATCATTACTTCTCTATTCTGTGATCCGGTAGATGACAGAGATAGTATTACAAATTCTCTAAGATTTGCGCTACAAATTCACTGCTACAAGGTTTAAATTTCAGTGCATCTAAACATATTAATGATTTGTATCTAAAATTCTAAAACAGCTACTAGGTTAACATCATTACAATTTCTCATTAGGAAAAAGAAGATCCAAATTAAGTCAGTATTATTTTTCTTTGTTCTCCATGAAGTTAAATATCTATGATTTGAAATCACTGATCTTTTTTTAATCAAGAGATAAGAAAGAATATCTCTTCTTAGTTCAACTTTATACAAAGATGGCCCTCTCATAACTGTGATATTTTATTTAGAGAAAATTCTAGTTGTCAACCATGCTTTTTTGGTGTTCTTCAGGGTAGTTAATAAGATCTACAATAACCTGTGAAATAACTATGAAAACATGTCATATTAACATATACAGTAGTATGTATAGTTCCAGCCAAATCACTGGCAATTTCCCTGTTCTTAGACTGAGGAAGTGACATGACAATAAAATAAAATTGCCTACCCTGTAATAACTGTGAGAAGAGAAATGTGGCAGATTAAGATAAACCTCTTACTGAGATTTCATTGTAGCATGTTTAGTAGATTGATTTTTAATCATTATCGTAAACAAGAAACAGATTAAGAAACCTCAGACAAAAATATGTCCTATAAAAATGTATTTTTAACTTTATTCTCTATTTTTACTTCTTTAGAGACATTGCTGTAAGTGTTCACAGTATGGTCATTGAGAAGTGAAAATTTCTGGGATCAATAACAGATTTTAAAAATTTTGAAAATGTTTGCTAACTATATTGTTGGGCCAGATTTCTTCAGGCCCCCAGAGCTAGTTCTAAAGCCTGCTCATGTCTGGCTAAACACCAACCTCATGATATCATCTTATGCTTATGATTTTCTCAACCTTATATTCAATGTCAGTCAGTTTTAGATGTAAGATTCTTGAGGAACAACTGAAGGTTATATTTTGGTAGAAGATACTGTAAATTAGAAATCTCAAGGCCCAGATTTGATCTTGTTTACCAATAACTGGCTGAATTTATAAATGCATTTATTTTGGCAACTTTTATTGGTGAAGTAATTATGGAAGAATAAACCAGGTGATCTCTAATTTCTTTAAACATCCATATTTTCTAAGAAGCTTAGATATCTCTTAAATGTGAAGACTCCCATAGTCTATTCATTTTTGAAGGCTAACTGATTTATTTCTTTGGAAAGTCTGAGTTAAAGGAGATTCCATGACAGGACATAATTTAGAACATGTACCTAAGGTAAGATCTTAGACTTTTAGATATTTTAGGCAGTTTTATAGTTTTTCAGAAGTGTATGACAGCAATCAAATGTGCATTTTTGACCATGAGCACATGTTTTGATTATAAATTATCTGCTGATCCTGTATTTTTCTGTAGCACATTGCTGGTCACATAGTAGGGGTTCCATATATGTTCATGAATTGAACTTCCCCATTTCTCAGTTAGCCTAGGGCCTAGCATTTAGCTTTTATGTAAGAAAATCTTGGAGGGAATGAGGTTATTTAATTGTTAAACTACTGCCTGTCAGGAACTCAGTAGGTGTTCAGTAGCTCTATTGTGATGATGGATAATGCCTATTTTAATGCAAGACTTAGTTTTATGTGGCTATTTGTCATTGCTTTTGATAATACCTCTTTTGCATAATATCTCAGAGCTCAGAGAACAGGTTCTTATTTTTTAAGTTTATACCCTTTAGTTGTATGGTGATATTTCAGGAAATTTATAGCCCTTCTGAACCTCCACAATATGGTCATCCTAATGTAAATATTGTGTACAAAGAGGGTAAACATGTTAAAAAGGAATATAAAAGCAAATATCAATCATTTTCCCAAAAAGGATATTATAGTTCTTCCAAATCTACCACACAGCAATGAATTTTAGACAACTTTCGGGCTTCCCTGGTAGCTTAGATCGTAAAGAATCTGATGCAGTGCAAGAGACCTGGATTTTATCACTGTGTCAGGAATATGGAGAAGGGAATGGCAACCCACTCCAGTTTTCTGGCCAGGAAAATTCCATGGACAGAACATGGGGCTGTAAAGAGTCCATATGAATAAGCGACTAACACTCACTTTCTATCACTTTCCCCAGACTAAAAAGGTAATAGTACATTGATGTTGCAGACAAGTTACAGGCTAATTGATGACCTGTAAGTATGAAGAAGGTCTATACAGTAAGCAAAAACAAGACTAGGAACTGACTGCGGTTCTGATCATGAATCCTTATTGACAAATTCAAACTTAAATTGAAAAACGTATGGAAAACCACTAGACCATCCAGAGATGACCTAAATCAAATCTCTTATGATTATACAATGGAACAACAAACAGATTCAAGGGATTAGATTTGATAGGCAGAGTGCCTGAAGAACTATGGACAGACGTTCACGACATTGTATAGGAGGCAATGATCAAGATCATCCCCAGGAAAAAGGCAAAATAGTTGTCTGAGGAGGTCTTACAAATAGCTGAGAAAAGAAGAGAAGTGAAAAGCAAAGGAGAAAAGGAAAGATGAGCCCATTTGAATGCAGAGCTCCAAAGAACAGCAAGGAGAGACAAGAAAGCCTTCCTAAATGATCTGTGCCAAGAAATAGAGAAAAACACTAGAATGGGAAAGACAAGAGATCTCTTCAAGAAAATTAGAGATACTAAGGACAATTTCATGCAAAGATGGGCACAATAAAAGACAGAAATGATATGGACCTAACAGAAGCAGAAGATATCAAGAATAGGTGGCAAAAATACACAAAGAACTGTACAAAAAAGATCTTCATTACCCAGATAAGCACAATGGTGTGATCACACATTTAGAGCCAGACATTCTTGAATGTAAAGTTAAGTGAGCCTTAGGAAGCATCACTACGAACAAAGCTAGTGGAGCTGATGGAATTCCAGTTGAGCTATTTCAAATCTTAAAAGATGATGCTGTTGAAGTGCTGCACTTAATATGCCAGCAAATGTGGAATACTCAGCAGTGGCCACAGAATTGGAAAAGTCAGTTTTCATTTCAGTATCAAAGAAAGGCAATGCCAAAGAATGTTCAAACTACTGCACAATTGCACTCAGCTCATATACTAGCAAAGTAATGCTCAAAATTCTCCAAGTGAGGCTACAACAGTATGTGAATTGTGAACTTCCAGATGTTCATTCTGCATTTAGAAGAGGCAGAGGAACCAGAGATCCAGTTGCCAACATTTCTTGAATCATTGAAAAAGCAAGAGAGTTCCAGAAAAAAAAAAATCTATTTCTGCTTTATCAACTATGCCAAAGCTTTTGATTGTGCAGATAATAACAATCTGTGGGAAATTCTTCAAGAGTGAAAATATTAGACCACCTTACCTGCCTCCTGAGACATCTGTATACAGGTCAAGGAGCAAGCAACAGTTAGAACTGGACATGGAACAACAACCTGGTTCCAAAGTGGGAAAGGAGTATGTCAAGGTTGTATATTGCCACCCTGCTTACTTAACTTATATTCCANTAGTCTACCTTGAATTAGCATAATATTTCTTCAAGTATCATATAAAAAACTTACTATGGCCTGTTTTACTTGATTTGTCCCATTCTTAGTGCTATTGTTGTCTTTCATTTTACCTCTGCATTTTATAAACCCTGCTGTACATTTTTATGCACTATGAATAGTATATTATATTTTTTAAATGGGAACAATAGTTTCCAGTTACTTGCATATACATGCTTCCAGACATTCTATACCCCTTCATTTTGGTTTCTGTTTCTATCTGATATCATTTCCCTTCAGCACGAAAATCTTTCTGTTATATTTCTTTCTTCAGGGGAAATTTCTCTTGGCAATTGTTTTCGTCATTCTTTTTTTCTATTATTTATAGAGGATATTTTCAGTTGATATAGAATCCTAGGTCAAGAGTCGCTCCTTTTCCTTCTAGTATTTTAAAGATTTCTTGTCATTGTCTGGCTTGTACTAATATTCACTGATATTTTCTTTTGTAGTATATACTCTTTTGTTAGTTTACCCAGTAAAATTTTCATTTCAGCTATTGTAGTTTGTAGTTTTTTATTTTACCTGAAATTATTTTATGGTTTCTTTTTCTCCGCTGAGCTTTCTTCATTTCTTTAATCATTATGTCCATCTTTTCCTTTGAATCAAAGAATGTATTTCTAATAACTGTTATAAAGTCTTTTTATGGTAACTCTAACATCTATATCATTTCAGCATGCCTATTGAAGTGGGTTGCCATGCCCTGCTCCAGGGGATCTTCCTGACCCAGGGGATCTTCCTGACCCAGGGGGTCTAAACTGCATCTCCTGCAATTCCTGCACTGCAGGCGGATTCTTTACCGCTGAGCCACTGGGGAAGCCCCATATCATCTCTCAGTTCAGTTCAGTCGCTCAGCTGTGTCTGGCTGGTTGCGATCCCATGGACTGCAGCACGCCAGGCTTCCCTGTCCATTACCAGCTCCTGGAGTTTACCCAAACCCATGTCCATTGAGTCAGTGATGCCATCCAACCATCTCATCCTCTGTCGTCCCCTTCTTCTCCTGCCTTCAATCGTTCCCAGCATCACAGTATTTTCCAACGAGTCGGCTCTTTGTATCAGGTGGCCAAAGTGTTGGGGTTTTAGCTTCAGCTTCAGCTTCAGCATCAGGCCTTCCAATGAATATTCAGGACTGATTTCCTTTAGGATGGACTTGTTGGATCTCCTTGCAGTCCAAGGGGCTCTCAAGAGTCTTCTCCAACACCACAGTTCAAAAGGATCAATTCTTTCGGTGCTCAGCTTTTTTTATAGTCTATCTCTCACATCCATACATAACTAATGACGAAACCATAGCTTTGACTAGACAGACCTTTGATGGCAAAGTAATGTCTCTGCTTTTTAATATGCTGTCTAGGTTGGTGATAACTTTTCTTCAAAGGAATAAGGGTCTTTTAATATCATGGCTGCAGTCACCATCTGCAGTGAGTTTGGAGCCCAAAAGAGTGAAGTCTGCCACTGTTTCCATTGTTTCCTGGTCTATTTGCCATAAAATGATGGGACCAGATGCCATGATCTTCGTTTTCTGAATGTTGAACTTTTAGCCAATTTTTTAAATCTCCTCTTTCACTTTCATCAAGAGGCTATTTAGTTCTTCTTCACTTTCTGCCATGAGGGTGGTGTTATCTGCATATCTGAGGTTATTGATATTTCTGCCGGCAATCTTGATGTCAACTTGTGCTTCATCCAGCCCAATGTTTCTCATGATGTATTCTGCATAGAAGTTAAATCAGTAGGGTGACAATATACAGCCTTGACATACTCCTTTCCCAATTTGGAGCCAGTCTATTGTTCCATGTCCAGTTCTAACTGCTGCTTCCTGATCTGCATACAGATTTCTCAGGAGACAAGTCAGGTAGTCTGGTATTCCCATCTCTTTCAGAATTTTTCACCGTTTGTTGTATTCCACAGTCAAAGGCCTTGGCATAGTCAATAAACCAGAAGTAGATATTTTTCTGGAACGCTCTTGTTTTTTTGATGATTCAGTGGATGTTGCAATTTGATCTCTGGTTCCTCTGCCTTTTCTAAATCCAGCTCGAACATCTGGAAGTTCACACTCCACGTTTTGCTGAAGCCTAGCTTGGAGAATTTTGAGCATTACTCTACTAGAGTGTGAGATGAGTGCAATTGTGTGGTAGTTTAAGCATTCTTTGGCATTGCCTTTCTTTGGCACTGGAATGAAAACTGACCTTTTCCAGTCCTGTGGCCACTGCTGAATTTTCCAAATTTCCTAGTATCATCTCTAGGTCCATTTTATTAATTATTTTTGATTATATATCACATGTATTTCTATTAATGTGTTATAATTTTTATTGTATGCAGATCATTGTAGATGCCACATTGCTGAGAGCTTTGATTTTATTTTTCTCCTCTAAAGACTATTGAACTTTTACTTTCCTTGCAGTTAATTTTTTTGCACATCAGTTAGACCTTGTCCAATTTTGTTTTAGCCTTTGTTAGGATAGGTCTAGTGTTGTCCTTAATCTCAGGTTAATGTAGTTTTCCTCCTAAAGCATTGCTATTCTCAGATCTCAACTACCATTCATGGTGGTTTGTATGGTTTATCTATTCTGCCTGGTTAGAGTTCCATATCTCAGACCTGTCTAATATAGAATCAATATTAGCTCCAGGCACCTCTTCCCTCCATAGCTATTTTCTACCAAGATACATGAAGACTGGCCTGAACTTCTGCAGTTTAATATTCAGTCAAAGACTCAAGGAGAATCCTACAGATGTTGGGGAGTCCTTTCTCTTGTTAAATCCCTCCTCTTTGGCACTTTGCCCTCTACAAATCCCAGCTACCTAAGCAATTATGAAATTTTGTTTCCTATGCCTGGTGAAACTTCTTCTTTATTTGGTCTTGTCTTTGTGCTATAATTTGGAAAATGTTTCCAAATCAAAAGCTACAGAGAATGAGGAATTTACCTCATGCATTTCACATCTTTGGAGCTCTCTGACATTTAGAGTCCAAAACAATTTCTCCATGTTGTTGCCCTGTGAGGGTAAGTCTGATACCTATAATTCTGTCATGGTTGGATCCAGGAATCACTTTCCTTTTATTTTTAAAATAAAATGATCTTTTTATAAAACCCATTTGACACTTTTTTTTGTATATTTATGAGGATCTTCAGCATTTCCCTGCTGAGAGAGACAGTCATACATATTAAGAGTAATGTAAGTACTCATTAATACACACACACCAAAAGAGCCTACCACCCCCTTTATATTTGTAATGCTTTTCCTTCATAATACCAGAGCAATGGACAGAATTTGTATTTCTGTTAGAAATCCAAATGAGAGTCGAAAGTGCTGGCAAAGCAAAATAACTTGGCAAATATTAGCACATCTCTTGGGGGATCAAAGATCACTTGTCAGCTTCTTTGCCCCATTCCTTCCTGTTGACCATGTTATTGTGGAGCCATAGAATCAGCTCTCTTCTGTCCACCATCTCCCACCTTAATATCCTCACCCAATCACTGAGGCTTGAAGTACTCTACACTGGTTGTAAAAGCTTCCATAGTTAGAGTCAGGACATAAAAATGTTGGAGAAGGTAACGCATTGAATTGGAGCCTCATTGGGGTGTAAGTAATCCCAGATATTTTTATGAGGGTAATTTCTGTGGAAAAGGTTGAAGTTGAGCTGAAGCTAATGGAGAAGGCAATGGCACCCCACTCCAGTACTCTTGCCTGGAAAATCCCATGGATGGAGGAGCCTGGTAGGCTGCAGTCCATGGGGTCACTAAGAGGAGGACATGACTGAGAGACTTTACTTTCACTTTTCACTTTCATGCTTTGGAGAAGGAGAAGGCAACCCCCTCCAGTGTTCTAGCCTGGAGAATCCCAGGGACGGGGGAACCTGGTGGGCTGCCAACCATGGGGTCGCACAGAGTCAGACACGACTAAAGTGACTTAGTTGCAGCAGCAGCAGCAGAAAGAGAAAAGGCATAGAATAGAGAAAATGATATGATGCTTAACAAAGATAAGGCGTCACAGATTTTTGAGGCATCACAAATTGAGTCCTTAAAAGTTTGTCGTCCTTAAAGTTTGTTTTCTGGTTGATAAAGAAAAGTGTAGAAATATTTGACAAGCAATCCTTTCTGTTGCTCACCCATTTCTGGTGAATAAACTCAAAGAGGCAACTGAGCAAAATTTGAGAGAGAAAGTATAGTGTATTCTCTGCTTCCAGTGTTTGGTTAACATAGGTTAGAAAAAGAGTTACCAGAATAACTGACACACTGACTTACTGCATCAGATGGGGTCAGCTCTGAGTCTCCCAAGATTCATTCCTCTGTCAAGTGTCCTACCTGCAGTCTCTTCAAAAACCTGTGAATGACCTCCAAAATGTCAGGTAGCAATGACTTTTAAAGTTAAGCAACATGTAATTTATTTCCTTTTTCTTAGGGGTAAATCAGAGCCACAAATGAAACCAATTGATTATTAATTAAATTAAGTAGCTCAAGTTAATTAACTAATATTAAATCAGAATATAATTAGAGATTTCTCCTTGTGGGGAAATGAAAAAAAGAAAAAAAACAGTTGAGAAATGTTGCCATAGTACCTCAGATAATCCCTTAAAGATTGTTTGATGATACACCACAGTTAAAGAACTCCCAACCATATTTTTGTCTTATTTTCAAGTTGTGGATAAGTTTTCTTAAACTGAAGAGTTACAGAGTAGAAATGGCTGTCTGGTATATCTAGATAAGAAGGGCCAGAGGCAGGTAGTTCAGACTCCCCGGAAGGAGTGGAAGCAGAAACAAACCTGTTGTGGAACTCAAAGGCCCCAGGATTCCACTGAGGGGCATTCAGACTAGGGGTGCACCAGAAGCTGGAAGTGAGAGACAGAGCAGCAGCAATATCTCAGCTCAACATATGTCAGTGCAGATAGACAACATCTGGTCTAGCCATGCAACATGTTCTATCATTTCTCACATCCTTTCAGGCTGTATCTGCATCCATAGGGGTAGGGTCAGAACTAACTGTGAAATGAATTTGATTACACTTCCATCAGACAGCCCCATGGGAACTCAGAATAGGAATTAAACTTAGAGAATGGCAACCTACTTCAGTATTTTTGCCTGGAGATTTCCACGGACAGACCAAGGAATCACAAAGAGTTGGACACAACTGAATGACTAACACATAGAGAAAAATATAACAAATCATATTTCTTCTACCCCTGCATTTTAGGTTCGAGATTTTGCCTCCTACGTGTACTTTTGAAGAAACACAGGTGAGGAACATACAATAATGTGATGGGAGACAGAACTCAGGACTCTCCTATACTTCCTGAGAGCCTGAAACAGTTGCTGAGCAGAGCTGCAGAAGAATATGCACTGGGTCTAAGTGAGCTTCTCCCGTAGAAATTCTTACACATGATATGGGTGCATAGAGATTATTAACTTCAAGCAAAAGTTGAATATTTCAGTACTGAATTGGCAGAGATAGTGGTCCTTCTCACAAAATTATACTGGCTGACTCTTCTTTTGTTCAACTTGCCATTTTTCCAGGTGTTAAAATCTTGTCTCAATGTTAGCATTTTCCTTCATGAGCTGCTTGAATCACAGAAAAAATGCCCTGAGCTCTATAAGGAGAAGTTCCCATGAATGATTCTGGCAATGTGAGAGGGGAAATTGAGAATGTGAGAGGGGAAATTGTTGTCCAGCTCCATGTGATTGAGAAGATTTATCTATCAGTTTGGTGAAATTATGAAAGGAATACACGAGGATCTGAGAGTCACTGCCTAAATGGAAATTTCTCATTTTACAGATAAGAAAACTGATGTTCAGGAAAATGGGGAGGGGAGTGCCCCAAACACAGGTAGACAGAGGGGTGGAAAACAGAGGAGAAGAGAGTTTCACTTTCCTGTTCTGTCCTTAATCACTATGATACAATTTGAAAATAATTAAATATTCATTTGTTCCCCCTCCTTGACACATATGTTTGTACTTTAAATCCATATACATTAATTAAAATTCAGGTACTTAATCATAGCCACGGGCCTCTATGTGGACTTCCCTGGTAGCTCAGCTGGTAAAGAATCCACCTGCAGAGGAGAGGGGAGGAGATCCCAGTTTGATTCCTGGGTTGGGAAGATCCCCTGAAGAAGGGAAAGGCTATCCTCTCCAGTATTCTTGGGCTCCCCTGGTGGCTCAGATGGTAAAGAATCCACCTGCAATGCGGGAGTCCTGGGTTCTATCTGTGGGTTGGGAAGATCATCTGGAGGAGGGCATGGGAAACCACTCCAGTTTTCTTGCCTGGAGAATCCCCATGGACAGAGGAGCCTGGTAGGCTGCTGCAGTCCGTGGGATTGCAAAGAGTCAGACACGACTGAGTGACTGAACTGAACTGAATATGATCTCAATAAAGAAATACTAATATAAAGTTCAGCCTTAAATGTGGTTCTTAGTTTTTCTGAGAAAATCTGCAAACATCCAGTCTCAATTGTTATCTTTATGTCCACCACTCGTTTTTCTCTTAGGAGCTCCATTTATGTCCTATGAGCTTCTGCAGGTCCCACAGGTTACATGGTGTTTCTCTCTTTTCTTGAGCTTTGGGAGGGAGGCAAGAGAGGACTTCAACAGGTCCTGAAATAGGGTCTGTTTTGTATTATAGGAATCTAGAAAATGAGAACAGAAGGTCATGGAACTGCATACAAGAAGAACAACTATTGCAAAAGGGATGCTAACACAACCTCTATTCTGAGCTGACTCTTCTCAGCTCTCAACCCTTTTAATTTGAACAGCTCTTCCAAAGTCATTAAATATCCATTCTGACAGCCAGTGGAAAAAATGGAAATACTATCAGATTTTGGAAGGAAACTTTGAAAACCATGAAACTTTATAGATAAGGATACTCAGGCTCATGGGCTTCCCAGGTGGCACAGTTGTAAAGAAGGCCAATGCAGGAGATGCAAGAGATGTTTTGGGTTCAATCCCTGGGTCAGGAAGATTCCCCAGAGGAGGCAATGGCAACCCATTCCAATATTCTGGCCTGGAAAATTCCACGGACAGAGCAGCCTGATGGGCTACAGTCCATGGGGTCACAAAGAGTTGTACATGACTGGGCCACTAAGTGTGTACACATACACACACACGGCTCATAGAAATGGAGCAACTGGTCTAATGACCCAGACTGGGTTAATGATAGACTTTAGAAAGAGTGTGAATATTGTTCAGGTAACACTTAAGAAAATATTTTAGTATAGTGAAATCATGGACAATGTTTTTGTCATGGCATTATTTGTTTCTGTGTATTTGCCTAACTGCAAAATGTTTTGAACAAAGAAACATTTAGGGGCTTTCAAACTATTAGGATTTTTGACTCTGAGTTGAGAAAATAGACATAAAGGAACCTCTGTACATATGCAAACTAGTACGTGGGTGTTCAGATTTATACACCTAATTTATAACAATATAAACTATTCCCTGACTTACTTGATTACCATCATGTCATTTTTTCCCCTAATGGAACCACTTTTCTTCTATTTCTTCTGCAATTTATACCAGTGTTTCCATATAGTATACTATTTTATAGATGCAGCACTATAAGCTATCTTTCATTATTTTAGACATTATTTATTAGTTTTCTATTATGACAATAGGTGATTTAACTCAGTCCAAATGCTGTTGCTAATAGAACCTGAGATTGAATTTCTCAACCCTTGATGAGAAGTGATCTGATTTATTGATTTTGACAAATCAGTGATGTTTCTTACAACTGTGACATTTCTTGCAACTAAGTGCTATGAAACAGGTTAATGTCTGTTCCACTGCTATGTGCACAGATTGGAGCTCTTTACAGATACAAAGTCACTTATGACCCATCTTTTGAGATATGTATTGTTATTCCTGTTTTCCAACATTATAAAATGAGCCTAACCTAAGGTTATATCCTGTGTAACTGGGTTTTATCTCCAAATCTCTTTGATTTCAAAGACCAATCTTTTCCTGATGTTTCATATTGTCCCTAGAAGAAAGTTTCTTTTCAACATAACTTTTTCTGTAATTTTGGGCATCACTAGGTTCTGTGGCTACTGTTACCTTTTCCTGCATAGGAAACCCTTGAAAAAAGAGTTATATGAGTCCTGAGGAGACATACAATGTCATGAAGAGTTGTAAGTGGGATAGGAGGGGACATCTGGCCCATCTTCTTCCCATCTGGTGATGGGAAGAAGGGACCAGTCTCCCAATTTGATTTTGTGAGAAAAGAGGACAAAGCTGAGACTAGTAGGCTTCAAATCTCAATCATTTTCCTCCTGGAGCTGGTTGATTTTCTCCCCCAAATCCTTTTAATTCAGATTGTTGGGGAGAACTCCAGCAACTAAAAGAGGTTTCTTCAATACAGAAGAGAAAATTTCTGTTTGTCTTGCCTTATACTTTTAGTAGCAAGGAGAAGGAGATGCTGCAATGGGCTAAGATATTGATAATGTAACTGAAAGAATGAAAGTGACTTCTGCACCTGTCTTCTTCCCCAGACTGGAAGATGGCTCTTGCCTAAGAGTGTGATTACATTCCTCCAAAAACAAATTTCAAAGTTTTAGCAGCATCTTTGGTGAGCTAAGGAAAAGACAATTGTGAAGTGTCTCTCTCAGTGATAAGCTGTTTTTAGCACCAGCAGGTCTGAAAGTGTATGTTTGTGTATGTGTGTGATGTGGAGAAAGTCCAAAGCAAATCAAAGTCTTAGGAATAGTAAAAGGAAGAGGAAACTCTGTAGTGACAGAACTGACATTACAAATCATGGCACAGTAGAACAATGTTTGTATTCTTTCTGGTAGGTTTAATCTTGATTGCCACTGAAAAATAATATTTGCTTTTGGGAATGTGTGTGTGTGTGTGTGTGTGTGTGTGTGTGCATGTGTGTGTTTTCATCTGTTTGACTGACTTAACAATTACTTCTTGGGCAATCAGAAGAACAGAGAAGCAAGGCTGTGAAGAACATGGGGCTTTGGGTAAGTCTACTTACCAAATACTGAATATACATTTGACCTCTACTCTGCTGGAATCCCCCTCAGTTCAGTTTGGCTCAGTCACTCAGTTGTGTCCGACTCTGCGACTCCATGGACTGTGGCATGCCAGGCTTCTCTGTCCATCACCAACTCCCGGAGCTTATTCAAACTCATGGCCATTGAGTCGGTGATGTCATCCAATGTTTTTAAGCCAACTTTTTCAGTCTCCTCTTTCACTTTCATCAAGAGGCTCTTTAGTTCTTCATAAACTTCTGCCATAAGGGTGGTGTCATCTGCATATCTGAGGTTTTTGATATTTCTCCTGGTAATCTTGATTCCAGCTTGTGCTTCATCCAACCCAGCATTTCACATGATGTACTCTGTATACAAGTTAAATAAGCAGGGTGACAGTATACAGCCTTGATGTATTCCTTTCCTGATTAGCAACCAGTTTGTTGTTCCATGGCCAGTTTAACTGTTGCTTCTTGACCTGCATACAGATTTCTCAGGAGGCAGGTTAAGTGGTCTGGTATTCCCATCTCTTGAAGAATTTTCCACAGTTTGTTGTGATCCACACAGTCAAAGGCTTTGGTGTAGTCAATAAAGCAGAAGTAGAAGTAGGAATCCCCCTAGCTTATGCTAATATATTAATAAATATGGAAGCACTGACAAAATGAAGCACTGTGAGGTTATTGGAAAAATTAGCTGCTTTGGGTAGTGGGTGAGGTTTATTTTTATAATGTTGATGGAAATTCACATGAGGATTAGAAGAAGGTACTTTTTTTAAAAGGTACATAATAGCAAAGTTAGGAAGCTAGAATATCCACGGAGGCTCTTTGTGACCAATAGAAAAGCCTTAATTAGGCTTCCCTGATAGCTCAGTTGGTTTGACCCTGGGTTTGATTCCTGGATCTGGAAGATCTGCTGGAGAAGGGTGCTTTTGAACTGTGGTGTTGGAGAAGACTGTTGAGAGTCCCTTGGACTGCAAGGAGATACAACCAGTCCATTCTGAAGGAGATCAACCCTGGGATTTCTTTGGAAGGAATGATGCTAAAGCTGAAACTCCAGTACTTTGGCCACCTCATGCAAAGAGTTGACTCATTGGAAAAGACTCTGATGCTGAGAGGGATTGGGGGCANCCATTCTGAAGGAGATCAACCCTGGGATTTCTTTGGAAGGAATGATGCTAAAGCTGAAACTCCAGTACTTTGGCCACCTCATGCAAAGAGTTGACTCATTGGAAAAGACTCTGATGCTGAGAGGGATTGGGGGCAAGAGGAGAAGGGGACGACCGAGGATGAGATGGCTGGATGGCATCACGGACTCGATGGACATGAGTCTGAGTGAACTCCGAGAGATGGTGATGAACAGGGAAGCCTCGCGTGCTGCGATTCATGGGTTCGCAAAGAGTCAGACACGACTGAGCCACTGAACTGAACTGAACTGACACACTCCAGTATTCTTGGGCTTTCCTTATGGCTCAGCTGGTAAAGAATCTGCCTGCAATGAGGGAGACCTGGGTTTGGTCCCTGGGTTGGGAAGATCTTCTGGAGAAGGGAAAGTCTACCTCTGGAGAAGGGAAAAGCTACCCACTCCAGTATTCTGGCCTGGAGAATTCCACGGGGTCACAGAGTCAATACAACTGAGTGACTTTCACTTTCCCTTCTCAGGATACAAATAATTTCCTCCCTTGTTCTGTAATTCCCTTGTTATTTCAGTTCTTCAGTAATGCCTTCTGTATGATACTGGTGGAGAAAAGAGGGCCAGAGCAGTGAAGGTGGGTGTGTCTTGTCCCTTATCCAGCTCTTCATTGGTGTCTGTGCTGAGGCATCCTGGGAACTGAACAGCCATGGGGTTGGAGTCATGGGTTGGAGCCATGATGAAGGGCAGAAACAACTGGTTGTCAAGTGAACAACTCAGAAGAAAGCCACAGAAGTCTGTTTCCTCTCCTTTCTTGCACCATGCTAGGAGAAGGTGAAAGGAAGAGAAGAAAAAAAAAAAAAAGAAAAGAAGAGGACTGGAGAAAAAGGGGGAAAAAAGGAGGAGAAAATCATTAAAAAAAAAAAAGTTAATAATTAGCTATCACTTTTCCCTGAACAGCCAATGTTAAACATGTAACCTTTTCTGGTTTCTTAATGTGAATATCCACAAATCAGTCAGTGTGATGCTCCACATTAACAAACTGAAGAATAAAAACCATATGATCATCTCAATAGATGCAGAAAAAGTTTTTAACAAAATTTGACATCCATTTCTGATAAAAATTCTCTAGAAACGGGGCACCAAGGGAGCATACATATTTCAACATAATAAAGGTCATATATGATAAACCCACAGCTAACATACTCAATGATGAAAAACTGGAAACATTTCCTCCGAGATCAGGAACAAGACAAAAATGCCCACTTTTTGCTACTTTTATTCAATATAGTATCGGAACTCCTAGTCACAGCAATCAGAAAAGAAAAAGAAATAAAAGGAATCCAAATTGTTTGCAGATGGCATGAAATTATACATAGAAAATTCTAAAGACAGCCCCAGAAAACTACTAGAACTCATCAGCAAATTCAGTGAAGTTGCAGGATATAAAATTAATATACAAAAATTCTGTTGCATTTCTTATACACACTAACAATGAGCTACCAGAAAGAGAAATTAAACAAACAATTCCACTTACCATCTCATCAAAAAGAATATGTCTAAAGAGATAAAAGACCTATACTTGGAAAACTATGAGACAGTAATGAAAGAAATGAAGATCAACACAAATAAATGAAAAGATACAGCATGTTCTTGGATTGGAAGAATTGATATTGTTAAAACGGACCATACTACCAAAGCAATCTACAGATTCAGTACATTTCTTATCAAAATATCAATGGAACTAGAACAAGTAATCTTAAAATTTGTGCAGAAACACAAAAGACCTCAAATGACTGAAACAATTTGGAGAAAGAACAGAGCTGAAGGAATAGCACTCCCTGAATTCAGACTATACAACAAATCTACAGTAATCAAAACAGTATGGTATTGGCACACAAAAAAAGACACATAGATCAACGAAACAGAATAGAAAGCCAAGAAATAAACCTATGCATTTATGTTCAATTAATCTACAACAAAGGAGACAAGAATATACAATGAAGAAAAAGCATTCTTTTCAATAAGCGTTGCTAGGAAAACTGGACAACTACACCTAAAAGAATGGAAATGTTCTAAAACATTCTCTAACACCATACACAAAAATAAACTGAAAATAGATTAAGGACCCAAATGTTGAGACTGAAAATCATAAAACTACTAGAGGAAAACATAGGTAGAATACTCTTTAATGTTAACTGTAGCAATATTTTTGGGATCCCTCTCCTAAAGCAAAAGTGAAAGTGAAACTGCTAGCTGCTCAGTTGTGTCTGACTCTTTGCAACTTCATGGACTGCCTGCCAGACTCCTCTGTCCATGGGCTTCTCCAGGCAAAAACACTGGAGTGGGTTGCCATTTCCTTCTCCAGGAGACCTTCCCAACCCAGGGATAAAACCCAGGTCTCCTACATTGCAGGCAGATCCTTTACCAATTGGGCCACCAGGGAGGCCTCAGTAAAGGCAATAAAAATTAAAATAAACAAATGGGACCTAATTAAACTTAAAAGCTTTTGCACATCAAAGGAAACCACTGACAACATGAAAAGACAACCCACTGAATGTGAGAAAATATTTTCAAATGAGATGATAGATAAGGGCTTAATATCAAACATACATAAGTAACTCATACAACTCAACATAAAAAAAAAAAAAAAAACCTAACAGACAATCTGATTTTAAAAACGGGCCAAAAACCTAAACAGACATTTTTCCAAAGAGGAAATACAGATGGCCATCAGGCACATGAAAACATGTTCACAGTTGCTAATCATCATGGAAATGCAAATCAAAATCACAGCGAGATATCACTTCACACTGGTCAGAGTGACTACCATCAAAAAGAACAGAAATAACATATGTTGATGGGGATAGAAGGAAAAGTAAACACTACTATCCTGTTGGTGGGAAAGTAAATTGATGCAGAAGCTGTGGGAAACAGTATAAAAGTTTCCCAAAACCCTAAAACTAGGACTACCAAATGACTCAGTAATTTCAGTTCAGTTCAGTTGCTCAGTGGTGTCCAACTCTGTGATTCCATGGACTGCAGCATGCCAGGCTTCCAGGGTTTGCTCAAACTCATAAAAGTTGTCCATCAAGTCAGTGATGCCATCCAACCATCTTATCCTCTGTCATCCCCTTCTACTTCTGCATCAGTTCAGTTCAGTCACTCAGTCGTGTCCAACTCTTTGCGACCCCATGAATCGCAGCACGCCAGGCCTCCCTGTTCATTACCATCTCTCAGAGTTCACTCAGACTCACGTCCATCAAGTCCGTGTTGCCATCCAGCCATCTCATCCTCTGTCGTCCCCTTTTCCTCCTGCCCCCAATCCCTCCCAGCATCAGAGTCTTTTCCAATGAGTCAACTCAAAAATACTGATTTGAAAAGATGCATGCACCCCAGTTCAATAGTAGCATTATTTACATTTGCCAAGATATAGAAGCAACCTAAGTACCCATTGGCAGATAAATGGATAAAGAAGATTGGAATATATATGTAGGTATGCAAATAATGAAAATATAAATAATGAAATACTCAGCCATGAAATTAAAAGATGCTTGCTTCTTGGAAGAAAAGCTATGACCAACTTAGACAGCATATTAAAAAGCAGAGACATTACTTTGCCAACAAATGTCCATCTAGTAAAAGGTATGATTTTTCCAATAGTCATGTATGGATGTGAGAGTTAGATTATAAAGAAAGCTGAGCACCAAAGAATTGATGCTTTTGAACTGTGGTGTTGGAGAAGACTCTTGAGAGTCCCTTGGACTGCGAGGAGATCCAATCAGTCAATCCTAAAGGAAATCAATCTTGAACATTCACTGGAAGAACTGATGCTGAAGCTGAAACTTCCATACTGTGACTACCTGATGTGAAGAATTGACTCATTGGAAAAGATCCTGATGCTGGGAAAGATTGAAGGTGGGAGGAAAAAGGAACGACAAAGGATGAGATGGTTGGATGGCATCACTTACTCAATAGACATGAGTTTGAGCAAGCTCCAGGAGTTGGTGATGGACAGGGAAGCCTGGCCTGCTGCAGTCCATGGAGTTGCAAACAGTTGGACATGACTGAGTGACTGAACGGAACTGAACTCAACCATGAAAAATGAAAATTTGCCACTTGCAAGAAAATGGATGTCCTTGAGGCCATTTTTTATGAAATAAGTCAGACAGAGGAAGACAAATACTGTATGATATCACTTATCTGTGGAATTTAAAAAAAATATAGCAAACTAGTTAATCTAATATAAAAGAAACAGACTTGCAGATATAGAGAACAAACTAGTGGTTATCATCAGGGAGAAGGAAGGGGGAGGGGAAATACAGGAATGGGGGAGTAAGAGGTACAAACTCTTATGTAGAAAATAAGTTACAAGAATATACTTCCCAAAAGAAAATATAGCCAGCATTTTATAATAACTATAAATGGAGCATAATACTAAAAAATAGAATGTATGCTTCCTGTTGGTCTCAGGTCAGTCTTCAAATTACTTCCTTTTAGCAACTCTCCCCTTTTGTCATCACCCCTGTGATCTTTACTCTGGAAGCTGAAAACCTGGACAAGCAGTCTTCATTTCCATGTGGACCCTCACTGGGAACAGACTGGGGGCCTTGCATGCACAGATGTAAGAGGGTCCATTTGTTCAGGACTGAGTACACTTCCACTTGGCTCCCTGCTATGCTCCAGAAGATTATTTCCCTAAGAATTCAAGTTTCTTCATTTTATCTTCCCTGGTTTTGATGCCCTACCCATTCCTCTTATCTCCTTTATCATCTCTGAATTTTCTATAGTCCTTATGAGTGAAAAACTAATCCTGGACTCTTTCTGTCTCTCATATTAATCCTGATCATTGTTTGTGTTTTCCCAATGGATGATTCACATCTGTTCAGTTATAGGGAGGAAAGAATTCCTCAGGATAAAACTAAAAGTGTTTGGTGGGTACAGAATGAGGTTGAAACACAGATTAATATTTAGAAAGATTACTCCACTGCTCTGACATTATACAGACAGGGTGTTTGCTACATCACTTCTTTACAAGTGGGAACCATTTATAATTCTCAACACCCATCTTGCTGAGAGAAGGTGATGGCATCACCTTGTTAAACTGAAAATGGATCTAGAAAAACACAAGAAACCAAAAAACTGTGTGGCAAGAAGGAACATATGAAAAATTCCCCATATATGTGCAGTACTTTTGTTAAATGTGCACAAGAGATCCAAATTTATGGTGTTGATAGAACCCACGTCTTGACCTCTGAGGCTAAGCTGTTTGGGTTACTACAGAGTTTGCAAATTTAAGTTGCTCTCAGTTGGTACTCTCTGGCTTCTGGCCAAACGGAGGCCTGAAGTCCAGACTGCCCAGTGACTGAATACAGAAAACTCTTAATGCTTTGGAAGTGTTTCAAATCTTTCAGGCCATTAGGGGACTATTTGGAAGGATAATATACTAAGACAAATCGTGATAGTATTAAATAGTTATTGCAGTTCTCCAATGCAGTTTTTTTTTTTTTTTAATTTCTTATTCCCTAGTAGGCTAAGAGCCCACTAGCTGGCGTTCACCTCTTCCCACCAACTCTCACATTATCTTTTGAGTGTAACTGTGTGGTCACACTTGGACTAATCTGCCTTGTGTTAAAGTTGTCTGGTACTAAAAGAAAGCAAGACTGTGTCGGAAGTGTATCATATGAAACAAGCTGAGATGGAAATAGGAGGTGGGCCCAAGACCTGTGGAGGGAGGAGCAACAACACAGGAATGGGCTCCCTGGCCAAGGCAGGAAGAACAGTTGAAATTAGATGATAACAGTTACCTAGAGTATTTCCGCGCCTCTCTGTTTTAGAAATACCCAACTGAATTTGGCATCATGTGTTCACCAGGTAGCAAATAGCTTAGACAAACAACAACCAACACCTGACAACTGGATTTCAGAAAGGAGGGTGGTGAAGAAATTAGTGTCATTAAAAAATTGGAAAGGGGGAAAGAAAAGAGATGATGGCTTGGCTAGAGTTGAATTAAGAAATAATTTTTCAAAATTTCAAGAGGCATAACACACAGCTGAGTCCCAAGAAGGCTGGGAATCTAACTAAGAGCTTTTCTTATGGTCTCCCATGTCCTTTCTAGAAAACTATGAAGAGGTTTCCCTTGCATACAGTTACCCCTGACACTTTGGAGAAATCTCTAAAAATGTTGCTGGATGGATTTATGGTAGGTTCCCAACCTTGTTGCTGTTGACATTTGGGGTCAACATTTTCTTTGTTGTTGTGGGCTGATCCACGTGAGCCCTGTAGGATGTTTAGCAGCATTTCTGGCTTCTACTCAGTCACACCAGTAGCACCTCGCCACTGAGCTGGGCCACTGCCACTCTCTCCTCCAGGGGGCCCTCGAAATGTCCCGGTGAGGTTGAGGTCTCTGGGACATTAAGTGTGGAAGCCACAGTGCTCTGGGAAAGAGTGGAGAGGCTCCATCTCCTTTGTACTTTATCATCTGAGGGATAAAGCATATTGTGGTACTTTATATCTTTCAGAAAAATGTGCAATATTCCTTGAACTTTTCCTTGATCTGGAATACAGTCTGAACCAATTGGGGTTACCCCATAGGACCAGTTTCCATGACAGACACCATCTTGCTTTTCTAATCTCCTTCCCCTCTGGGGAGCTTGTCCTTGACTATACTCTCTCTGATTCTTCCCACCCCTTCTTCTCAACCTCAGGAAGCCAGAACTTAGTGTTCCCAGGTCTCAGGGCATTACAGAGAAGGAAGAGAAGTTTCATGAAGAAACCTTTTTGCTGATTTTTGTTTTTTAAAAATCTCAACTCATAATATAAGCTATGCTGAGTTCTCTTGAGAGAAGGGAGAACTATATCCCAAGGAGATGGGCATTAACAGTCAGTATTTCCAGGGGTGTTTTTTTCCCCTGGCAGTGCCCCCAGGGAGGTCAGAGAATCTCCTAAAGGAGGTGTACCAGATGTGCCTAAGGAGTTTTAGATTCTACACAACAGAATTCCTGCCTTGGCTGTGATTTCATAAAGTATAGAGCCACTTACTGTTATAACTCTGCCCATGTGACCCTCAGGGGGCAGATTATATGTTCCAAAGATGGTCACAATGATATCTTCCACCTTGTACTCTCTTCTACAATGTTGTCTTGCTTATGTCTTACCAAAAAGTAGCATCTATTTCCTCTCCCTTGAATCTTGCTTGCCTGGCCATATGACTTTACTGAAACCAACAAGACATGGTAGACATGATGTTACCTGACACCCAGAGTTAGATCAGAATAGGCTGTGTGACTTCCACCTGGTTGCCTTGTTCAGTGGAAAGTACATGTAGAAAGTCCAACTGCCTTGTGATTTCCACATACAGGAAGACACATGTAGATGTTCTAGTGGACATCCCTGCTGAGCTCCCTGTCACCACTGGCACCATGTGCTGTGGCGTCTCAGAAATCCAACCCAGTGGAGTCTTCAGAAGCCCAAAGCCTAAGTCATGTTTGACTGCAGCTTCCCTGATGGGTTGAGAAAGAGTGCAGAAAATATGGAATAAGTGCGTGCGTGCTCAGTTGCTTCAGTTGTGTCTGATTCTTTGCATCTGTATGGGCTATAGCCCGTCAGGTTCCTCTGTCCATGGGATTTTCCAGGTAAAACTATTGGAGGGGTTTGCCATGCCCTCTTCCAGGGGATCTTTCCAACCCAGGGATCAACCTCATGTTTTCCTGTGTCTTCTGTATTGCAGTGGCTTCTTTATCCACCTAGCAACTTGGGTAGCTGGGAGCCACCTGGAATAAGTAATTTAGGTTAAACTGAGGATTTAAAATTGAGGGCAAAAGAGCTAACAAATGCTATATTTTTTAACTTGCAATTTGCTTTAGCACATACACACACACAAGTTTTTAATCTTTGTACTTCACCTAGAGGAGCTCCAGTCTTCATCCAAAAGGGAAAATAAGAATCCTTCAGCCTCTAGGGTTAGTCATCATTTGAATGATCCAGTAGTACCTTCAGATTTATTCTTCCATTTCTATTTCTCCCTTTGTAAACCTGATTACCTACAAAGGTCCTTTCAATTCAAAGATCATGTTTCCCTTTAGAAATTACCCTAGGTCTTTATATTTATTATTAAGCTTAATTGAAAAATAATATCCCAGGCTTCTGAAGCTTTCAGGTTCCTACTTATATGAAGTTTAAATGAAATATGTAATTTTTCTCTCTATAATTTTCTGCTTAGTGAATAAGCCGGAGTTAGCCATGTGCTGCATTCAGATCAGATTCCTTTCAAAGAGTGCTGATTCTAGGTCTGGAACTAAAAGTTAGTGTTTATACAGTGAAATATTATCCACATAACTAACTTTTTACAATCATGATTTTTGTCACTTTTATTATTGTCAAAAATAGTTCAGTTGTAATTCCTACTACTACCTCTTTATTTTTGATGTGAAAGAAAATTAAATAAGTCAAGGAGAGGTTTAAAGCAATATTTACAGGTATACCCTTTATATGAGTAGCATTTGCATTCTAGTGTTTTCATAACTGATGTTTTGTGTATAACCTGTCAAGAATGGGGATGATAATGCCTCCTTCTAAGGGTTTTGATATGTATATATAGAAGTTAATTTCTTGATTTCTTTCTTGACAATATGCTGATGAATTAAATTTCTATCCTTCGAAATTTTTGCATTTTCCTGTTCTCATTGGTCTTACTCAATGCATTTACAGTCAACAGTGCACCGTCCTTAATTAGATAACATTTTGTATTGTTTGTTAATATGTAAACTTTATCCATCTTGATTTTGAAACTAGATTATAAAGTTTTAGACTTTTGTAGTCTCAGGATGAACAATGTCAGACCTCAATAAATACTTGCTGTTACTTTTCTACCTTTTTGTTTTCCAATCTGTGGGCTTGAAATCAAAAGATATTTTTGAATTAATCCCCCACTGACTTAGTCAGTGAAGTTAAAGCCATTCAGTCGTGTCTGACTCTTTGTGACCCTATAAACTGTATAGTCCATAGAATTCTCCAGGCCAGAACACTGGAGTGGGTAGCCTTTCCCTTTTCCAGGACATCTTCCCAACCCAGGGATGGAATCCAGGTCTCCCATATTTCAGGCAGATTCTTTACCAGCTGAGCCACAAGGTAGAACCAAGAATACTGGAATGGGTAGCTTATCCCTTCTCCAACAGATCTTCCTGACCCAGGGATCGAACCAGGGTCTCCTGCATTGCAGGCGGATTCTTTATCAACTGAGCTATGAGGGAAGCCCCCTCTTTTATTTTGGTAAGCCTCAGAAAGGATGCATCTTGTCTCCTAGCTCTTAAATACATGTTAGAAAGAGGACATTTTCCAGTGGAGTCATTGATATGCTTCATGAAACAAACAGAATTTTCATTAGGAGGGTGTTTATTAAATGAACATGTTTTGAAGAAAGATGAGGAGACATACGAGCTAATTCTCATCATAAGCAATAAGACCTCTGACCCAGGGAGGTGCCAGGGAGAGGAGGAGCCAGAGCCTTCAGCCTGCCAAGAAGAGTGGAAAGTCAGCCTCAGAACAAGGAGCTAGAAAGCAAATGTGTCAACAGTGTGTGCAGCTAGACCCATTTCCAGATGAGACTTCTGAGGAAAACATGTGTGGTGAATCTAAGCACATCTTCAAATAAGAAAGAAACAGACTTTTCCCTTGGCAGTCTCACGGCAGGGACCGTCGCCTAGGGATGGTCTTCTGGATGTGGTGGCCAGGTTGAGCACTGAAATCAGTGTCCTTATGCTACATCTTCATTTGGGCTTTCTGTTTGGGACCCTTAGTGCTGGAAGCGGTGCAACTGAATGGTCCTGGTTATGGAGTTTGGAGTCACTCCCACTTGAGCTAGATATTTTACTTCCTTACTTCCTGCCTGTGTAACTCCAAGAACTTTGTTTAATCTCTCTTCACCTTAGCTTTATCACCTATTAAATCAAGTTGATACTAGAAGATTGTTGGGATGATTAATTAGGGTAACGTGTATAGGACTGTTCTGGTAGCTCTTGTCAATAAATGATAGTATTGGATGTACTGTGTCTGATTGAGACCTGCTCCCATGGTGCAAATGTGCTTTCTTCTGTAGGTCTCCAGATAGAAAGCACCCTGTGCAAAACTATAAAAGCTACTAGCTCAGATGCTGGGCTAGGCTGGCTATGGTGTTTAAAGAAGACTTTGGGAAGGGGAGACTTTCTGATACTAATGAAAACAAGTTGTTTCTCTGAGGAACTGAGATATTTTCTCCCTTTGTAGCAAAAAGTGGCCCTCTGGACCTCTTCAAATAAATCATAGGAGAAAGAGGCTTCAGAACAAGAGATGTCATTCAGTCCCACTCTTCTTGTTTTTCCTTAGGGAAAAATGCTTTCATGGGATGTGTTTTATGAGAGATATTGAAAGGGTTCCGTTTATGATGGTAAATCTGCTTACAGATTACACTTTATTTCAATTGCTTATTCAGGCTTTCCCCCCAGAAAACCTGCATGGAAATAAGCATTTGGGTTTTAAAAGATGAGAGCATTTAGTCACTAACTCATTTAGTCACTAAAGCATTTAGCCACTCCCATTCAGCCTCCTTTGAACCACAAATATGACTCCTTGTAGGGAAATCCCATCTCTTCTTCTTTCCTAGGCAGTTCAGCAGGGCAAGATGCTGCCATCCTTTTCTTTGAGTTTGCAATAAGCTGCCTGTTTTCCTTCTCATCACATCTACAGAGATTAGGGGCAAGCAGGGAGCTGCGTACACTGTCTGGGGAGATACTGGAAGTCTTGGTAATGAGTAGACTAAACCCTCAGTTTGTATAGGGTTTATGTTCATGATCAGCCCACTGGGAGTGGGCTGAAAACTGAGACTTTCTGCCTATGTAGACTCCCTATCTTTGGTAGGTATACACGACGGATCTTCAGGCAGGGTGAAACCACAACTTCTTTAGAAAATGAGGAGGATGGCTTTAGAGCAGGATGACTTCAGGGTCAGATGATGAAGGGAGAGAAATGGGGCCAGTGGAGGCTATGGGTCATTGTGTGTATGCTTTGGAGGCCCTCCTAAGCATTCTTGTTTTATCATGTTCCATGAAAGCATCATCATTTATCAATTGCTGCTTTCTCTTGAGTGGAGAAAGTCTCCCAATCTCGGTGCATGTTATTTTGTTTTCAGTATTTGCTCAAGTGCAAAAAGCCCTTGATGTCTCTGTGCTCTTCTGTTTATTTCTTACTGATTCTATAAGCCTTCTTATGCTTCTCTGCCCTAGGTATTCAGGGATCCATAAGAGACGTTGACAGGGGGAGTGATTATCTCAGAAAATGTTTATGAAGGAAACAAAACATCCCCATGACAAGGCAGGAGGAACCTGGAGCTTCCATGACTTTCGGATACAGTTTGTAAAGCATCTTGGGTCCTCTGACCCAGTCCAAGCTGCTCTGCTAGCTAAAACATAGTCACTGACCTATTGATTGCTGAGATATGTTTTTAAAAGCCTCTGGATCTGGGCAATTAGTTCCTGTTTAATGTAGAATGTTAAATCAGGACCTCTGATTCTCTAATTAATCAATAAATTAATTATTTCCCTTGTATGGTTGTGTGGACTCAGGCCAGTGGGAAAAATAAAGTAGAAGAAGAAGTTGAGAAAGTGGATCCCAAGATTTATTAGCCCCACAAAGAAACACATTGTTGATCCATTCATTTCCCAGTAATTGCTTGTTTATTAAGGTGACCACTCAAAGAGAAAGTCAATAGCAGAGATTGTCAATAATAAAGAAGGGTTGTGTGCTTACTGTAAGTAGATGGTGTTGTGTTTCAGATCATAAAAAGCACAGTGAGAGGGCATACACTACAGAGTTAAATGTGGGCTATAGTCCGTTATGAAAGGGAATTTCACTGGAACCCATGGCCTTTCAGAGAAAGCTACTCTGGGTAAGGGGAGTT
The DNA here is from genome assembly GCA_006410875.1 of Neotragus pygmaeus. NCBI lineage: Eukaryota > Metazoa > Chordata > Mammalia > Artiodactyla > Bovidae > Neotragus > Neotragus pygmaeus. The sequence goes on along the minus strand of SJYV01043663.1, from coordinate 2,088,015 downwards.
ACCAAATTGATAGTTATTTTTTAGAACTTGAGAAATAGTATGTTACATTGAAAACAGTGCAGGATTTAGGTCAGTCAAGTGTGGTTTCAAACATAAATATATCATGTATGAATTGCATTAACTGTGTAATGGACTTTCTTTTGCATCCTTGATCATCTTTATCTGAAAGGCAGAATAGCATCCTACTTAAGAATGTGGATGTTGAGGCTAGGATGCTAAGCTGCAAAAGAACTCTAAAATCCTGTAACACTCTGCCACTTTTTAACTATTGGATCTTGAGGAAGTTTAGTTCTCTGTGCTTCTGTTTTTTAACTCTGGTCAAATAAGGGTGACGATGGGTAGCAGAACTGATGCTCAGACCCAGATGGCCCTGGTCAGCCTATATTTACCTGCAGGTGAGCTTCCTGTATGCAACTTCCCATCTCAGGCATCTGGTCTTTGTTCCCTAGAAGGATGAAGGCTTTCTTCTGGCACCATGTGGTCACACCAATTGGTCAGAAAAGATAATTAGTCTAACTTCAATCTTCTTAAATTTGCTAAGATTTATTTTGCATCCTATCATATGATCTATCCAAGAGATCATATGCACTTCTTCCCAAATGTTCTATTTGCTTTTGAGAAAAATGTATATTCTGCTGTTTTTCCATGTATTTGTCTGTTAGATACGTTTGATTTAAAGTGTAGTCCAAATCCAAAGTTTTCTCATTGATTTTCTGTCTGGATGTTTTATCCATTGTTGGAAGTTAGGTATTTTAATTTCCTATAATTATTGTATTGCTATTTATTTTTACCTTTAGATCTATTAGTATTACTTAATATATTTAAGTGGTCCAATGTTGAGTGAGTGTATATTTATGATTACGATGTCTTCTTGGTGAATTACCTCTTTATTACTGTATAATGACTTTTTGTCTCTTCTTAAAATTTTGGATTTAAAGTGTATTTTGTCTTATATAAGAGGACTACTCCTGTCCTCTTTTGCTTTCCACTTGCATGAGATGTATTTTTATATCACTTCACTTCGAGCCTATGTATGTCCTTAGAGCTAAAATGACACTCTTGTAGTGAGCATAGAATTGGGTCCTGTTTTTTAATCCACTCAGCTATCCTGTGCATTTTGATTGGAAAATTTAAATCCATTTACATTTAGAGTAATTAGTGATAGATGAGGATTTACTAATTCCATCTTATTAATTGCTTTCTACTAGTTTGTAGTTCCTTTTTTCCAATGAAATATTTCTTTCATTTGTTTTCATACTAGTCTTTGAAAGTCATTAAGTGCTTTACGGCATGTCTCAATTTATAGTGGCCACATTTCATACACTCAATAGCTACAGGTGGTGGTTATTGTCTTGCATGATTGTAATGCAAGTTTCTTCCTTAGTGTGTGTTACTTCCTCTTCTAGTGATATCTGTCTTCTCTATGACAGCTCATTGAGCTTCTTCTGTCTTTCAGAAGAAAGTTCAAGTTTGTTCTCCCTAGTTTATCATTAATTGATTTGTGAAACAGAAACAACAGTGTGTTCTTTGGTGTCAGATCACCGGATTCCAATACCCTGGGAGAGTTACATTTGTATCTCTGTGTTTTATCTGAGAAATGTAGATTGCAAAGGTGCCCACTTAAACGAGTGAATTATGTAAATACAGCACATGCAAATAAATGCCTAGTGAGTGTCAGCAATTGTCTTCATCATGGTTTTTATTACAAGACTTCATGTTAGATACTACACTGATGAGGACTAGGAAGACTCATGACCTTCACTTAATAAGCATTAAGCTAAGGGTAGAATGGAATAGGAAAAACTGAGGAAGTTTGGAGGTGCTTTTTGGTTATTCCCCTCAACCCAGCATTGTGTCTGGCACATAGCAAATCTTCAATATATATTTGAGGAATTAATGAATCCACTAAAGAAAACATTTTCAACTATGAAAAATATGATTTCCTTGTCACTTTTTCCCTCTTCTTTCTAGGAAGAATAAACAAATTCAGATATCAGGAAGCAGGTTTAACTTCAATTTTGTATTCTTAGTTAGAACATCTCTAATTTTTGTTTTGACAGACACAGTAAGGTCATATACTTCATAGGGGTTTTCATAATAAACATGAGTGATGCATTTACTAATAGAAAGCATTATCTCCAAAAATTAATAGTAGGAGAGTTCCTACCATTCCAAGAATAAACTTATGAAAAATTAAAAGGACCATCTCCAGTTAATTATTGCAAGACTGCTTGCTCTTAGGCTAAGCACATTGCCCAGCAACTCATATATATTTCTAGCTAAAACATACTTCAATAGCAGCAGCTTGTTCCTGTCTGGAGACCAAATGGCTATGCAGTAAGTATGCAGTAAACAGGTGATTCTCACAGAATAAATATGCAGAGTGTGTGTTCAGAGGGAGAGGATGGAAGATAAGAGAAATTGGCTTAAACCAATTGTAGAGAAAAGATTTCAGTAGTTCAGAGACACATCTGCTTGGGGCTGTTAATAAATAAGTTGTGGCCCCGTTTAGCCTTTGGTAAGACTAATGCCTCAGTTCCTCGTTCAGAACAGCCGAGATGAATCTAAGAAGGAGATTAGGAACAAGGATTGCACACAATCATGAAAACATTTCTGGAGCCCACATCTGCTATACTGAAAGTCTTTTCTCACTAGTCCTGTAACACACATGTGGTTTTTTGGCTGTTGTCACAGATGTGGTTTCAGTAGCCCTCCTCCTAGATGCCCCCTGGTTGTGTGTGCCATGTTCCTTGGAAGGAAACTATTTAACAAGTAGAAATTCTTCCCCCACTTTGACACTCTGTAGGGTTATTGGGCTTCCCTGGTGGTGCAGAGGGTAAAGCATCTGCCTGCAATGTGGGAGACCTGGGTTCGATCCCTGGGTCGGGAAGATCCCCTGGAGTAGGAAATGGCAACCCACTCCAGTATTGTTGCCTGGAGAATCCCATGGACGGAGGAGCTTGGTGGGCTACAGTCCATGGGTTGCAAAGAGTCGGACATGACTGAGCAACTTCACTTCACTTCAGGGTTATTGAGTTCAGTTATCTTGAAGGCAAATAACTCCAACCACGGGGTAAAAAAAAAAGTCCCATCATACTTCATTAAGAAGTTTGTGAGATATTTAATTCTTTAATGGGATGGAACTTTGGGGATCATGTGGCATACTTGCAAAATAGTTGACATTTTTTACTTTATAGATGATTATGGAAATACTATTCTTGAAAGTCACTCTTTGCAACTCCATGGACTATAGCCTGTCTGACTCCTCTATCCGTGGGATTCTCTAGGCAAGAATACTGGAGTGTGTTGCCATTTCTTTCTCCAGGGAATCTTCCCTACCCAGGGACTGAACCCTCGTCTCTTACGTTTACTACATTAGCAAGCAGGTTCTTTACCACTAACGCCACCTGGGAAACCCTATTCTTAAAAGTCAAGAGTTAGTACAGTAGATAGTAAATTACACTTATTAGAGACAGAAAATGTCTTTCCCCCCACCATGTTACTGGCTATAATTTATTGCATTTATGTTGACATAATCAACGCTTAAAACTAAGTTTATATCTTTGCAATCAATTCCATTAGATCGTAGCCAGTTAAATATTCACAAAAGAGCTATATGCTCCAGGGCCATGTTTCTCAAGTATGTCTGTCATAGGCTATGAGAGTCTGCTGATAGACTATAAAATGAATCAAAATATTATTATGCTTTCAGTGTGTAAGTACAAGCACACAATTCCATTGATGTTTATTCTTTTCAATGGCAATTGGGAATGGACAAGTAGAGTAAGGCAGGAAAGAAGGGGACGACAGAGGGTGAGATGGTTGAATGGCATAGCTGACTTGATGCACATGAGTCTGAGCAAGCTCCAGGAGTTGGTGAAGGACAGGAAAGCCTGGTGTGCTGCAGTCCATGGGATCACAAAGAGTCAGACANAGGACTAGGAAGACTCATGACCTTCACTTAATAAGCATTAAGCTAAGGGTAGAATGGAATAGGAAAAACTGAGGAAGTTTGGAGGTGCTTTTTGGTTATTCCCCTCAACCCAGCATTGTGTCTGGCACATAGCAAATCTTCAATATATATTTGAGGAATTAATGAATCCACTAAAGAAAACATTTTCAACTATGAAAAATATGATTTCCTTGTCACTTTTTCCCTCTTCTTTCTAGGAAGAATAAACAAATTCAGATATCAGGAAGCAGGTTTAACTTCAATTTTGTATTCTTAGTTAGAACATCTCTAATTTTTGTTTTGACAGACACAGTAAGGTCATATACTTCATAGGGGTTTTCATAATAAACATGAGTGATGCATTTACTAATAGAAAGCATTATCTCCAAAAATTAATAGTAGGAGAGTTCCTACCATTCCAAGAATAAACTTATGAAAAATTAAAAGGACCATCTCCAGTTAATTATTGCAAGACTGCTTGCTCTTAGGCTAAGCACATTGCCCAGCAACTCATATATATTTCTAGCTAAAACATACTTCAATAGCAGCAGCTTGTTCCTGTCTGGAGACCAAATGGCTATGCAGTAAGTATGCAGTAAACAGGTGATTCTCACAGAATAAATATGCAGAGTGTGTGTTCAGAGGGAGAGGATGGAAGATAAGAGAAATTGGCTTAAACCAATTGTAGAGAAAAGATTTCAGTAGTTCAGAGACACATCTGCTTGGGGCTGTTAATAAATAAGTTGTGGCCCCGTTTAGCCTTTGGTAAGACTAATGCCTCAGTTCCTCGTTCAGAACAGCCGAGATGAATCTAAGAAGGAGATTAGGAACAAGGATTGCACACAATCATGAAAACATTTCTGGAGCCCACATCTGCTATACTGAAAGTCTTTTCTCACTAGTCCTGTAACACACATGTGGTTTTTTGGCTGTTGTCACAGATGTGGTTTCAGTAGCCCTCCTCCTAGATGCCCCCTGGTTGTGTGTGCCATGTTCCTTGGAAGGAAACTATTTAACAAGTAGAAATTCTTCCCCCACTTTGACACTCTGTAGGGTTATTGGGCTTCCCTGGTGGTGCAGAGGGTAAAGCATCTGCCTGCAATGTGGGAGACCTGGGTTCGATCCCTGGGTCGGGAAGATCCCCTGGAGTAGGAAATGGCAACCCACTCCAGTATTGTTGCCTGGAGAATCCCATGGACGGAGGAGCTTGGTGGGCTACAGTCCATGGGTTGCAAAGAGTCGGACATGACTGAGCAACTTCACTTCACTTCAGGGTTATTGAGTTCAGTTATCTTGAAGGCAAATAACTCCAACCACGGGGTAAAAAAAAAAGTCCCATCATACTTCATTAAGAAGTTTGTGAGATATTTAATTCTTTAATGGGATGGAACTTTGGGGATCATGTGGCATACTTGCAAAATAGTTGACATTTTTTACTTTATAGATGATTATGGAAATACTATTCTTGAAAGTCACTCTTTGCAACTCCATGGACTATAGCCTGTCTGACTCCTCTATCCGTGGGATTCTCTAGGCAAGAATACTGGAGTGTGTTGCCATTTCTTTCTCCAGGGAATCTTCCCTACCCAGGGACTGAACCCTCGTCTCTTACGTTTACTACATTAGCAAGCAGGTTCTTTACCACTAACGCCACCTGGGAAACCCTATTCTTAAAAGTCAAGAGTTAGTACAGTAGATAGTAAATTACACTTATTAGAGACAGAAAATGTCTTTCCCCCCACCATGTTACTGGCTATAATTTATTGCATTTATGTTGACATAATCAACGCTTAAAACTAAGTTTATATCTTTGCAATCAATTCCATTAGATCGTAGCCAGTTAAATATTCACAAAAGAGCTATATGCTCCAGGGCCATGTTTCTCAAGTATGTCTGTCATAGGCTATGAGAGTCTGCTGATAGACTATAAAATGAATCAAAATATTATTATGCTTTCAGTGTGTAAGTACAAGCACACAATTCCATTGATGTTTATTCTTTTCAATGGCAATTGGGAATGGACAAGTAGAGTAAGGCAGGAAAGAAGGGGACGACAGAGGGTGAGATGGTTGAATGGCATAGCTGACTTGATGCACATGAGTCTGAGCAAGCTCCAGGAGTTGGTGAAGGACAGGAAAGCCTGGTGTGCTGCAGTCCATGGGATCACAAAGAGTCAGACACAATTGAGTAATTGAACTGAAATGAACTGAATTGACTGAAGTAGAGTAAGCCATCAAGGTATTTTTTCTTTATTATTTTTGGCTCTGTTGATATGTGTTACTGTTCATATTATTTGAGAATCACTAGTCCAGAGTAGCATTTCCAAACCCCATAGGACGGCAGCCCATCAGGCCCCCCTGTCCCTGGCATTCTCCAGGCAAGAACACTGGAGTGGTTTGCCATTTTCTTCTCCAGTAGCAGCAGCAGCAGCAGTCCAGAGTAGTATTTCCAAACCTAAACCAAAAATCAATCTTCAAATGCTGCTCCTGTGTCCTTACTTGGAGATGTATGACGCATTTGAGACTACAAATGGTCAAAGGAACAGTTTAAAATCATTTGATTAATCCTTTTCTCCTAACCACTTTGAAGCAAAGACATTTTTGGTTTTGTTCATAAAACATATAATTATATCTTAAGAGATGACTGGGGTTCCAAGGAAAGCAGTTTGAAAAATGAAGACTTTAAGAGAACTGAAGAGAAGACAATCTAAATCTGTGTATGATCACAGCCAACCAGCAACAGACCCCCAAATTTGGCTCCATTGACTGTAAAATGTGACTGCCCCATTTTCAGTCTGTTGTTTGGTGATTTTAAACTATGATTATTTTGAGTGTGATTATTAAAGGATGTGAACTGAAACTCAAGTCCTGTAATGGAAAACCTATAAATGGCTATAATACACAAGGCAATTTACATGAACACATACACAGAGGCATGATTTCTCAGGGGAATGATTCATACTGTATTCTTTGTGAAAGTCACTCCTTAGAGGAAGTCACATATGTGTAGGTATGCATTGGTTCACACATGTGTGCACATACACACAAGGAATTAGGAAATAAAAGTGATGAGAATGAACATGTTTGACCACAGTAGGGCCTGAAACAGAAGTATAACTTCTTACCCCATCAGGTGAGGGTTGAGAGAAAACATTTTCTCTTTGCCTCTTCTCATTTCAAAACTCTTTTCTATATGAAAAACCCCTTTCTTGCATGCAGTGCTGTTTAAAATAATTTATTAGATATTGTCTCATATCCTTGGGTTATATATTGATATCTTTAAGATGCACTCTGCTGCTAAGGCAAGGAGAAGCTTCTGATTGTGGTTATCACAATTTAAGATGGTCTCTTAGCTCCCAAGTTTCCACGAAAGAGGGCTTTATTAATAGAATTTAGAGTACTCTGATGGCTTCCCTCATGGCTCAGATGGTAAACAATCTGCTTGCAATGTGGGAGATCTGGGTTCGATCCCTGGGTTGGGAAGATCCCCTACAGGAAGGAATGTATTCTTTCCTGGAAAATTCCACGGACAGAGGGCTACAGGCTATGGGGTCACAAAGAGTCAGACACAACTGAGCAACTAACATGTTATGTCTTTTATGACTTTGGAGTACTTTAGAGCAAGGGTCCCCAACCTCTGGAATCTAGTGCCTGATGATCTGAGGTGAAGCTGATGCAATAATAATAGAAATAAAGTTCACAAGAAATGTAATATATTTGAATTGCCTTGAGATCATCCCCCCTTCCCTTTGTCTGTGGAAAAATTGTCTTTCACAAAGAATTTTCACAATTCTCCTGGTGCCAAAAAGATTTGGAACCTGTAAAGTTTTTTTTTTTTTTCCTCACTTGGAGATAACCAGTGTCCTTACTTATAATTTCTTTTTTTTGTTTAACTTTTACCTCTTATTTATGCATTTCTAAAAAATACAATATTCTTGAATGACTTTGATCTTAATATGATTGGAATAATTCTACATGACTTCTTTATTTCTTGCTTATTGTATACAACATTGTAAGATTTATCAAGCTGGTGAATATTCTAATTTATTCATTTTCATTGCTATATATTATTCCCAAGTATGAATATACCAAAATATCCATTCTACTATTGATGCATATTTTGGTTTTCTCACTTTTTGAAAGAAGCCTGCATCACCAAGTGGCAGCTTGGAGGGTAGCCATCAAAAAGATCTGCCCAACTGGTATTCAAGTGTGAAATGAGGGAAAAATAAGTCTTTGGTGCACTACACCACTGATGCTTTGGATGTACTTATTACTATAGAAGAGTCTATCTTACCGTGAATAATATTACTAATCATAAAAATACATTATCATAAGGAAATTCTAGACTTCTGTGGCTTTGCTGAAAGTTTTAGCAAACATTCAAGGAAGCAAAAACCTTCAGTTTAACGTTAACTGTTTCAGAGACTGGGAGAAGAGAATAAACTCTCTGGTTTACTGGTTGTAGTGGGCAGGATAATGGCTCCCCAAGGGTGTCCATGACCTAATCCTTAGTATTTGGGAATATGTCACATGCATGGCAAAAGGGACTTTGCAGATGTAATTAGGTTATGGTCCTGGAGAAAGATTATGCTAAATCTTGACTATCTTGAATGACTTTAGATTATTCTAAGTGACTTTAAAAGCAAGGACGCTTTCTTGGCTGAAACAAAGGCTCTGTTTCTCCTGGACAGGGCAAGATGTGATCAGGAAGAAGGATCAGAGAGGTATGACAAAACAGGGCTCTGGCTTTGAAAAGGGAGGATAAGGGTTTTCAGGCAAATATACAGAAGCCTCTAGAAGCTGGGAATGACACTGTGTGTGTACAGCCAGAAAGAAAACAGGAATCTTAGTCCTATGATCTGAAGGAATTACATTCTGCAAGCAGCCTGAATGAGTAGGAACCAGACTCTTCCTTCAAAAAGGAGTGCAGCCCTGACACCTTGATTTTACTTTAGCCATTGAGATCTGTGTCAGGTTTTTGACCTCAGAACCGAAGGATAAGAGATATGTGTTGTTTAAGCCACTAGATTTGTGGTGATTTGTTATGGCAGCAACAGAAAAATAGTATAGGTGTGTAACCTTGATATCAAAACCTGGTAAGGACATTATGAGAAAGTAAAATATCAAGCCAATCTCATTTATGAACATAAACTCTGTACTAAGAAAAAATTAGCAAACTAAATCCAAAAATATATAAAAAGAGAAAAGCATTATGACCAAGTTGTATTTATGCCAGGTATGAGAGGTTGCCTGAAAATCAATCAATATAATTCACCACATTGACAAATTCAAAGGATATAGTATGTGATGTCCTCAGTGGATGCAAAACAGCATCTGATGTCTAATGATTTAGCATCCGTTTCTAATTACCTGCTGTAGTATCAATATGTATTCTCCTCCTAGAACTGCCACACTGAAGAAATGATGACATTCTAAAAATGAAATCTCAAGGGGGAGAATGGGATGATTTGGGGAAGGTGAGAAATTCTTACAGGGGATGCCCTTGAAATCCTAGCTGTCAGTGAGCAGGACCTGTTTGTACAGTCTGAGAATCAGTTCCTGCCTCCTTATTCCCTACTGTTCAAATGCCACTGTGCACCCTGGAAGAAATCAGAACTCCTTTTTATCAGGGTAATCTGTTGTCTACACCTGCAGTGGCCTGATTGCATACCTCTTGTGATTTTAATCTTTTCAGAAGCCTGCAAAGTTCATTTTCATCTCTGAGTTGAGCTTAGTCATTCTTGAGCCAACAGTTACAGTTAGGAGCAATGTTAGAACACAACTCAAGTCACTCAACTTCCATGCCATCTCATTTGCTTTCTTTGCTTAAACAAACTAAAAATCAAAAAAAAAAAAAAAAAAAGAAAGAAAAAGAAAATCCCTTCCTTTTGTTTTGTCCAGTGCCTCTGTTTTGTCTTCTCCAGTGCCTCATTTTCTTTTCAGGTTCAAAGGATTTGTTAACAAAATAAAACACTCATTATACACAAATAAATAATACAAATATTTATTGGAGAATTATCTAGCTTACTTTCAATATACTGACATCAAAAGAAAAGAGAAATAGAAAGAGCAGAGGATACATCACCAAATTGGGTTTTGACCAACATCCAGACTCAAACATTGCTGGGAAGTTCCATGTAACAGAACATCTGGAGTCCCAGTTGGGAAAAGGTCCCAGGCAGCATGTTGGCTCCATGGGTGAGACCTCAAAGATTGCAGTTTGGGGTTCTGGTTTATAATCCCAGAATGCAAATTGCTATCATCATCAATCTGTGAGCAGAATTATAGGTCTGATGTTATGTTAATTTTTAAAATGCTGTTTGCTTAGTTCTACAAATCTTGGAATGTTGCTAAATCAGGGAGTGGTTGGCCAGACCTCCTCCCAGGACTTAACAAATTCCAAGATCCCTCCCTATCTATCTATTGTGCTTCTCTGACTTCCCTGGTGGCTCAGATAGTAAAGCGTCTGCCTACAATGGGGAGACCTGGGTTCTATCTCTGGGTCGGGAAGATTCCCATAGAAGGATATGGCAACCCACTCCAGTACTCTTGCCTGGAAAATCCCATGGATGGAGGAGCATGGTAGACTGCAGTCCATGGGGTCACAATGAATCGGCCACGACTGAGAGACTTCACTTTCACTTTCCTCACTCATAGCAGGTGTGGCTGGCACCCACAGAAGCAGTCAGGACAGCGTCCAGGTATGTCAGAAGCAAAGTCAGAGGCCTGCTCTGCTTTGTCTCTGAAGTCTAAACAAAACTCTTTATTTAATTTCCCTAACAGTCTCCTTTAGACCTGTGTGTAGGAGACACTGTAGCATTGATCTTCCCTCTTTAATGGACATCACTGTTTCTTTTAAGATGGATGGATATACAAGCAATTGGCCATGGACTTTCTAATTATACACGATAAGGCGTTATACATAATCCTGAGGGTGAATAAAGCTGCCAGTCTCCTTGCAATGTATTTTTTATACTTTACTTTAGAGTTGAAGATTTTCAATGTCTAATTCCTTTCTCTTATCCTCATTAACAAAATAATCGGTTAATCAAGTTGGTTTCTTGATCAAAACCTTAACTAATGAAATTCATATGAAATGAAATTCATAGTGAAAACCTTATGAAATTCAGGAGTAATTCCTTCTGTTTATTTTGGAAACAGTATGGAATTTTGTAAAAGTTTTTGTCTCTAGGTGTTTCCAGTTTTCCTTGTCGTAAAATTCTGACATTATTTGTTTATTGTGTTCTTTCCTTTCAGATAAAAGTATATACCAAAAGGGGAAGGGGGATGTGAAAAGGGAATAGTGAAAAGGGAATAGTTATTATATGTAACTTTGTCTTGATTTGGCTTTGACATACCCTTTGGTCACTGGAATTCTATTTGCTTCTTCATGGAAGGACAGGCAGCAGGCCCCAGTCACATTGATCATTTTGGGGTTGGTTTAGGGCCCAGCCTGGATTCCAACCCAGATCTTCAGCTTCCTACCTCTGCACATTGAGTAAGCACTTTATCTCTTTGCTCCTCGGTTGCATCATCATGGAGAAAAGTCTGTGTCCCTCACAGGACCGTGGTGAGCATTGCTCATATAGTGCCCTGGGCACAGCATCTGGCATAGTCTAGTTTCCACCAATGCCTCCTCCCGTTCCTTCCAGCTCTGTGTCTGGCCTGGACGTGAGGACACCTGCATTTCAGTCCCGGCAGATTTCCACCAGCCAGGGTTCTGGCAGGTCCCAGTACGTCTCTGAACCTTTGTTTCTTTCTTGAGGAAACACAGGGGAGGGCCGCACTGTCAGGAAGCCCATCACAGCTTTCAGGGCCCCAGAATCCCAGGTTATACTTCATTTCCTGCCTGCCTTTCCATTTTCCTGTCTGTGACCCATGACTCTTTCCTTTGCACCTGGCACAACAACCTGCTACTCTCTCTTGCAACTTCTCTCCATCCCAGGTCAACTTTGTTCCTCCTCCTCAGTCACCCCACCTCCTCTTCACCCCCACTGCCACCCCTGAAAGTGCTCTTGCTCTCTCCTTTTAACTCTTGCCTTGGTTGACCCATAGGTATCAGGCAAAATTGATGGGACCGGAAAATCTAATTTTCTATAAAGCATCATAGTTCTCCTGGCAGCTGAGATCAACAGAGCGCTTTTCTCAGGAGGACCCTGAACGGACACACTCTCTCTCCTCAGCAGCCCCTTACCTAGACATTCCCTCAGGCACGCACTTACCTTTGTCTCTTCCTGTCCAAATAGCAGTGATCAATCTCTCATTGTCACCTCTGATACTCTGGGGTCTAGCAAGTCAGAAAACACCTTCCTTAGAGTCTCTATTAAAGTCCCAGTTAAAAGTTCTTATTTTGGCTTCTCTCTGAATTTTAAGATAAGATCTCTAAATACTTTTCCCCATCTGTAGTGCATTTTGGCATTTCCCCTCCCATCTGTCAGATAATTTTAGTCCCTTCCCCTCTATAAGGTGTGCAGGAAGAGGCCTCCTGTCTCCTCACCAACCATATTTCTTCTTATCTATTTTCTTTGCTTAGATTTGCAGCAATTGTCATCAGTTACGTGTTGAATTTTAATATCACAACTTTTCAGCTAGGTCAAAGATAGATATGTAGGAAACTGTTGAGTAAACAAAAGAGAGAAAGCATTCCAGACAAAGAGATCACAGTTAGAATTGGGGATCCATCTCTGCTATTACTTAAACATGCTTTGATCCTGTGCAAGTTGCGTGACATTTCAAGCTTCTGTATCCTCACCTGTAAAATTATTTTCCATGTACAAGTTGGGAAGTGTAAATAAGAGTAATGAGTAAATTACATAAAAATATAATTTGGTAAACTTGAATATGAATTCAAATACAGACTATTACAATTGTCACAAAGAAAATTGGAGATAAACGGTAACTATAGTGAAATAGGCCCTGAGGATTTCACTTCTAAACACTAAAGTTTGATTACTGCAAAACCCTTCCTTACCTAGGAGTTCTATTCTGGCTGCTGGAACATAGCAAATAGGTGAGCAGGGCAAACTGAAGACATATGAATCAATCGAGCCCAGATCAGCAGAAACACCTGATGAATTCACAGATGTATGAGCTAAATAATTATTCTTTTCAGGCACTGAATTTTAAAAAGCTAAATATTATGCAGCAACAGATCATTAATATACCATGTTTCTAGTCTCTTACTGCCTCAGCCAGTCACAATACTAAAGGCTATGATCTAGGGTCTGTATATTTTCTCCTCTGAAGGCCCACAAAGCACCCCTGACTCCCTAGGGCCATTACTAATTGTGTATATTAGAGAAGGAGATGATAAACAAAATGTTAGTAGAGGTTACTTTTCCTTTTGAAGTAAGCTTAGACAGAAATATTGCAATCTATCAGACATGCTATAAATTTGTTTTCCATTACTCCAAAATGTTTTAAATAGGAAAATTTGGAAATTAAGTGAATTGTGGAGTCAAACAACTTGAATGGATCTGATGGAAATTTAACTTTTTGGTTCAACTAGAAAAAGATAATTAATAGTTACATTTAAGTACAGTTGAAAATTCATAACCAGTTGCAGGAATCATAAACATAATGAGTTCAAAATAAACAGAATATACCATTTTGAAATCTTGGTCATGCCTGAGTGTGCTGGCCGCTTACCTCCTCCCTGAACGACAGCAAAATTTAAATGATCTCTGAGGACAACATATGCATCCAAGAAAAGTGGACACAGTTACTGAAGCAGGCCTTCTCCCAAGAATGACCATTTCTCCTTTCATCTGGCGAGCTGTACACTTTCAGGGCATATACCAAACTTGAATTTGTAGGAAGGAGTTACATGTTCTAGGTACAAATCAGCTACCTGACATTCAATGTTATTGTCACGATGGGATGAGAAGGTATACCCATATCTTTCTTTATCAACTTCTGTCATGGCCTCTAATTCTACAACAGGAAATGTATCAAGTTGTTTCCTCCCTTTTCATAGGCATGGTTGCAAATTCTCTGAAAGAGATGGAGACATTTTGCTCTATTATACAAAGCAAATACATGGTTTAATTAGAGGTTAATATTTTAATAAATCTTATGATTCTTCTTATTTATGTGATCTAATCCAGTGGTATTCTGATTTCTGAACAAGTAAATATGTTTAGTAGTTCCAATAAGGTTTTCTTACAGCAGTAGGAAAAATCAGGCTGGACAAAACATTTAAAAAATTTCCCAGGCAAAAGCTGGAATAGATCTTGACAGATGAGCAGTAAACAACTTCTATTTCTCAGATTCCTCAATTATCCTTTGTTAATCCTTTGTAGTTATTCTAAAATATTTGGGAAAGAAAGTATAATGGTAAAGACATTGTCTTGTTTTTAAATACTTGTCTACATTGACATTTAGTTTTCATTTGCAAGCAAATGTTCATGATCATTGTCAAATCACTTATGCTTCGTACTGGCAGAGTAATCAACGATTGTATAGATCAAGCACACAGTGCTTAATCCCTTCTGTAAAATTCAACTATTAAAAAATTGTCATTCAATTTTTGCTTGATGCCTGCCAAGATAGAAAGCCTATCACCCTATGCAAATCCCACTATCTCTTTGGACATCTGACCATTTGGAAGACATTTTATATATCAAATGAAATGAGTTTCTATAAACTTTCCATGATCTATTACTATTCACAGAATTATCAAAGATCAGAATTATAAAGGACTTTCTAGATGTCATATTCCAATGTTTTCCAAACTGGAGAAACCACTAACATATATAAAAGCTTTAATAGGACTCAACCAGCATTTTATAAAAATGGAACAGAATAGGATATCAGAGTACATCAGCTGTAGCAAAGACATATTTTGCTTTGTAAAACTTTGTTTTACATAGGTATGTGTTTGTGCTTCTGTTGGATTGCAATGCAAAATTTATTTACTATTGATACTTAAAGATTATAAAAGATACTGATATAGTTAATAGTCATTTTATAGATGAAAAAAATTAGGCCCAAAAAAATAAAATGACTTTCTCAAGATCCCACAACTGGCTAGCAGAGGAATCCAGCTGGAATTCTCTTGACCTCCATCTAGTATTCTTTCTGCTACAACATTGGTTTTAGGGACCTTGCTGAACAAATCTAATTCCTTTCCCCATATATGGTCCTTCAACCATCAGAGTCTTCTTGTCTCCCTGCTCAAGTTTTCTCTTCTTCATGGCATATGTTCCAATTTTCAAAGATAATGCCTCAAATGAAATCACTTTGAAGCCATTAATCACCCTCATTTGCCTTCTTCTATAGATCCTTCAAATAGTTTCCACCCTTTTTTAAGTGTTGTACTCAGAACAGAAAAAAAGTTCTGGTGTGTTCGTGTGGTCATCATCTTCATTGTTCCATATGTGCTGCTTCTATAAAGACAATCTGAGTTTGTATTTTATTTTGGGAAGCCATGTAATATTATTAAATCTTATGGAGTTTATTCTCAAGTCAACCACCTAATTCCTTTTATTCATGATGGGAAAATGATGAAGAAAAAAGGATACTGTAATTTATTAAATGGCTACCATACTCCAGGTACTTTCACCAGTGTATATTCCTTTTTCAGAATAATTTTGTGAAATGTTCATTAGCATTATTTTATAAATAAAGAAGCAAAAGTCATGAATGGAAAGCTTCCCTGGTGACTCAGGTGGTAAAGAATCCGCCTTCAATGCAGGAGACCTGAGCTTGATCCCTGGCTTGGGAAGATCCCTTGGAGGAGGGCATGGTGACCCACTCTGGTATTCTTGCCTGGAGAATGCCTGTGGACAGAGGATCCTGGTGGGCTAAGTCCATGGGGTCACAAAGAGTCAGGCATGACTAAGAGACTAAGCACACACATGAATGAGTATCAAGAAACTTGCCAAGATCACTTAAAATGGCAGAACCAGAGATTGAGAAGGGATTTGAATGTAGTCTGTCATTCTACTATATAATCTTAATTATCTCCTCTGGGAAGTTAGAAGGTCAGTTTTAGGAATGAACATAGTGTCTTATTTTTCTCACTCTTCTAAGGTAGATGGGCTGGGGATGCCCCACTATTCAGTGTTCTGGTTAAGGCTGCTCTGTCCATGGAATTCTCCAGGCAAGAATACTGGAGTGGGTTGCCAGTTCCTTCTCCAGGAGATCTTCCCAACCCAGGGATCGAACCCAGGTCTCCTGCATTGCAGGCAGACGCTTTATCCTCTGAGCTACCAGGGAAGCCCTTAACAATCGGTAGAGTTCTAGTTCTACAGCCTTGTACTGTCTTGATGATCCCTAAGAGTTCTTTGCTTTCCTGAAAAGTGAGTGTTAGTTGTTCAGTCTTATCCACTCTTGGTGACCAGACTCCTCTGCCCATGGAGTTCTCCAGGCAAGAGTACTGGAGTGGGTTGCCATGCCCTCCTCCAGGGAATCTTCCCAATCCAGGGATTGAACCCCATCTCCTGCATTGCAGGCAGTTTCTTTAACATCTGAGCCACCAGAGAAGCCTAGCTCTAGCTTAATCATGCTTTCTCTCACTACTGTATTCCACACTGTGTGAACCATCAGACTCTACCTGGACCCCAAAAATGACAAAATTAGCCTTTCTCTTGGTTTAAACTAGAAACCCTCTCAGTGCATTTTATCACTGCATGCATGCTAAATTGCTTTAGTCTTGTCTGACTCTTTGTGATCCTATGGACTATAGCCCACCAGGCTCCTCTGTCCATGTGATTCTTCAAGCAAGAAGACTGGAGTGGGTTGCCATTCCCTCCTCCAGGGAATCTTCCCAGGCCAGGAATCGAATGTGTGTCTCCTGTATTGCAGGTGGACTCTACCGCTGAGCCACTGGGAAAGGCCAATATGGGTATGTTATTGCTTTAATGTATATTAAGTCCCCATAGTGATAGCAGGCAGGGTATATATGGTCTAGATAGTCTTCTCCACTTAACTGGCTTTATTTCATCTTCCCCCTCCCTAGCACAATCTAAAAAAAATTGCAATCTTTGCCATGTAAGGAGGTTCTACCCACAACTGGGTTGCTTGGGGACCTTAGTCTCTTTCTCACGGAATTTATTCTAAACAAATACAGCACTATCCTTTCAAAATGTCTACTGAGTATAATTTTCTCCCTCTCATTAGGCCATTATTACATTTCACATTATTTTATAGTATTTAAAATGAGACCTTTTTTCTTTAGTTTTGGCTGAGTCTACAAAAGCTGTGAATAATAAAGCAGGCCCCAAATACCCAAATTTCCTTGACAAAATGATTAGAACACATATGCAGAATGCAGACTGCTCAAAGATATTACAGACATCTGGCCAGCTCTAGCCTACCACCCATCACCAGGGCAGAAAGAGGCAAAGTGGAGGAGGGTTTTTGCAGTTTGGGGCAGCACTGACTTCCTGCTCCCATGGAGAGAGGTGTAGTTGTATCTCTCTCAGTTCAAACTGTCTGAGAAGAGCTTTAAGGCATCCCCTGGAGATTGGGAACCAAAGGACTGGGGTTGGACTCTTGCCAGGAAAAGTCTACAGGCAGGAGGGCATGTGCAGAAAAATGGGATGCCTCAGAGCTACATCTGGCACAAACTGCTCATTCAGTGATCAAGGGCAAAGGTCCATGCTTTCCATGACTCAGGTGTGCACCCTGCAAAGGAAAATTGGTCTGGATTGTCTTAAAAAGTGTCTTGTCCAATTGAAGTCTTAGAGGGTGGACTAATACCAGAAGGGTTAGCTCCAGAATGCCCTGGGGGTGGGGGAGGAGTCTTAACTGATAAGCCATGGGAAAGGCATTTTCCAGTCAAGGGACCTGCCAAGTAGGACTCTCCAGTAGAGAAGCACTGAGGAATTCTCAAAAGAGAATTAGCTTTGGACTTCCATCATGTTCAGAGAGTAACAACAAGGATAACCAAGTACCAGTCAAGATGGAACTCTCAGCCCACATTTCTCTTTCTGTTTCATCTACTGCATCCTCACAGGGACTGGAAACTAGAGAGACCAGAGTCGCTGAACAGGAGTGAAGCTAGAAAATAGTGAAGAAGCCAGCCCACTCACTCCCTCATTCTAGACTTCTATACCTAAGTCAGATCTGAACTGGGTGGAGATAGGAAAAAGCTTTAATTATCAAAAGATTTTGATAATTATCCTGAATTGAACTGAGAATTGTGTGGTTATGAAACTAGTCTGGATGTTTTCATACCCTAGCGAAGTAACTATTTGATTACTTTCTGAGTGATCTGAAATACTATAGGACAGGTCCAGGAATCATCCAGAGACAGTGCTGAATGAGTTAATGGAGCAAGTTTAGAAGGGAGTGGTGAGAAACAATTAAATTGTTTGTTTTGTTATGCATTATCAATGCCAGTTGTTCAGTTAGTAATGAACACAATAGGAATAGTATGCTAGCCAAGAAAGATCTTTTGCTCTTTTGTTTTTCTCTCTCCATGTGTTTCCTTTCCCATCTGGTTTCTTATCACTCAGGATTTAATAAGCCTTTTCTATTAAAGTTGCAAGGAGTTATTTCATGAGGCTGGCCACTGGCATCGCGTGACATTGTATTCTCTTTGTGTTGTAAGGACAGACTGCCTAGTGACAATAAATTCCATTGGAGAGATCCTATGTTTGTATAACATACTGGTCAAATACAGAGGTCTACTTGTTAGAGAAAGTACTCGCTTAATTAGGAAATGCTATAACAAATGTTATTACCTATGTAATTTTTCTTGTCATTGCTGTCACCATCTGAATATAGTTTGAAATGTATACAATGGTTACTTAATCTGTTTGGATTAAGCATCACTGACTCAGCGGACATGAACTCAATCAAACTCAGGGAGACAGTGGAGGACAGGGAAGCCTGGTGTGCTGCAGTCCATGGTGTCATAAAGAAGTAGACACGGCTTAGCAACTAAACAACAAAAATCTGCTTGGGTTGCTATAACACAGTCTCAGAGACTGGAGAGACTATAAACAACAGAAATTTATGTCTCACAGTTCTGGAAACTGAAAGTCCAGGATCTGGGTGCCACTGTAGTTGGGTAGGAGCCCTCTTCTGGGAGTCATAGATTTCTCATTGTATCCTCACCTGAAGGAAGGAACTAGGAAACCATGTGGAGTCTCTTTTACATGGGCACTAATCCCGTTCATGAGGGCTCTAGCCACGTGACCTAAGCATCTCTCAAAGGCTTCACCTCCTAGTACCATCACAGTGGGCATTAGGATTTCAACATATGAGTTCTGGGGGTACATAACATTCAGACCATTGCACCAGCACACAGTCTTAGAAACTGTCCAATCTTGTTTTGTGAAGCAATAGTAGTAAAATGACTAAGATATATAATATTGATTATTTTTCTAACTGAAAGTTAATTTAGAGGAGTAAGTGACTATTTTAAGTCTAGTTTAGAGTAAGTGTTGGCTATCTATTTCTTTAACTACAAAATCTGTTATGGCAAGAATGTTATGGTTAGAAGTTCCATTACCAAGGGGTTAAAATTCTTCTTTGGGGAAACATTATTACTGAATTTCAGAAGGGTGTTGTTCAAATTCAGAAACTAGTCTTGTACAAATATAATATTAGAAGATAGGGCCTTAAGAAATTGCAAACACTTCTGGAAATACAGACACTCAATTTTATTTGAAAAAATTCTTTTTTCATATCTCATTTGTATCCTAGTTTGTTGTCTTAGCTGGGTTCTCTCAAAAGTAGACAGTGAAACACGGACTCAGCTGCAAGTAGTTTATTTGAGAGTAGATCCCAGGAGACACCAGAAGGGGATTGAGGAGACTGAGAAGGGATGGCAATCAGATAAGGCTGTGTGACCTCAAGCAGGGCCCTGGGGAGCTCAGTGTGTGAGTAAAGCCCACCTCAGCAGGATCTCCACAATGCTGAGTCACCAGCTGGGGGCTGTTCCAGGGGCAGTTTCTCTCCGGTGGTTCTGGTCTGCCCAGGATCAGCTGAGGGGACTCCCACCCTCAGAATAAAAGAGCTCGAGGTCAGTAGTACATCTTTGCTTTAAGCAGACTTCAGATGATTTGGACTGGGCAGGGGCCTACACTGACAGTATCTGCTACACTTGGGCTAATAAGAAATGAAAAACCACTGCTGAAACTGGGAGTGGTGCCTGCTAATAGAAGTCACGAGAAGATAATTAGTTGTTGCTTTCACCTTTCTTGAGGCAAATAGAATGGGAAAAGTCCATGTTCAGAAATGACTACTTTTGGAATAATAGAGGTCACTGAGAGCAGATGACACTGTGTGAGGACGTTAAATCTATGTTGTGAAGTGCCACATGATCCCAAATCAAGGAAATAAAGAGAATTAAGCCAGAACTAGGGGTAAGGAGGGGCATGGAGGAAGGTCTGTTAATGTCTGAGTGGATGTCTGTTAACAGTACACTCAAAAGAGTTTGAAAAATCAAAAAGATTTTCTGTCCCATTGTGTAGAATTTGGTGAGAATATATTTTTTAATTTTAATTATACATTTAAAATAGGACACATTATAAACTGGTTGGAAGTTTTTCTTTCTATGACCTGTGAGTTGGTATCTTGACTATGTTTACAAGCTAATAAATATCCACAAGTCATTGCTCTATTCATTGCCAAGGTAACATGTAGAAGTCTCTGTCCTCTCTTCTGAACAGCTGTAGCAACCCAATAATCTAATTTGGTGCCTCGTAAATGATCGCGTTCCATCTCCTGGCATTTATTTTTAAATTCTATGAAAACACCAGCTCTCAGGATGTTGTGTTTTTTTTTTTTCCTCCAGTATTTCTGCTGTTCCCCAGCTGTTTGAAACATGTTGTGGCTTTGACTTCTTCCAGTTACCTCCTGTGATGAAGATTACCTTAATTGCTTGTTTGTGGAACATTCAGTCAGAGACAGAATATTCTGTAACAATCACCAATAGATGAAGGCTGACATTTTACATTCCTTGTTATTCCATTAGCAGTTTCTTATGAATTTTTGTTGTTGTTTTTTCCCTGAAGCCAGAATATCCTTTGAAGTCATGTGATCCCTGTTCATCATTCATTTACAAGGTCACATCATGGTCACAAAAAAGGCTCGTTTTTCTTTCAAACAGTCCATAAGCATTCATTGAGCATCTATTGCGCCAGACACTAGTTGTGGAGAATACAGATGTGAATTTATCAGACTGAGTCTTGCCCCTGTAGTGCCTGCATTCTAGTGGAGGAAACAGAAACGTTTATCAAATCAATCAACCGGTGAGGTAATTTCACATAATGACAGTGCTATGAGGAAAGTCAAAGAGCAACTCATTTATTTTTTTGGTGTATCCTCTCTCCACACTAGTTTATGCACATATAAAAATGTAAACACATATTCTAATTTTGTTCCTTCTCTGCAAAATGGTAGCACACTATTTATATGTTTTACCTTATCTTTTTAAAGTTGTGATCTTCAGTTCAGTTGCGCAGTCGTGTCCGACTCTTTTCGACCCCACGGACTGCAGCATGCCGGGCCTCCCTGTCCATCACCAATTCCCGGAGTTTACTCAGACTCATATCCATTGAGTCGATGATGCCATCCAACCATCTCATCCTCTGTTGTCCCCTTCTCCTGCCTTCAATTTTTCTCAGCATCAGGGTCTTTTCCAGTGAGGTAGTTCTTCATATCAGGTGGCCAAAGTATTGAGTTTCAGCTTCAGCATCAGTCCTTCCAATGAATATTCAGGACTGATTTCCTTTAAGATGGACTGATTGGATCTCCTTGCAGTCCAAGGGACCCTCAAGAGTCTTCTCCAATACCACAGTTCAAAAACATCAATTCTGCTAGCAACTTTCAGATATAAAATACACTATTATTAACTATAATTACCTTTTCTACTCAGCCATGTATTTTAGAGATCATTCTTCATCTGTTCTTACTGAGTTTTCCCATTTTTGTTCATAGGGCTACATAGTATTTCATTGTGTATTAGACCTTTATTTTGACCAGACTCTTTTTTTAATTAACTTTAAATTTATTTATTTTAATTGGAGTCTAATTACTTTACAATATTGTATTTGTTTTGCCATACAGCAACAAGAATCCACCACGGGTATACAGGTGTTCTCCATCCTGAACCCCCCTCCCACCTTCCTCCCTGTACCATCCATCTGGGTCATCCCAGTGCACCAGCCCCAAGCATCCTGCATGCTGCATCGAACCTGGACTGGTGATTCGTTTCTTATATGATATTATGCATGTTTCAATGCCATTCTCCCAAATCATACCACCCTCTCCCTCTCCCACACAGTCCAAAAGACTGTTCCATACACCTGTGTCTCTTTTGCTGTCTTGCATACAGGGTTATCGTTACCATCTTTCTAAATTCCATATATATATGTGTTAGTATACTGTATTGGTGTTTTTCTTTATGGCTTACTTCACTCTGTATAATAGGCTCCAGTTTGAATCCATTCTATTGAGGTGGATGAAACTGATACCAGACTCCTTTTGATGACTATTTAGATCACTTCTAGTCTTTTGCTTTTACAACCAATGCTGCAACTAATATCCTTTTACATGATTTTGCAGATGCAAATATATAATCATTGGTTCATTTCCGAGAGGTAGAAATATTCAATCAAAGATATTTGACTCAATTTTTTGAACTTTTCCATTCTTGTTATTTCCTTTTGTACTTGATGCGTATCAACCATTCTGGGATCCTTCTTGAAAGTGAAAGTTGCTCAGTAGTGTCCCACTCTATGTGAAATCATGGACTGTAGCCCGCCAGGCTCCTCTATCCACGGAATTCCCCAGGCAAGAATACTGGAGTTGGTAGCCATTTCCTCCTCCAGAAGATCCTCCTGTCCCAGGGATCCAAACCAGGTCTCCTGCCTTGCAGGAGGACTCTTTACTGTCTGAAACAACTTACCATCCTAAAGATTTCCTGAGCTCTGTGTGTGTGTGTTTATGCTGTTTTTTCTATCAGCTGTGTTATATGAATTCTTACTTAGTAGTTTATTCTCACCTTTAGGTAATATACTTTCTTCAATAGCTTCATGAGAAAGAGTTCGTGGGAGGTAAGTTTTTGGATACATCGACTAACTGAAAATGTTTTTATTCTCCCTTCTCATATCATTATCCACTGATCGTTTGGGTAGGTTAATTTCCTTCAGGATTTTGAAGACATTCTTCCTCTGTGTGTGAACTTCCAGTGTTGCTCTTGAAAATCTAGACCAATTTTAAGTAATAGTACATTGTAAGTCAATTTCTATTTCTTCTCTGGAACTCTTAGAATCTTCTTGTTAATCTCAGTGTTTTGTAATTTACCAATTATATACCTTATTATGAGGCTGTTTTTATCTATTGTACTGAGCATTAAGGGGCTCTCTTAATGCAGAAATTATATTCTCCAGGTCTTGGTAATTTTCTTGAATTATTTTATTAAACATTTCCTCCCTTTACTTTCTTTCTGGATTTCCTATTATTCAGCTATTTCAACTTCTAAACTACTGATCTTCCAGTTTTGTTAACATTTTATTCTTATTTTCTACATTTGTTTTTCAGTAAGGTTCTGGGAGATTTTTTCTCAACTTTACCTTCAAAACTTTCCACTGATATTTTTCTCCTCTGCTCACTTGATTTTGATTTCAAAAACTTTTGATCTTTGAGTGCTTCTTTCTTACATCATTCCCTCTGGCTTCATGACTGCTATGCAAGCAGAGGAGTCATCATCTCTTTGCCCTCTCTATCCATGGAAAGATGAGCATGGCACACTCTATAACTATATACCTATTGTTGTTCAGTTGCTCATCTGTCCCTGACTCTGTGACCTCATGGACTGCAGCATACTAGGCTTCCTTGTCCTTTACTATCTCCCAGAGTTTGCCCAAACTCATATCCATTGAGTCAGAGATGCCATCCAACCATCTCATCCTCTGTCACCCCCTTTTCCTGCCCTCAATCTTTCCCAGCAAAAAGGTCTTTCCCAATGAGTTGGCTCTTCTCATCAGATGGCCAAAATATTGGAGCTTCAGCATTAGTCCTTCCAAAGACTCTTTAGGGCTGACTTCTTTAGGATTGACAGGTTTGATCTCATTGCAGTCCAAGGAACTATCAAGAGTCTTCTCCAGCACGACAGTTCGAAAGCATCAATTCTTTGGTGCTCAGCCTTCTTTATAGCCCAACTCTCACATCCATACATGACTACTGGAAAAAACATAGCACTGACTGTGTAGACCTTTGTCAGTAAAGTGATGTCTCTGTTTTTTAATGTGCTGTCTAGGTTGGTCATAGTTTTTCTTCCAAGGAGCAAATGTCTTTTAATTTCACGGCTGCAGTCACCGTCTGCAGTGATTTTGGAGCCAAGGAAAAAAAGTCTGTCACTGTTTCCATTTTATCCCCAATCTATTTGTCATGAAGTGATGGGACTGGGTTTCTCCAATAGCTCAACTGGTAAATCATCTGCCTACAATGCAGGGGACCCCAGTTTGATTCCTGGATGGGGAAGATCTGTAGGAAAAGGAATAGGCTATCCACTCCAGGATTCTTGGGCTTTCTGGTGGCTCAGCTGGTAAAGAATCCTCCTGCAATGCAAGAGACCTCGGTTCTATCCCTGGGTTAGGAAGATCCCCTGGAGATGGGAAAAGCTACCCACTCCAGTATTCTGCTGTAGAGAATTCCATGGACTGTATAGCCCATGGGGTCACAAAGAGCCAGACACAGTGGAATGACTTTCACTTTGCAACACTTGGATGGAACCGGATGCCATGATTTTCATTTTTTGAATGAGTTGAGTTTTAAGCCAGCTTTTTCACTCTCTTTCACCTTCATCAAGAGGCTCTTTAGTTCCTCTTCACTTTCTGCCATTAGTGTGGTGTCATCTGCACAACAGAGGTTATTGGTATTTCTCCTTGCAGTCTTGATTTCAGTTTGTGATTCATCCACCCCAGCATTTCACATGAGGTGCTCTGTATATAAGTTAAAAAAGCAGATAGTCTGAAGCTTATATATAAGAGAGAGTTGAAGTAGAGGACCGTAATGGGAGACTGAGAGCTGGAAAACTTGAAATTTCAATCAGTGACCAAGATTTCAACAAGCAAATTAAAAAATTACAAGGCTTGGTATAATTCACTGAAATAGAATAGACCCATTTTTTTTTTCCTCTGGTTGGGTTAAAGTTCAAAGTCAAGAAATTAAATGCAATCATAAAACCAAATCTAAACCTAATATTTATATATATATGAAGGGTGAATCTCTGACCACATCTGCTTTTTATACTATCTGCCTAGTTCTGTAGTTTTTGAGTGATGGTGAACTTCCCACATCTTTATCATGGAGCAGAGATGATCTTATGGACAACTGTGATAAAGATGGGTAACTGACCAAGTATCACTATTTTCCTTTTCAGTGGCTGCTCAGTCAGAGAATACGTATCTCATGTTCCCCTTGCATCTCGGTAAAGTCATGTCATTAATTCTCTTCCAAGGTGAGTGAGCAGAAGTGATACATACTATTCCCATTTGAGCTGCATATCCTCTGTACTCAGTCCCCTCCCCATGAAACCATAGCTACAGGAAGGAAGCAGTCTGGAACCCTGAGTCATGGCTTGGGGGAAAATCTCATTTCAAACTGAGTCATGAACAAGAAAAAAATTTCCAAAATTGTGTTAAGACCTTGAAAAATCAAAGTTCAAATGCATATACAGACACATTTTGTCTACTTAGGTAAAATCTTGTGTTACCAAGATTGCCACCTATGAAAAAGATCATGAATATTTTTATATCTAGGTGCACATTAAATTTTGGAGTCACTTTTTAAGAAGCTACTGCAGTAGAGCTATATCCCACAGTAGGAAAAAAACAAGGTGGTGGGGAGGGGGTGTGGTGGGAGAAGACACAGACTGATACCAATAGATAAAACAGATAATTATTCTCACTATGCAGGAAGATCACTCACTTCACTGAATCATTGCTTTTATCATTTGAAACATCAGGCTTCCTTAGGACATTTGGACATAAATTTAGCTTAACAAGATGAGTATTGCTTCCATGCAAGGACCCCTCAGCTCATGCTTCCTATGAGCCATCAAGGTCACCTGAAATGTGGCACACTTGGAAATGTTACTCCACAGGTACAGGAAGGGCCATTCCTGCTCACTTGAATTTCTCCCAAGCACTCATCTCATTGACAAGTAACACTCTGGACTACAGTTCACCAGACTGCAAGTTGGGCAGGGCCAGTGAAAATTCCTAGGCCACCACAGGCTCCGAACATCCATTTACCTCCTGTGGGACTTAGGTTCTATATTTCTTCTCTGGATTGTACCAGGAAGCCCTCTGATATATGTCACTTAAGTTCCCTTCAAGTGTCACCCCAGACACACCCTCTAAGCATTTCTGTCTACTCACTCCCATAGCCTTGGTCTTTGTAGAGATGAGAAAAGTCTTTTAGAATCATCTCACCTCTCTTCATTACTTTTTGACACTCTTATCTTGGGAGAGGCTGAGGAAGTAAAAGGAATTTCCACATTCCAGTGGGTCAGTGGACATTCCAATTTTCTGAGCCTTAGCAACAGATCAAGGTATTTGAAGATAACGTTGGAGTCTCATAATAAATTGTACTGAGTGTAAAATAGGTACAACTGTTGGGAGAAACAGCTAATATTAATGTGCTAAGTGCTGTTCTAGTGCTTTAGCAAGTATTAACTCTTCTAATCCTACAATGAATAATTGCCCAGTTCATTTGCTCAGTTGTGTCCAACTCTTTGTGACCCCATGAACCACAGCATGCCAGGCCTCCCTGTCCATCACCAACTGCCGAAGTCTAACCAAACCCATGTCCATTGAGTTGGTGATGCCATCCAACCATCTCATCCTCTGTCATCCTCTTCTCCTCCTGTCTTCAGTCTTTCCCGGCATCAGGGTCTTTTCTAATGAGTCAGTTCTTCACATCAGGTGGTCAAAGTATTGGAGTTTCTGCTTCAACATCAGTCCTACTGATGAACACCCAGGACTGATCTCCTTTAGGATGGACTGGTTGGATCTCCTTGCAGTCCAAAGGACTCTCAAGGGTCTTTTCCAACATCACAGTTCAAAAGCATCAATTCTTTGGCTCTCAGCTTTCTTTATACTCCAACTCTCATATCCATACATGAAAAACCAAAGCCTTGACTAGATGGACCTTTGTTGGCAAAATAATGTCTCTGTTTTTTCATATGCTGTCTATATTGGTCATAATTTTCCTTCCAAGGAGTAAGCGTCTTTTAATTTCATGGCTGCAATCACTGTCTGCAGTGATTTTAGAGCCCCCCAAAATAAAGTCTGACACTGTTTCCACTGTTTCCCCATCTATTTCCCATGAAGTGATGGGATTGGATGCCATGATCTTAGTTTTCTGAATGTTGAGCTTCAGGCCAACTTTTTCACTCTCTTCTTTCACTTTCAAGAGTCTCTTTAGTTCTTCACTTTCTGCCATAAGGGTGGTGTCATCTACCTATCTGAGGTTATTGATATTTCTCCTGGAAATCTTGATTCCAGGTTGTGCTTCCTCCAGTCCAGCATTTCTCATGATGTACTCTGCATATAAGTTACATAAACAGGGTGACAATATACCGCCTTGACATACTCCTTTTCCTATTTGGAACCAGTCTGTTGTTCCATGTCCAGTTCTAACTGTTGCTTCCTGACCTGCATACAGATTTCTCAAGAGGCAGGTCAGGTGGTCTGATATTTNAGTTACATAAACAGGGTGACAATATACCGCCTTGACATACTCCTTTTCCTATTTGGAACCAGTCTGTTGTTCCATGTCCAGTTCTAACTGTTGCTTCCTGACCTGCATACAGATTTCTCAAGAGGCAGGTCAGGTGGTCTGATATTTCCATCTCCTTCAGAATTTTCCATAGTTTAATGTGATCCTCACAGTCAAAGGCTTTGGCGTAGTCAATAAAAGAGAAATAGATGTTTTTCTGGAACTCTCTTGCTTTTTCGATGTTCCAGCAGATGTTGGCAATTTGATCTCCGGTTCCTCTGCCTTTTCTAAAACCAGCTTGAACATCAGGAAGTTCACGGTTCAGGTATTGCTGAAGCCTGGCTTGGAGAATTTTGAGCATTACTTTACTAGCATGTGAGATGAGTGCAGTTATGCAGTAGTTTGAGCATTCTTTGCCCAATAAGTGTTGACTCTTTTCAGGCAATGTTCTTATCCAGATGGTCTTGTCTTGTCATTGTGATTCTTTTGTCCTGGGAAATCCACCTCCATTTCTGGATTTCTGGCTTACAGGCTTTGTTCATCTGGCCTCTGACTAAAACAGGTTGTTACAACTAATAATACTAATTGTTATTCTCCATCTGCACTCTCTGCCATGTTCTCTCTCCCACACCACCACTCTCTCTTCTATACAACTTTGCCCTCAGTTGTAATAAAATATATATACCACACACATGAGTTACTATTTGCAGAA
Organism: Neotragus pygmaeus; assembly: GCA_006410875.1. NCBI lineage: Eukaryota > Metazoa > Chordata > Mammalia > Artiodactyla > Bovidae > Neotragus > Neotragus pygmaeus. Next base: position 2,059,664 of record SJYV01043663.1, on the reverse strand, counting down.
TGATTTTTAACATCATAGAATCACAAGAATTTGGAAGTGGAAAAAAAACACTCATAAAAGTTTTTGCTTTCTGCAGATATGGAAACTGGACCCAAACAAGTGAAGTTAGTTGCTCAAGATTATAGACTTGTAATTGTTCAGCTGGTGCTATTCTCCAGAAAGGCTGCTTTAAATTGGATTCTCATAACTCTATGCCCAGTGAAAGTTTTTTTAAAGAGAAAAAGATTTCCTCTTAAAGCTTGTTTCAAAACATAAAGTGGAAAAAAATAAAGTCAGTCAGGCAGTCTGTCTGTCCATCCATCCTCTCATCATCTAAATTGCTTAGGTAAGTTTTCTCAAAGTGTAGCTGGCCATAACTTTCATATTATCATACCTGTATATTGCCAATTAATATGGAGGTATTAATTAATCAAATGAACACTGTTTAGTTATAAGTGATGGAAAAATGCAGTGACTGTTTGCAAGAACTGAACACCTTTCTGTGCACATTGTTATTTAATGATAGAAGTTTATGCATTTGGCAGGTATATTCACCTTTTTGAAGGAGAAATATTTTAAAATATGAAACTTTTTTCATATTTTGAAAATGTTTGAACTATGTACAAGAATTCTATGAAGCCATAGAAGAAATGTTTATGAGGACAGATTCAGCTGACTGTCAGACTGAAATGAGACTCACTGTTGATGTTGATATAGCTGGATAGCAAAAATGAATAATGAGAAACAATTAGGAATGTTAAGAAGAATAAAGTACAATGGGTTGATTAAGAAATAAACAATCTTAAGAGCATTATATGTGGAGAATTTGTTAAGACTGAGAAATTGAGAATGGAATATTTGGGGGACAACCTTTACATATGTTGAATAAATTCCCTTAATGCTGTCAAGATGAAAAGGTTTCTCTGGGGCCACTGTTTGAGGCAGCCACTCAATAATAAAATTGTTTTGTATGTCAAGAAAGTAACCCACAAAGTATTTACTAAACAACATAACTTAGCAAAGACTTTCACATCACAGGGTTCCAAGATGAAGTCACCACCTGAAATGTTCCAGGCTATTTAAAAATATTTGGCCAAATAAATAAGTACATCAATATTTTATTAATACCTATTAAGTTCTGTTTAAGGCATATGATATACGGTGGATGGCTATATTATTGTTAACTCCTAGATGGAGAAACAAACACTCCCATGGGTGTTTGGCAGAACTATCAACTTATTAGGGTACCACATCTAGAATTCTGACCAAGTGTGGAGTGACCTCAGAATAAGAGGAGCTGAAAGAATAATAGACCTAAAATGCAGGTCACATTAAATTTTATACTTCTTTTCTAATGTTAGTTCCTCCATTTGATGACCTCAGGATCCAGGCTGACTTCAGGAATCAAATTTTAGGGGAAATATTGATAAACACCTGAGGATATATGGGATGGTGGTAGGGGAACAGTCAGGATCATGGATGAGGAAAGTCGTATGAGAAAACACTGAAGAAGCTGGTTTCTTTATTCAGTATAGAATAATGATGTTTCTGAAATGTACCAGGAACTGAAGTGTCCTCCAGGGAGACAGTAGTAGGTAAGGCAATAGAATTCCCTTCTTCACAAAACTACATTGTAGTGGTAGAGACAGACAAGTGAATAGATAATTTTAATGCGGTGCGTTAATATTTAGAGCGTGGATTAAGAGCAGAGTGCATGGGAGGGGTTCCTGATTCAGCTTTGTGAAGGGGATAGCAAGAAAGGAGCCTGAAAAGATGAGCAGGAATGGTCTAGTTGACAGAGAAAGAAGACATTACAGGTAGAGGGCATGTATTAAGGTATGTGTGGGAGAGCAAGTTGGGTTTGGGAACTCAAAGTCATTCAGAGTTTGATAGATATTGTGTGATGATGAGTGATGAACCTGGAGAAATAAGCAAGGTGTAGATAATAACAGGCTAACAGTGTTTAAGAATTGATGCTTTTGAACTGCGGTTGTTGGAGAAGACTCTTGAGAGTCCTTTGGACTGCAAGGAGATCCAACCAGTCGATTCTAAAGGAGATCAGTCCTGGGTGTTCTTTGGAAGGAATGATGCTAAAGCTGGAACTTCAGTACTTTGGCCACCTCATGCAAAGAGTTCACTCACTGGAAAAGATTCTGATGCTGGGAGGGATTAGAGGCGGGAGGAAAAGGGGACAACAGAGGATGAGATGGCGATGGCATCACTGACTCAATGGACGTGAGTTTGAGTGAACTCCGGGAGATGGTGATGGATAGGGAGGCCTAGTGTGCTGCGATTCATGGGGTTGCAAAGAGTCAGACATGACTGAGTGACTGAACTGAACTGATCAGGGTTTATAAATTGAGCTTTATCTTGAAGAAGGCAGTAAGAAACTATCTGAGGTGGGTTTTTTTTTTTTTTAAGATGAAAATGTAAACACTTTTCAGGCTAACATATTCAGAACGGATTGCAGAAGGTAAAACTGGATGCAGAAAAATCTCCCAGGAAACCAGGAGTAAATCATGGAAGAGGATATCACAGAAATGAGAATGGAGAGGAATGGGAAGTTACCAGATGTGTTAAGGAGGTGGACTTGACACAACCTGATATTTGATAAGATGACAAGGAGATATCTTCATATACTTGGAACACTGTCATTAGCAGGTTCTTCTGACTCCATGTCAGAAGGAAGACCATTGTGTGGAACTGAGTTTTATCAGCAAAGAGCATAGTTCAACAATGGGGTGCACTGACTTAGCAGACAATGCATGCTAAGTCACTTCAGTCATGTCTGACTCTTTGAGACCCTATGTACTGTAGTTTGCCAGGCTCCCCTGTCCATGGGATTCTCCAGGTAAGAATATTGGAGTGGGTTGCCGTGCCCTCCTTGTGTCTCTTACATCTTCTGCAATGCCAGTCTGATTCTTTACCACCTGCGCCACCTAGCAGACCAGAGAGTTTTGGTAATCACTGGACCCCATGGAGGTTTCAAGTAGAATTTGGGATAAATGCTTGTCAGCGATGTTGTAGAGGATATTACTATATGGCACTTAGTCTAAATGACTGAATGTCCACTCAAATTTTGAAATTCACTTGTCATGGTTGACATGACTCCATGTGGCATTCCTCTCCGGGCAAGCAAAATGCCCTGAATTCACCTGTCACTCTTTGCTGGGGAAGATTGAAGGCAGGAGGAAAAGGGGATGACAGAGAATGAAATGGTTGGATAGCATCACCAACTCAATGGACATGAGTTTGAGCTAGCTCCAGGAGATGGTGGAGGACAAGGAAGCCTGGCATGCTACAGTCCATGGGGTTGAAAAGAGTTGGACACAACTGAGGAACTGAACAACTTGGCTTGTTAGACCCACACTACTTGTTCTGAAATGGAGGTATTTAAGGAAACACAGAGAACAGAGAATTAAGGTATTAAAACTTACATTTCTCTATCAAAGATATTTAAAACTTTAATGTTCTAAATCTGCCCATTATGGTGATGCAGTGATGATGTCAGGAATGACCTCTCAGCTTCTAATTCACTATGCTCTGTCCACTGGATTTATTGATCCCAAATGCTAAAAGATGGTTAAAGCAGGCATTAACAGCATATAATTCATGACATTTCTTAACCCTGGTATCCTCCAGATGTTCCTGAAAGAACATAATGTAAAAACAGATAAAACACTGAGGGAAATTTCACAACAATCACACCACAGTGCAGATATAACAGTTGAGGAGTGAGTCTTGACCTGAAAAAAGAAAGAGTATTCATCCCTGTGTTTAAACTGCATGTTTTTTTTTTCTTTTTCCTCTATAGATTCTTAATTCTCCAACTCATCAACTCATGTTGGGTTTTCTTCAGTACTAGAAAAATTGGGTCATGTTCCTTCCCATCCTCTCTCCCTAATTCAAAAGAGTTGCCTCACTTAGTGCAAGATATTTGAAGGTAAGCACGTCAATGGCATATAGTTTGATTTAGGTAAAAAACACACAGATATGAGGGGCTATGTTAACAAATGTATCAAAATGGGAATATTCTATGACAGAAACTTAATTTTTGGAGGTTATTAAAATCTTTAACAATTTTTAAGAAAATGTCACTATCTTTACTTCAAGAATCTTCACTGAATACAGAATTTGCCTTCCACATCAGGCACCAAAATGCCTTTCTCAGCCATCTCTGCTGCTACTGTGAAGATGTAGAATTCAGTCCACCAGTAGAAGGTGCCCCAAACTTTAAAATGGGAGCTAGTGGAGACCAGGAAATACCCATTTGGGTGGTGGTGGCAGAGCAGGGGGACTGTGTTTCCAGGGGAGTGGTGGAAGGCAGGGTCACAGTGATCTCTTGTACCGCTACCAGCAGGCAGGTGGTGAAAGCTGCAACATCCCAAGTTTGAAGCCATTGATATTGGTGACCTCACTAGTTCCTTGGCCTGATTTGAGGCATTCTTGCTCACACTGTTTGAGTTTGGCTGTCATTTGCTTTTGGTGATTATGTGAACTACTCAATATTCTCATAGTAAATTCAATTTCTGCTTCAAATCAACCAGAGTTGATTTCTGTTGCTACAACTAACAATCCTAATTGAAAGAGGGCGATGCAAAGGAACTTTTGTGCTCTAACGATTTAATTCTAGTAAATGGAAAAAAAGTCACATGCACAAATTCTTTCTCTGTTCACTGTTAAATTCTCTGTAATACAATACTTGTTCATATACTATTAATATATAAGAAAAAGAATAAGAAGTGTTGAGTATAACTGAATTGCCTATTATTCTGTTATTCTAAGTGGGCAAAGGATTCAGGGGGAAATGCATGGTATAGAAGCTAATTCACACTAATGTATAAACTACCCTACTCTGTGATTGATTATATTTGAAAATAGAAACTTGTATTTCAACCAAATCTTTAATTAGGGCACAATGAATTGCTTTAGCAAGTTAATGGGCAAGCTAACAAGTTATTTCATTGCACTTCAAAATCCTAGCTACCCAGAAAAGTATTCTACATAGGAATAGACATGAAGAAAGACATGATAATATAGGGAAGAGTCATCTCATTTCCCCTAGGATTTCCTTTGTCAGAGCTCTTCCAGAGAATAGAGTCCTTTGGTCTATTTTGGTCAATGGGATCAGAGTCAGGTGAAATATTTAAATATCTCAGGATAAATTCTTGAGATCTCTATGGCCACAAGAGAACACTGAGAGCCTTATGCTGCTGGTACCTTGACTGCTTAGCATACAACTGTAGAGTTCACCATTCTTTCTTCAGTTCAGTTCAGTCACTCAGTAGGTCTGACTCTTTGCGACCCCATGGACTGCAGCACACCAGGCTTCCCTGTCCATCACCAACTCTGGAGATTTCTCAAACTCATGTCCGTCGAGTAGGTGATGCTATCCAACCATCTCATCCTCTTTCATCTCTTTTTCCTCCTGCTTTCAATCATTACCAGCATCAGGGTCTTGTCAAATGAGTCAGTTCTTCACATCAGGTGGCAAAGTATTGGAGCTTCAGCTTCAGCATCAGTCCTTCCAATGAAGGACTGATCTCCTTTAGGATGGACTGGTTGGATCTCCTTGCAGTCCAAGGGACTCTCAAGAGTCTTCTCCAACACCACATTTCAAAAGCATCTATTCTTCAGTGCTCAGCTTTCTTTATAGTCCAACTCTCACATCTATACATGACGACTGGAAAAACTGTAGCTTTGACTAGACAGACCTCTGTTGGCAAAGTAATGTCTCTATTTTTTAATATGCTGTCTAGGTGGGTCATAGCTTTTCTTCCAAGGAGCAAGTGGCTTTTAATTTCATGGCTGCAGTCACCATCTGCAGTGATTTTGGAGCCCCCCTAAAAATTAAGTCTGTCACTATTTCCATTGTTTCCCCATCTATTTTCCATAAAGTGGTGGGACCGGATGCCATGATCTTCATTTTCTGAATGTTGTGTTTTAAGCCAACTGTTTCACTCTCTTTTGTCACTTTTATCAAGAGACTCTTCAGTTTTCTTCACTTTCTCTCATAAGGGTGGTGTCATCTACATATCTGAGGTTATTGATATTTCTCTTGGCAATCTTGATTCTAGCTTGTGCTTCATCCAGCCTGGCATTTCGTATGATGTACTCTGCTGCTGCTGCTGCTAAGTCGCTTCAGTCGTGTCTGACTCTGTGCGACCCCATAGATGGCAGCCCACCAGGCTCCGCCGTTCCTGGGATTCTCCAGGCAAGAACACTGGAGTGGGTTGCCATTGCCTTCTCCAGTGCATGAAAGTGAAAAGTGAAACTGAAGTCGCTCAGTCATGTCAGACTCTTCGTGATCCCATGGACTGTAGGCTACCAGGCTCCTCCATCCATGGTGTTTTCCAGGCAAGAATACTGGAGTGGGGTGCCATTGCCTTCTCCTCTGCATGTAAGTTAAATAAGCAGGGTGACAATATACAGCCTTGATGTACTCCTTTTCTGATTTGGAACCAGTCTGTTGTTCCATGGCCAGTTGTAACTGTTGCTTCTTGACCTGCATACAAATTTCCCAGGAGACAGGTAAGATGGTCTGGCATTCCCATTTCTTAAAGAATTTTCCACAGTTTGTTATGGTCTGCACAGTCGAAAGCTTTGGTGTTTTCAATAAAACAAAAGTATATGTTTTTCTGGAACTCTTGTTTTTTCAATGATCCAGCGGATGTTGGCAATTTGATCTCTGGTTCCTCTGCCTTCTCTAAATCCAGCTTGAACATCTGGAAGTTTATGGTTCATGTACTGTTGAAGCCTGGCTTGGAGAATTTTGATCATTACCTCACGAGCGTGTGAGATGAGTGCAATTGTGCGGTAGTTTGAGCATTCTTTGGCATTGCCTTTCTTTGGGATTGGAATGAAAACTGTCCTTTTCCAGTCTGTGTCCACTGCTGAGTTTTCCAAATTTGCTGGCATATTGAGTGCAGCACTTTCACAGCAGCATCTTTCAGGATTTGAAATAGCTCAACTGGAATTCCATCACCTCCACTAGCTTTGTTCTAGTGATGCTTTCTTTGATTAAATATTTGTTTTTCATTGTTTTTTTATTTGCATGCTAATTGTTATCATCATATTTACTGAAAATTATTGTAAGAATTATTGTCATGTTCCTAGTCTTCTGGTCACAGGTTCACCATCTGTTTAAATAGAGGTTTCTGTCTTTAACAGAGTTGTTATTGTGTGAAAAGATACTGGCAGAATGGGGTTCCTGGGATGAGATAAACACATTTGCAGGGTTCACTGGTTAGGCAGAAACCTTTTATAAAATTAATTAATTAGTTAATTAATTGGGATATGGTTGCTTTACAATGTTGAACCAATTTCTGCTATGAATCAGTTGTATGTATACATATATTCCTTCCTTCTTGGCCCTCTTTCCCAACCCCAACCCCATTCCACCCATTTAGGTGATCACAGAGCACCAAGCTAAGCTTCCTATGCTGTACATAAAATAGGCAGTTAGCAAAAACCTTTAAACAAAGAGTGATACTTGAATAGAGTAAGGCACAAATATGGTAATTATATTTCCCCTGTAGGGGTCATTAACCAAGATTTGTTCTTTAGTTTCTTCTACGTGAAACAATTAAAAGGAAAACTTTGATTCCATTCATTCATTCATTCAACAGATAACAAGTACTGAGTCTTTGCAATGTGTCAGGTTCTATGCTAAGCCTTGAGGATTCAGGGAGGAGGAGACTCAATCCCGTATCTCCAAACGCTCAAGACCCAATTCTGGAAAGATGTTTAGGTTCACTTAGGCTACAAGGTACTTGGTATTTTTCAGTTGCCTGCACTAGAATAGCTTTAAATTCTTGCTACTACTTTAGAAAGCACTGAAAGGACTTCAGGGGTTGTGTTCACTGTGGGGGAATTACTCATGTAACTCTCATTAGTGCAAATGGGGAAGAGGTGTAAATCCACAATGATCTAGCTGAGAAAACAAACATTCCCTCTTTGACTTCTGTTGTTTGTTTCTATTTGTTCCGGGTTGAGTCAGGGAAATAATCAGGAAAATTATACATGTTCAATTGCCTGGTTGTTCCAGAACCCTTGGAGTATCTAATCATGGTTAATAATTAAAACAAAACAGGAGACTCACATGCTGGATTTAAGTACTATCAGGCGGGAAAGAAACCATTTGAAGGGGAAAGAATGAGGATTGCTTTGCTGTAGATGGATTTTTACAGACAGAAACATAGTCTGTAAAAGGAGAATGTTTTTTTAAAAAATTGATGTGAATTATGAGGGATCAAAAATAAATATATGCTAAACTCCAGCTGTGTCCCTAGCTCTGTTTTAGACCATGTAGGAGGACATGGGATATGTTTCATACTTCACCAGGGAAGACACAATCAACAAACTGTGTGTGATCAACAGAAATGGGGCTTGTGTTTCAACAACGGGACCGGCTATTCGAAATTAGAGAACAGGTAGAAATGGCAGGACATGTAGTCGCAGCTCCAGGTAATAGCTGTTATCCTGATACTATTCAGCCAGTACAGGCTATGCTGCAGCCATGCTGCTGCTGCTGCTAAGTCGCTTCAGTCGTGTCCGACTCTGTGCGACCCCATAGATGGCAGCCCACCAGGCTTCCCCGTCCCTGGGCTTCTGCAGGCAAGAATACTGGAGTGGGCTACCATTCCCTTCTCCAATGCATAAAAGTGAAAAGTGAAAGTGAAGTCGCCATAGATAACTACCAAATCTTAGTGGCTTGTAGCAGCACAAGTTAGGGGCCTTTCTCATATCTCTTTGTTTCAGGATCAAGGCTAAGGGGGTAGCCAATTTTTTCACCATCACTATGAAGGGGAAGAGAATGCACGGTAGGGTCACACTGTAACAACTAAAGCCCACCCACCCCTTTTATAACTCATTGGCAAGCTTGTCATTACAATCAACCATAAGAGGGCCAGGAAATATAACCCCACTATGTGCCCAGAGAGCAGATAGCTAGAAATATCAGGTGACCAGCCTAATGACTATGTCTCTGACCTCACCAAGCAGAGTGTTCAAATGACAAGACACTAAAAGTGATATTTTACATGATGCCCCTCACCTGGCTGAGACTTTATGGAAGACCTAGTGAAGCTCGTATTTGAGTGTGCGTGGCATCATCTGGAGGGCTTAATAAACCACAGATTGCTGAGCCCTGCCCCTTTCAGTTCTGGGTTCAGTTATGTGGGATGAGACCCAAATATTTGCATTCCCAGGATATACTGAGGCCGCTCAACTGGCAACTGCACTTTGAGAACCATTGGTCTAAGAAAATCCAGTGAAAGTTTCCTCTCTCAAGCCTTCTGAGACATTGTATTAAATGTTAGAGCCTGACTTGTGTTCTGGGAAATGAAAGGAAGGTTTGGATACTCCACTCAAAGGGCTGACTGCTTTCAGAAACCACAGGCTCTGGGCCCAGCTCCTCAGGTGACCTTAGGGTCTGCTGCTTTTTTTCCCTCAGATTCCGCTTCCTCTCTCAGGCTGGAAGGCTCCAGAAATATGCCTCCAGTTTCCACAACCAAGAAAATAAGGCTTAAATGAGAAGAATTTGTTATTCTTCTTCTTTCTAAGGTCAGGTTTCTAAGTCTGAATTTTTTCCCTTGTACTATCCTTTCTCTCAGGTCACTGAAAAATTTAAAATATCTCTGTCCCTATTGGGACACCCTGACCCAAACTCACAAATGTGTGGTCCCTACAACGCAATTACAATAATGACACATGTTAAAGATAAGCAAGAAGCCAGGATGGAAGGAGAAGGAAGCTATTTCCACTGCATCTCTCCCTACGTATTACAAAGAAAGCATGATTCCTTTCATTTAAAATGTTTTCTTGACTCTGTGTTGTTTAGAGTGAAGTAAAACCATATGTGGGTCATTAGCCCTTTAGTTCAAGTTGAGCTCTACAAAGTCCACCCAAGTTTTTTTTTTTTTTTTTTTTCTCTTTAGGTCATCCTGCTTGTCCTTCTTGCACTCTTCTAATTCTCAGAGTTCGGATTTCCCATGAGCATCATTTAAAAAGAGAGTACTCCCAGAAACTCACCATGAAGCATGTCACAGTGGAGAAGGCAGAGAAACTTGTGGAACAGATCCAGGAGCTGTGTGACACCTAGGAGGAAGTTTCTCAGACTCTGACGGTGGGTAACCAATGGCTTAGACTTTGAAAGTAAGAAACTGGAGAAGAAATTGTACATCCTTCTTTAGGACACAACCAAAGAACCTTTGGATCTGCCTGATAACCCCCCAGGAGACATTTTATACCAACAGTGTGCCTAAGCCTAGGATCTCAGAAGCTGAACTTAAAGAATGGTCCTTATCAGAGGCAGGTTTTGTCCCAAGCAGTAAATCTTTCAAAAATACAATTGGAACTGACTCTCTTAAAGCCATTGTAGGATTCTCAAGTGAAAGACTTTCATGTCAAAGAGAAACCAGTCGTGTGTGTGTGTGTACATAGTTATTTAAATGAGAAACTTGGGATGTGTTGGGAAGGGAAGGAAGGACGGCCCCTCTGCTGTGTCTGGATGCCACCCCTCACTATGGGACAGATGGGCTTTCAGGAAGCATGCACCTGGAGCGTACTGCCAGCTGGGGTCACGGCCCTGTCTTCTCATCTTTCCAGTGTCACCGTTCATATGGCTCTGTGTGTGCCCTGCAATCTCTCATAGCCTGCAGTTCCTGCCTTGGACTTAGGTTTGCCTTCCCCCACCAGCTTTGTTCCGGTCAGCTAAGGCAAAAGATTTGTGCAGCTTTGCTAAATCAGAGTCTGTCCTCCTGCCCCAAACCCACTGTCTCTAGAGTAGTTTATTCTGTCTGTTGGTCCATTACACAGCTCCCAGCTCCACTCCATTCACATTGGTAATGTGAAAAGGAGAATTAAACAGCTGCCACATTATGGAGAAATACGCAACGTAAAAGGTTCTTCTTTCCTGAGGTCAATTGTCATACTCTCCAGGTGTTCAGAGTGAGAGCGGTCACCCCCGCGTGGTTCAGAATCACAATTGTAGAAGGGACTTGTGGGGTTGCTGAAAAGATATGCTGACTAGAGAAAGGGGTGCTCTCGGTCTTTTGAACCTGGTGGGAAGAAGCCCAGGTAACTACAGGGCCCCAGGTGTTCAAACCCTATGTGAAGAAGAAAGTGTTAGTCACAGAGTCATTTCCAGCTCTTTGTGAACCCATGGACTGTAGCCCACCTCTGTCCATAGAGTTCTCCAGGCAAGAATATTGGAGTGGGTTGCCATTCCCTTCTCCAAGGAATCTTCCTGACCCAGGGGTAGCATCTGGGTCTCCCTCATTACAGGTAGGTTCTTTACCATCCGGCTTCCTTGATAGCTCAAGAATCTGCTTGCAATTCGGGAGACCCCAGTTTGATTCCTGGGTTGGGAAGATCCACTGGAGAAGGGATAGGCTACCCACTCTAGTATTCTTGGGCTTCCCTTGTGGTTTAGCTGGTAAAGAATCTTCCTGCAATGCAGAAGACCTGGGCTCAATCCCTGAGTTGGGAAGATCCCCCAGAGAAGATAAAGGCTCCCCACTCCAGTATTCTGGCATGGAGAATTCCATGGACTGTATAGTCCATGGGGTTGCAATGAGTTGGACACAACTGAGCAACTTTCACTTTCTTTACCATCTCAGCTACCAGAGAAGTCCTCGTAAGTTTTCTTAGAAGGACAGCATCTTTGCCTTGCCCCCATGGTGAAAAACTTAAATATCATTTAAACACATAAATCAGAAAAAGCCATACAACAACATACCTCCCCTTCTTGAGGGTGGCAGACAACATCAAGTTCTTTGAATTTCAAAAGCATCTTAAGATGAGGTCCACCGCTCAGGCCATGGGACCTGAGCCAGGATGTGCCACAGAAGCAGAAGACGGTGGCCTCCACCACATCCGCTGTGTGCTTCCTCAGTCTTGCTCTGAACCCAGCCTTTCCCTCCTGGAGATGGGGAGGATACTACTTCCTTTGACAAATAAGGGAGGATAGTGTAGGGAAGCTTGCAGGAGAGAGTCTGAACGAGCTGGCAATGGGGAGAATAAAAGAGACCAGTCACACCGCCTCTCTGCTGTATAGTCCCAGATACCTGCCTGGCCCCTGGTCCTGCTCCTCCTGCTAGGGGTGGTGGAGAGCAGAGGTGGAGAATGTGCTCCAGGGTATCACTCTTCCACAAATTTTCTCCCACTATGGCGTTGCATAGAGCAACTGAAGCAACTTAGCAGCAGCAGCAGCATCCTTGGGAAACTGACATGTTGGGGGTGAAGAGAAACAATCGCTATTTTTTTTCCTTTTTTAATCTAGTAAATAATTAGAAGAAAATACCTGATTAAAAAATGAGAGTGCTCCTAGCTGTTAGGAAACAAGCAGGGTGAGGCACAGCACCATCTAGGAGAGGCATCAGAGAGCCTGTAATAAGGTAAGTGGATACAGCACTCACCTCTGCATAATCACACTTGGCTTTGCCAAGTCACTATTTGATTGGCCTTTGCTTGACATGTGCATGGATGTCCTGCCCATTTGAGTTGATTACAGAGAAAGGAATGCCTGTGTTGGAGGTGCTTTCAGAGCTCTGCCTACTGCAACTCAGAAAACTGTAGGTTAGCAAAGGCAGCTTTTTCCCAGCTTCTGTCATTGCTGTTAAGATGTCAAAATCTTAAGCCTGTTTCAAGCCAGAGGTCAGGCTCAGGGTACCATGTGGCCCCTTTCTTAATAGTCTTTCCAAATAGAATAAAATAAAAACCAGCTTTTATTATGAACAAAACAGAAATAGTAGGTTATTACTGTGATGTCAGCAGGGAAAGAACCACTTATGCTTTCTATCATATGATTAATTCCTTCTCCCAAAATTCCAACAAGTGTGGTACATTTATTAGAAATGATGAACCTACAGTGACACATCATTATCACCCAGAGTCCATAGTTCACATTAGGATTCACTCTTGGTGATACGGCTTCCCTAATGAGCTCAGTTGGTAAAGAATCTGCTTGCAATACAGAAGACCTAGGTTCAATCCCTGGGTCCAGAAGATCCCCTGGAGAAGGGAATGGCAACCCACTCCAGAATTCTTGCCTGGAGAATTCCATAGACAGAGGAGCTGGGCTGGCTACAGTCCATGGAATAACAAAGAGTTAGACACAGCTATGAGACTAACTTTCACTTTTTCACTTGGTGATATGCTTTCTATGGATTTGGAAAGATGTGTAATGACACATATTCACCATTATGTATCCTACAGAGTAGTTTCAATTTCTCCAAAAATCTTCTATGTTCTACCTATCCATTCCTTTCTCCTCTCTCAACTCCTACTGACCACTCATCTTTCTAATGTCTGCAGAGTTTTGCCTTTTCCAGAATGTCACATAGTTGGAATCATATAGTACAAAGCCTTTTCATATTGTTTTTTTTTTTTCACTTAGTAATGCACAGTTCAGTTTCCTCCATGTCGTTTCATGGCTTAGTAGCTCATTTCTTTTTAGCTCTGAATAATAATAGTCCATTGTCTGGATGCACTACAGTATACTTATGCATTCACCTACTGAGAGACATCTTGTTGCTTCCAAGTTTTGATAGTTATGAATAAACTTTTATAAACATCTGTGTGCATATATTTGTGTGGATATAGTTTTCCATTCCATTTGGTAAATACCAAGGAACATGATTTCTGGATCATATGGTAAGACTATGTTTAGCTTTATAAGAAACTGCCAAATTGTCCTTTAAAGTGGCTCTGCCATTTTGCATTCCCAGCAGTAGTGAATGAAAGTGCCTATTGCCCATGTTTGCCAGCATTTGATATTCTCAGTATTTTGGATTTTTGCCATTCTGATAGGTGTGTAGAATGTTATTTTAACACTTTAATTTTAATTGTTTTAATTTGCACTTTTCTGATGATGAGTGATATGGAGTGTCTTTTCGTATGCTTATGTTTGGTTAAGATCTTTGGCATGATTCTCATTTTTCATATTAGATATTCTAATTGTTTGTTGTTGATACACAGAAATAAAATTGTCTTTCGTGTATTGAACTTACATCCAGAAACTTAGCTTAATTCTCTAGTTAATTCTAACATGTTTCTCTGTAGACTTTGATTTTTCTCTGTAGACAATTAAATGTAAATAGTGACAGTTTTGTTTGTTCCTTTCCAATTAGTGTATGTTTATCTTTCTCCTTTTTCCTCCTGTGCTGGCAAAAGCCTTCAAGAAAATATTGAAGAGAAGCAGTTATCCCTATCTCATTTCTGATAGAAAAGAGAATGATTTTAATATTTTACTATTGAATGTGTATGCTATTCTGATAAATACACTTATCAGATTAGAGAAAGTTCCTTCTTTTTTCACTGATGTTTCTCTCGTGAATGAAAATGAAGTTTTGAATGCTTTTTCTTCATCTATTGAGATCATACTTTCTTCTTTTTTCAATCTTTTGATATGGTGCATTAATGGTTTGTATAATGTCAAATCAAGCTAACTCTGGAATAAATCAATTCATTCATGGTGTATTATCATATTTATAACTTGGTGGATTCAACTTTGTAATATTTTAATTCCGAATCTTGTATTGCTATTGTAGAATGAGATTGGCTTATCATTGTCCTTTCCTGTAGTATCCATGTCTTGTTGTGATGTTAAAAGTATTAAGATTCATGAATGTGTGTGTTTATGAAAGAAACACACTAACTATTAACAGTGATTAATTGAATTAAAAGTGATTTTTTCTTTATAATTTTCTGTATTTACTACTTTTGCACAATGAGAAAGGATTATATTTGATCACACATTATTCATGCAAACACATAATCACAGATACACACATAGAGCCTACTGCAGGGTTTGACAATTGGTGCCAAAACACTGGATTGTCTATGTTTTGTTTTGAATTTTATGGTGCTCCCTGTGCACCTAGAAGAAGGAGTGGTAGGCAAAGTCCTTTAGGAATCCTCAGAACTAACATGGAATGTTAAGATGTACTACAAAGAAATTCAGGGGACTTGGAAGCCCAAGTTTATATATGTAGCAACAATTTTTAATTTTCTCACTTGTGTGATGAGGAAAATAATTCACACTCATGCTTACCTCATAAAGTTATTGGTATTCTGTAAGTACTGTGAATGTGAAAGTGCTTTATAATTTTGTCTTTACCCACATCACACGTGTATGAATATGTACATCTGTACTTTGTGTGTATAGATATATAAAGTCAAAAGAAAATAATTAAGGGACTTGAATAGAGCTTGATAAGGCTTTATTCAGCTGATTCCTTGATTCAGGGAGCAGCTGAGGATCTAGGGACTCCCCACAGGAAGTCAAGGTGGAGTTTTACAGGATAGGAGAAGTTGAGGCCCTGTCCTTGCCATTTTGCTTTAGGTAGCAGCTTGTAACTATAACTGAAACCCATAGTTGAGAGTCATTCCTATTTTAGATTCTATACTTGATGACTACCAGAAAAGTGTTCTCCAAGAACTGTTAATTCAAGTTTGCAGTTTATTGCCTATTCCAAGTTCATGAGCTAGAAGAGGTATTTGGGGAAAAGAAAGAAAAGAGGGTGAAGGCAGAAGTCAAGAGGAAACTAGGAGCTCTCTATTATGTATGTTTCAGTGCTTTTCCAATAGACATATAGGTCGAGATCGATAGACAAACCAGTATTCACTACCTTCCTCCCTTCATATGTACACCCTCCTCACTGCCCCCAGCACACACATATCTCACTATGACTCTGAGGGAAAAAAGATGCTTCTGGATAGCATTTGTTGAGAGATTACATGTAATTGAAAAATGAACCACTACCAAGCCCCCACCCTCAAATGACAGAGACTTAATTGATCTTAAAAAAAGCAGGCAGTAGGGGTCTAGGGAGAGATACAAATTGTGAGGATTGAAATTTAGAGAATTTTGAGGTATGGAAAGTGAAGAGTGGAAAAATAAAGTTGTGAGGTAACAGCTATCATTCCTGTGAATGATACTGAGAAGACAGAGATGGAGAGAATTATAAAAACAGCTTTCTGTGCATAAAAGTCCAATGAACTAAGAAAAGATTTGAGGTGTTTTAAGTTCCTTTGTGTCTACTCTTTAGAACCAGTTCTTTCTTTTAGTGTAACACCATCTGGAGACTGGAGCACATGGGGTTGAAGATAAATTTAGGTTACTGATAATTTTTTTTTTCTTTTAAGGGAAGCCAAATTGGAAAATAAGAAGTAAAATTATCACTGTTTGCAGATGACATAACACAGTATATAGAAAATCCTAAAGATGCTACCAGAAACCTACTAAAGCTTATCGATGAATTTGGTACAGTGGCAGGATACAGAATTAATACACAAAAATCCCTTGCATTCCTACACACTAATAACAAATGATCAGAAAGAGAAATTAAGAAAACAATCTGATTTACCATCACAATAAAAAGAATAGAATGCCTAGGAATAAACCTACTCAAGGAGGCAAAAAACCTGTATGCAGAAAACTACTAGATATTGATGAAAGAAATCGAAGATGACACAAACAGATGGAGAGGTATACCACGTTCTTGAATTAGAAGAGAGAATCATTTGTGAAAATTATATACTACCCAAAGCAATCTACAGATTCAATTTACCAATGGCATTTCTCACATAGAACTAACATTTTATAGTTTGTAAGACAGAGTCTCTTCAATAAATGTTGCTGGGGAAACTGGACAGTTACATGTACAAGAATGAAATTAGGACACTCTCTCACACTATACACACACACAAAAAAACCTCAAAATGGATTAAAGACCTAAACGTAAGGCTGGACACTACAAAATTCTTAGAGGAAAACAAGCAAAGCATTCTTTGAAATAAATTGCAGCAAGATCTCTTTTGACACACTTTCTAGAGTAATGACAGTAAAAACAAAGACAAGTTGCACCTAATTAAACTTAAAAGCTTTTGTATAACAAAGGAAATCATTAACAAGACAAAAGACAACTGTCAGGATGAGGTAGAATATTTGCAAACAAACAACTGACAAGGGTTTAGGCTCCAACATATACAAATTGATACAGCCGCTATGGAAAACAATATGGGCGTTTCTTTAAAAACTAAAAATAGAGCTACTGTATGACCCAGGAATTCCACTTCTAGGCATATATCCAGAGAAGATCATGATTTGAAAAGATGCACATATCCCAATATTTGCAGTACTATTCACAATAGCCAGGACATGGAATTAACCTAAATATCCATCAGCAGACGAATGGATAAAGAAGATGTGGTACATATATTCAGTGGAATATTACTCAGTTATAAAAAGGAACAAACTAGTGCCATTTGCAGAGATATGGATAGACCTAGAGACTGTCATACAGAGTGAAGCAGGTCAGAAAGAGAAACATATTCTACAATATTGCTTATATGTGGAATCTAGAAAAAATAGTACAGATGAACTTATTGGCAAAGAAGAAATAGAGTCGCAGATGTAGGAAACAGACTTGTGGTTGCCAAAAGGAGACGGGGAAGTGTTACTTGGTTGCAAATATAAGACAAGAATTTTATCCTGAACTCCCACCAGTTCTGCACGAATCCTCCCCTGTGGTCCAAACCTCAACAAAATAATTCTTAATCAGATTTGTTAACATCACTGCATGCTCAAGGGCTCTCCCCTATATTCTCTGCTCTTACTGTTGTTGTTCAGTCGCTAAGTCGCGTCTGACTCTTTGCGACCCCATCGGGTGTAGCACACTAAGCTTTTCTGTCTTTCACCATCTCCTGGAGTTTTCTCAAACTCATGTCCATTGAAATGGTGGTGCCATCCAACCATCTCATCCTCTGTCATCTCCCCCTGTTCTGCCTTCAATCTTACCCAGAACCAGGGTCTTTTCCAGTGAGTCAACCCTTTGCATCAGGTGGCCAAGGTATTAGAGCTTCAATTTCAGCATCAGGCCTTCCAATGCATATTCAGGACTAATTTCCTTTAGGATTGACTGGTTTGATCTCTTTGCTGTCCAAGGGACTCTCAAGAGTCTTCTATAGCACCACAGCACTACTCCTCTCAGTACAGAATAAAATATATCTAACTTACAGATGCTTGGAGAAGGTGAGAAAGACCTGCAGAGGACATGATCTAGGAATGCTGAGCAAATACAAAGTAGGCTGGTGCAGCAGCTTCTGTTAATATCCTGTCAACACAATTGTGGTACACACCATTCTAGCACATACCCACAACTTCCTACTACAAGCTTGCAACTGTGGTTGTTCAGTTGCTAACTTGTGTCCGATTCTTTGGCTTTCACATGAGGGCTTTCTCTTAGCCTCCTTTGGGGATGCCAGAAGAGTTGGGTATTTAATGCATCTGGGAACAGCCCAGATGCCTCTCAATATGGATGAGGTTGATGGGTGAATACCCCAGCTTCCTTGTTCTTTGTTGGGGTGGCAGGTTTTGCTTCTGAGAGCAGCCATCCTGAGACAGGTAGGTATGGAAGGCATTTGAAAAAGAAGTACAGTTATCAAATAGGTACCTATTATACCACCTATTGTGGGCCAGGAATAGATAGATGAAGATACAGAGAATGGACATGTGGACACAGGGGAAAGGGGTGAACTGGAGATTAGGATTGGCATATGTACCCCACTGTGTGTGAAATAGATAGCTAGTAGGAATCCCTGTGTAGCACAGGGAGCTCAGCTCCATGCTCAGTGTTGACCTAGAGGGGTGGTATGGGGTGGGTTGGGAGGGAGGTCCATGATGGAGGAGCTGATTCACTTCCTTGTACTGCAAGGAATAACACAACAATGTAGAGCAGTGATACTCTAATGAAAAAAAAAAAAGGCATCTACTTCTTCACTGTACTTCTCTTCAGATCTTCTCTTTCTCCCCTATTCATTTTCCATGGTGAAGTTTTGCAAGCACAGCACTGCTGTCCTGTGGAAGCAAGTTGGAAAAAAAAAAAAACAACCCAGAATAATTGCATGATGAGCATTTAATGGATGAGATGTCATGTTTAAAAAGACAAAGACTTGGAGGGAAGTCTGTGCTTTCTATAGCACTCTGAGAATAGAAATCCATTTCTGATTGATTTCTTTCTTAACAGTCTATCCTCTCCCCCTCCCTCCACCCCACTCCCTAGTTAAATGCTCTGGGCAGCTATCTACCTCATGTTTCGGGCAATGTGCCTTTGACCTGGTATTGTCTTCCAGAAATCTCGACGGGAGAAGTCTTTTTAAAGACTTAGTATCATATCACCACTATATTTAGTGTTCCAATAGTCTGTCAGAGATTCTTTTACTAGAGTATTGAAGACAGCAGTTAGAAACTGAATAATTAGGAGGCTGCCCATGACAGTTAATGTCCGATACTTTGAAATCCCAGAGATACTAGTAGTAAAGAATGATTCCTAATAATTACTGGAAATTATGCGGCTAGTAGAATGCTATTACATGTATAATGAAAAATGTTATTTTAAACCTCAGTAATTTGGGGTCTGAAATATTTTGGAGCTAACTTAGGCCCAAATTTATCTTCCTTGCATTAAAAAAATTTTTTAAAGGGACTGTACACACCTGGATTTCAGGGTGCACAATCCATCGTTTCCTCTGAGTCCACGTGGAATTTAGAAGTGGTACCATAATAATCGTTTTGTGAGGATATCCACAAGCTCTCCTCCAGCACTGCCTGTTTTCTACTAGCCCCAGCATCATCATCTGTACTCTTCATTTCTGTATCTTTTTCCTCCTTTGAGTAATGGGCTTTTCTAAGGAAATGGCTGTATCTTTAGATTTGAGACAGCAGTGGATAGTCCTGCTTAGTCAACGATTGCTGAATTTTCAAGTTTTTCATGCTCTCATCTGAAAGCAAATAATTGACACTAAATGATTTTGACCTTTTCATGAAAGCAACTGGCTATAGATCTCAGCCTTTCCAAACTTTGTTCATTTTCCCTTTGTGCAGTTGGTGTAAGAAACTTGCAGCTCTTCAATTCTTAGTAATTATTCTATAATTTGGACTTGTCACTATTTCATATTGTCCTTCCTCTCCTTTCATATTTAATGGTATTTTACTGCACTTCCAAGGGGGAAGAGAAAGGCCAAAAAGAATTAAAATGGAGAATAAAGGGATGATTAAAATTATGAGAAAAAGAATTTCAAGGACAACATGTTTGTGAAAGTTTGTATAAATTCAGTATCATTTAGTTAACACTAATTTAAAACTTACTGAGGGATCAATAGGTTAATAATAGTTCTTAACATGCAACTAAAACCCTCAAAAAATGATCATCTTTACATAGCACAATGATTGATGGGGGTAAATTGGATAAGATTTTGGAAATACAGTTGTTAATCAGTATCCATGAGGAATTGCTTACAGAATCAGCCATGGATATCAAAGTCCTTGGAAGCTCAAGCCTTTTAATAAAATGGTGTAGCATTAGCATATAACCTATCCACATCCTCTTGTATACTTTAAATAACCTCCAGATTACTTACAATATCTAATACAATATAACAGGGCTTCTCTGGTGGCTCAGTGCTAAAGAATTTGCTTGCCAGTACAGGAGACACGGGTTCAATGTCTGGTTTCAATGCCAATATTCTTGCCTGGGAAATCCCATAGACAGAGGAGACTGGTGGGCTATAGTCCATGGAGCTTCAAAAGAGCTGGACATGACTTAGCAAGTAAACAACAATAAAATGTAAATAGTTGTAAATAAGTGCATAATAAATTCAAGTTTTGCTTTTTGGAAATTTCTGAAAATTTATTTTTCAACTATTTTCCATTCGAGGCTGGTTGAATGCACAGAGGGGGAACCACAGATATGGAGAGTCAGCTATCATGTTTTTAAAATGATAGTCTATTTGGAAAGATATAGTTTATATATATTTGTATGATGTAAATGCTTCCCTGGAGGCTCAGATGGTAAAGGATCCATCTGTAATATGAGAGACCTGGGTTCAATCCCTTGATTGGAAATACCCCATGGAGAAGGGAATGGCTACTCACTCCAGTATTCTGGTCTGGAGAATTCCATGGACAGAGAAGCCTGTCAGGCTACAGTCCATGGGGTTGCAAAGAGTTGGACATGACTGAGCAACTTTCACTTTTCATATAATGTAAAAATTGATGCTTTTGAACTGTGGTGCTGGAGGAGACTTTTGAGAGTCCTTTGGACTGCAAGGAGATCCAACCAGTCCATTCTAAAGGAGATCAGTCCTGGGTGTTCTTTGGAAGGAATGATGCTAAAGCTGAAACTCCAGTACTTTGGCCACTTCATGCGAAGAGTTGACTCATTGGAAAAAACTCTGATGCTGGGAGGGATTGGGGGCAGGAGGAGAAAGGGACAACAGAGGATGAGATGGCTGGATGGCATCACTGACTCGATGGACGTGAGTCTAAGTGAACTCCAGGAGTTGGTGATGGACAGGGAGGCCTGGCGTGCTGCGATTCATGGGGTCACAAAGAGTCGGACACGACTGAGTGACTGAACTGAACTGAGCTGAACTGAGAAAGGAAACAGGCAAATAAGCCTAAGAAGACCTCACCAGTTGCAGGTGGGATTGGGAAGGAAGTTTACTTTTATTTTATATCTTTCCCTTTGATACAGTTATAATTTGCAATTTTTTCTGTGTAAACATTATTTTTACAAAAAAATTTTTTTAAGTGGGATAAATAATTCCCAGTTCTCAGTGAACTTAAAATGACTTCACAGAATACATGATTATAGCATGATCACTTACAGTAAATCACCTCCAAACATGGCTGCCACAAATTTTTTCTATTCATGGATGTCTATGAAGATCTGAAAAGTTGTCTTCACAAGACAAAAAAAAGTTATAACTGTATTTAGTGATGGATGTTAACTAGACTTACCTTGGTGATCACTTCACAATGTACACAAATACTGAGTCATGTTCTATACCTGAAACTTGTAATATTATATGTCAATCATACTTCCAAAAAAAAAAAAGAAAAGAAAAAAAAAGAGAGACAGAGATGATTTCTCCTACACTGTTACTTGTAATGAATATCTTGCTGTGTTGGATGTTCAGTCCATAGCAGAATCTTCAGTTCAGTTCAATTCAATCTCTCAGTTGTGTCTGACTTTTTGTGACCCCATGGTCTGCAGCATGCCAGGCCTCCCTGTCCATTACCAACTTCTGGAGATTACTCAAACTCATGTCCATTGAGTTAGTGATGCCATCCAACCATCACATCCTCTGTCATCCCCTTTTCCTCCTGCTTTCAATCTTTCCCAACATCAGAGTCTTCAAATGAGTCAGCTCTTCGCATCAGGTGGCCAAAGTGTTGGAATTTCAGCTTCACATCAGTCCTTCCAATGAACATTCATACTGATCTCCTTTAGAATGGACTGGTTGGATCTCCTTGCAGTCCAAGGGACTCTTAGGAGCCTTCTCCAACACCACAGTTCAACAGCATCAATTCTTTGGCACTCAGCTTTCTTTATAGTCCAACTCTCANGGCAAATAAGCCTAAGAAGACCTCACCAGTTGCAGGTGGGATTGGGAAGGAAGTTTACTTTTATTTTATATCTTTCCCTTTGATACAGTTATAATTTGCAATTTTTTCTGTGTAAACATTATTTTTACAAAAAAATTTTTTTAAGTGGGATAAATAATTCCCAGTTCTCAGTGAACTTAAAATGACTTCACAGAATACATGATTATAGCATGATCACTTACAGTAAATCACCTCCAAACATGGCTGCCACAAATTTTTTCTATTCATGGATGTCTATGAAGATCTGAAAAGTTGTCTTCACAAGACAAAAAAAAGTTATAACTGTATTTAGTGATGGATGTTAACTAGACTTACCTTGGTGATCACTTCACAATGTACACAAATACTGAGTCATGTTCTATACCTGAAACTTGTAATATTATATGTCAATCATACTTCCAAAAAAAAAAAAGAAAAGAAAAAAAAAGAGAGACAGAGATGATTTCTCCTACACTGTTACTTGTAATGAATATCTTGCTGTGTTGGATGTTCAGTCCATAGCAGAATCTTCAGTTCAGTTCAATTCAATCTCTCAGTTGTGTCTGACTTTTTGTGACCCCATGGTCTGCAGCATGCCAGGCCTCCCTGTCCATTACCAACTTCTGGAGATTACTCAAACTCATGTCCATTGAGTTAGTGATGCCATCCAACCATCACATCCTCTGTCATCCCCTTTTCCTCCTGCTTTCAATCTTTCCCAACATCAGAGTCTTCAAATGAGTCAGCTCTTCGCATCAGGTGGCCAAAGTGTTGGAATTTCAGCTTCACATCAGTCCTTCCAATGAACATTCATACTGATCTCCTTTAGAATGGACTGGTTGGATCTCCTTGCAGTCCAAGGGACTCTTAGGAGCCTTCTCCAACACCACAGTTCAACAGCATCAATTCTTTGGCACTCAGCTTTCTTTATAGTCCAACTCTCACATCCACGCATGTTACTGGAAAACCCATAGCCTTGACTAGATGGACCTTTGTTGGCAAAGTAATGTCTCTGCTTTTTATTTTATTTTTCATTATTATTGTTTAATTTTTTTTACTGGATAGTGAATTGGGACTTACTTTATTTATTTTATTATTTTCTTATTTTCTCTGCTTTTTAATATGCTGTTTAGGTTGGTCCTAACTTTTCTTCCAAGGAGTAAGCGTCTTGGAGAATTTTGAGCATTACTTTACTAACATGTGAGATGAGTGCGATTGTGCAGTACTTTGAGCATTCTTTGGCATTGCCTTTCTTTGGGATTGGAATGAAAACTGACATTTCCCAGTCCTGTGGCCACTGCTGAGTTTTCCAAATTTGCTAGCATATTGAGTGTAGCATGTTCATAGCATCATCTTTCAGGATTTGAAATAACTCAACTGGAATTCCCTTACCTCCACTAGCTTTGTTGGTAGTGATGCTTCCTAAGGCCCACTTGACTTCACATTCCAGGTTGTCTGGCTATAGGTGAGTGATCACACCATTGTGATTATCTGGGTCGTGAAGATCTTTTTTAGTAGAGTCTTAAGGTCTTTAATTAGAGTCTTATAAATAGAGTAAATATTAGTTCTCATCCCCTCCTTTACTCCTTGTGTATGGGAACAGAATAAGCTTCCAATTCATGCTAAGAAGCAGCATGAATGAGAAAGAAAGAGAACTAGCTGCAAAGAGAAGAGATTCAGGGGGACATGAAAAATCTCAAGCCAAAGATCAGACCAATGAGGCTGGAACCTTGTATGAAACACAGATGTGATGTCCAGGGCTTTCTTGGGTCCTACTTAGATTTGGGCATATTCTCCACACTTTTGAGTAGGATTTCACTTTTCTGAGACTATTTAATATTCCCCTCACTTACCACCTCTCTCTTACATATCTATTTCTTTGATCTGTTTCTTATCTATTCCCAGCCACCCAAGATGAGAAAAAAAAAAAGACAGAGAAACAGTTCACTACATGCATGCATACATGCCCATGAGTGCATTCCAGAGCCAGGGGCTGGAGGCTCAAAAGACAGAACTACGGCCTTGTTTAGTTTTGCTGGAGTGAAGGAAGATCCCCATTTAGAATGCGCTGATTTTTTTTCAGGGTACAGCTGACACACACAAGGATTTGTGAATTTCCAAATACTTGCCTTTCAAGGGGTGGAGACTCCTGTATTATCTTCAGTAAGACATGACGCTGGGGAGTCATGCATGTACCTGAGGACAATCTCTTATTCTGGCTTGAATGAAATACATTACTGTACATTCATGGGGACATTGTTCAAGGATCACAGCAAAAAATTTATTATCTCTCTTGGTATGTGACATATTGCGACAACTCGTATAGGTTCTTAGGTCTACACTTTCAAAGCTGTACAACTTCACTCAATACATTTGATTTTTGTTCATCAGTTTCCTTGTCTGCATAATGGCAATAATATTTATCCCACAGTATTGCTCTAAGTGTTAAATTCAAACATGTATGGAAATAACCTGGCCTATGACAGGTACTCTAGGAATATTTGTAAGATAAAGGAATAGCATGTGGGTGGCACTCAGTAAATATTCCTTCCTCCCCCACCAAATCAAGAGAGGGCTACTAGGAGGGAGGGAAGAGGAAGAGGAGCAACTGTTCCTATCAATATTCGTTCAGGTGCCAGGAATCTATACACAAAAGTCTACATGATCCAGGCAGCTGAAGCCAGACTTAAATTTCTTGACACATCTCACTTTGAGAGGTGTTGTCTAAGTCCCTTCAAGGTGAATCTGGATGGGGTTATGGATGATTTTCTTAGGATACTTACTACATCGCTACATAAGAAGTCTTACTCTCCTCAGCTGTTCTGCTACAGAGGTTACTGATTGGTGCTCCAATCTACAGCCCCAGCTGAACCCCCAGCGAGCATCTCTTGCATCACCTGCAGCCCTGTGAGAAGCCATGTTGGATCGCCAACCCAATCAAATCTTCAGACCATTGCAGCTTAGCCAAACCTGCCTGAAAGAAAAATTCAGAACAAAATAAAATAGTTGTTTTAAGCCACTAACTTTTGGGGGCAATTTGTCACTCAGCCATAGATGTCACCAGAAGAGGTGAGTACCTGGGCCCATGTTGAAAGTGTGCCTTGTCTAAAGGGGCTGTCATTACTCAGCTCACACAAGTGCCGTGCTTGAGGGATTCAGGTCTGGGATGGCCATCTGTGCTCTAGCAAAGAGATATTAGATCTGGAATTTTGTAACATCTCCAAATGTTTTAGCTATCAGTTACTAATTAAAAATTTTGGAAAACACCGTGTACATCACACAAAGCTGTCTCTGTGGTGATAAAGCTTGTGTGCTACCAGTGTGTCACCTCTGTTGTGTTCAGAAATGGAGAGAGCCTGCTTGCTCCACCCTACCCAAGGCCTTCTTGTAAACTGAGGCTCTCTGCCCAGCTAGTGGCCTCCAGCTGGCAGGGTGTTTTCCTATAATGGATTAGCATATGAAAACTAGCATTTCAGTAAGGTTTGTACATTCCCACATCTAAACCAAACAAACTGCCTTTTGTATCACCAATGATTGGGGCTCTGACCCATTTAAGCCTGACAGCAAAATAGGGATTAGCAGGGGGTGTTGTTAGTGGTGTTTTGATTGGGAGGGGATAAGAGAAGTTGGAAGCAGAATGGTGGGAGGAGGGACAATGGAGAACTTCCTGGAGGACAAAAGTTCACCAGTTTTCCCTTGAAATTAATTTAAGGGCAATGACATCAACAAAAAGTGCTGTGAATTAAATGCTTTTGAAAAAAAACAGCCCTATTTATTATTTTTGGCTTTTGCTGAGAATATTTGCTCTGGGCCCTAGAGGAATTCACCTTTAACTGTGGGGAATATAATTGCATATCATGCTTTATCCACTTCTTGTGGACTTTCTGCAGGATGTGAGTGAAGCAGAAGACAAGGCTGGGCTTACACAGACATTCTCTGTGCCAAGGACCAGGGGATCTTTGTGGCCTATGAGTGGAGGACCTAAGAGGTGGGAACAGGTGAGAACTGCAAAACCAGAGTATGTGCATAGTATGTCATGCAGGGAGAAAAGCAGCACTGGATGAGGACAGCTTGTCAAAGAGCAGAAGTGTCACTGGCCATTGGTGTGTCTGTGGCCTCCCCCACAAAGTGCTCTGATATCAAAAAAGTGTTCTGTTTCCTTCTCCAATGCATGAAAGTGAAAAGCGAAAGTGAAGTCACTCAGTCGTGCCCGACTCTCTGAGACCCCATGGACTGCAGCCCACCAGGCTCCCTCGCCCATGGGATTCTCCAGGCAAGAGCACTGGAGTGGGTCATCATTGCCTTTTCCTTAAAAACTATTAATGTTTAATCTTTTATGAATTTTGAAATGGTCCAAAAGGTAAATAAGTAAAATGTTTCTCTCCTATCCCAATACCCTCATCTTGTTTTATGCCTCCATATAATCAACATAGCCTAGTATTTGTGTATTTTTCCAGAGATACTTATGCATATACACAGTAGAAAAACTATTTTTTTCATTCAAGTGGAAGTAGACTAGGCTTATCTGTTTTCTCATGACTCTATGACCTAAAAAACATTCCATAATTCCATAGACGTTCATAAATGTGTCTTCTTTCTTTTTTACATCTGCACAGTACTTTGTTTTATAGGTATATCATAATTTAACTAGTGCTCTCTTGATGGACAAGCATATTGTCTCTATAGTAATTTCTTTATGAAATAATTAAGAGTAAGTTCTGTGATATGTGTATAAGTAAAAATTGATCTGTGATATATAAGTGATTAGTCAGCATTTAAAGTAGCTTGATGAATACTTAGAACTTCAAATATCCTCATTGAAATCTACATCAGTGAGTTTGCTAATTAGCATATGGGATGAAATGAGTGGAGTTGAAAATAGATGGTTAGTTAAGAAGATCATATACAGCTCCTGTTCTTACAGACTGCCTGCCTGCCTATCTGACTGACTGAATATCTAACCAACAGTTTGTTGACTGACTGACTAATTATCTGAGTATCTGACTTAATGATGGGCTGGCTGACTGGTTTGGATAATCAGAGAAGTAATATATTGCAGAGGAACTTTAGGCATCTCATTGGGGTTGAAGTTTCCTTTTTAGCTTCTATGCTATCCATCTATTGGAAGCTTTTAGAAAAAATTCCAGTAAAAAGTCAATCGTCCCTGTGAAGAAGAAATTAATACCACCAAAAGAAAGCTAGTTCCTGAGTTGTTCCTAACAGGTTTATGGTGTATGCAGAAGCCTGATCAAGCAAGAACAAAACAAACAGTTTTTAAGCCCTCAAACTTTCTTAAACCAAGTTTCAGATCTCAGTCAGCTTCGGTTGCCTGCCAATAGGAATTCTCTGAGGCAAACCCATGATGTAAGAAAATTTATTTCCCATGAACTTTCCCTCTGGTGGAGACCCTTTATCATCTTTCAGCTGAACAAGGCCTTGCCCCCTTCACCTCTTTCCTCTCTCAAAACAGAGCAAGATCTGATAACTAATCACCGATTTTTGTTCAGTGACAGATTATATTTTGCCTGAAACTCATATTCATCAACACCTTGTCTGAAATAAGCTTGTGAAAGTGAAGACTTTTAGCTATAATTATGGGATGAAAAGTGTTTCACTCAAGTCAAAAGAATTTCAAGCATCAGCAAACAGGAAGGGAGAGGTGAAGGTCTATTCAACCACCTCTGAATGTGATCCTGATTTGTTGTCTTTGGGGGGAGGTTTTTCCCCATAAGAAACTTCTGCCACCACTGTGAAGAATAATTCAGGGGCCAGGAGATATAAGGGTGTCAGAGGTCTAGCGCAGGGATTGTTTGGAATAGAACTGTCAGTGGCTTCTTCTATACTCTTCTGTAACTGCAACTCAGATTTGGTAATTGAACCCATATGCTTCCCAGGTGGTACTAGTGGTAAAGAACTCACCTGCCAATGCAAGAGATGTAAGACATTTGGGTTCAATCCCTGGGTTGGGAAGATCCCTTGGAATAGGGTATGGCAACCTACTTCAGTATTCTCGCTTGGAGAATCCCATGGATAGAGAAGCCTAGTGCGGTATAGTTCATAGGGCTGCAAAGAATCAGACATGACTGAAGTGACTTAGTAGGCATGTTGGGACTCAAACCAGTCCAAACCCAGGTTAGGACTTGAACATCACAAATCTTTTTAACTGAGATCACACATTCGGTCTCAAAACTTAATGAAGCTCAGGTTCTTGATGTCTCATTGCGGGCAGAATTCAGTGGGAGACAAAGTTATAGGTAAGAAGTGAATTTATTTAGACAGAAACACACTCTACAGACAGAGTGTGAGCCATCTGAGAAGGCCCGAGTAGTGCCAGTGTATGGGGTTGTCAGTTTTTATAGGGCTGGGTAATGTCATAGGCTAATGAGTGGGAGGAGTATTTCAGCTATTTTGAGGAAGGAGTAGAGATTACCAGGAATTAAGCCTCTGCCCACTTTTGACCGTTATGGTTAGCCTTGGAACTGTCATGATGCCTGTGGGTGTGTCATTTAGCTTGCTGTTATATTACAGTGAGTGTGTATTGAGGCTCAAGGTGGAGTGAGAGTCATCTTGTCTACCATCTTGGACCTATTTGGTTCTTATCCATTTATGTCTTGTCCTTGGGCTTTGTCCTTAAAGGAAGGGGATATATATATACCTATGGCTGAGACCCAGGTTTGATCCCTGGGTTGGGAAGATCCCCTGGAGAAGGAAATGGTAACCCACTCCAGTATTCTTGCCTGGAGAATCCCATGGATGGAGAAGCCTGGTAGGCTACAGTCCATGGGGTCGCAAAGAGTTGGACACGACTGCGCAACTTCACTATGGCTGATTCATGTTGAGGTTTGACAGAAAACAACAAAATTCTGTAAAACAATTATCCTTCAATAAATAAGCTTAAAAAAAAAAAAAAAAAGGATTATGCTCTGTTCCCTTCCCTTTTGCTTCACTTTTAGATCTTGCTCCCACCTTCCCTACTTGACCAGGGGTGGACTTGTTCCTTACTACCTCAACCAAATTCCTAACCTTGTTCCATCTGCTCTCAGTCTCTAAGACACATAATTTCCCCATTCTAGGCATGTTGATATGTTAGAGATTATTATCTTTTAGAGATAATTATCTTTTCCTTTACATAAATCCTGTGTCTGCCAATCTGAAAGCATTTGGTCAATAATATCTCTACCTCAGATTAGGAACCTTCTAATCACAACAGAAAGCATGTTTTTAATATATAGTTATTTTATTAATTAGAGTTTGTGGGCATGGTTAATGAGGAAATGTGGGAATGAGGACTGTGGGGTTTCACTGTCCCTTTGGGATCTGTATGTTTGAAGGAAGGGGTGGCTCTGAGTTCTAATAACAAAAGGGGGTTTTATCCTCATTGTTCATGGACTGTAGCCCACTAGGCTCCTCTGTTCATAGCATTTCCCAGGTAAGAATACTGGATGGAGTAGGTTGCGTTTCATTCTCTATTATCCTCATTGTACCTGTGAAGAAACTATACTTGGTTCTTTATTTTTCCAAAACTACCTAGCTGGTAAGCTGTAGAGCCAGTATTTGAGCCCAGTTCTGCCTAACTTCCAAGTCAGCTCTTTCCATTAGAGCATCACAGAAAAAAATGTTTCCCCCCACCCCCCAGGACTTTCATATCTGTAACTACTCAAAGAGATAGCGATCAGTTCTAATGCTAGGTTGGAAACTATAGGACTTGTCTGAAGGTAGGCAATGAGTATCTGTTGCCAACCTTTATTTAAAATAAGCTATTTTTTAAAAATAACAAAATAAGCTATTTAAAAAAATTTATTATTATCTTCCACTTTTTTCACAGTCCAACATTTTCTACAAGGAGCATTTTCAATAATATCCTGTTTATAATAGTTTTTACTCTTGCCAGAGGCTGGCAAAAAATACCAGTAGACAGAGTAGGTTGTATTACTTTTAAAGCAATAATTGCTAATATAAAAACAAATGAGAGAAAAGTCTTTAATAGAAACAAAAAAAAATCATGAACTCTTGTCCTGTCTTGGTGGACATATGTCTTAGGGAGTAGGTTAAAAGTTTACCATAATACATTTTGGTTATCTGTTCAATTTCAAATCCAGGATCGATAAAGCTTATCAGAGCATTTTTATGACTCCAGGGAGGTTATCGCTATCTTAATATAGTGATGAAGACAAAAGCCAGACCTCAAGAGAGGTCAGAACTGAGCAATCAAATTAACATCTGTCATGAATGACTTGGTCCAATCTTCAAGGTCAACATATTCACAGATGTCAAAGTGTCTAAATGGAGAGATGATAATCATTGACCCCGANTTGAACTATACAGTTAGTAACAAAGATTATATACTGTAATATTGTATATATCTCTCTTTGAATTCAGTAGTATTTTTAAAATTGGATTTTTATTAACTGTATGCTTTTTTGTTCAAAATTGTAGCAGACTAATGTTTCCAAGTTAAGGCTTAGTTTCATGTTCCAGTACTAAGTTAATGTAAAAGTGTAGGTAATGGCATGATTTTCTTTTTAAATTCCTGTGCCAAAACAAAGGAACTGGTTTGTATTTGAGAAGTTTGACTTCTTGGAGGTCATTACAGATTCTTCCATTAATGTTTTCATGACTTCAAAATGAGCATATGGATGTTGTTGAGGATGAGGATGAGGATGATGATTTTATAAACAGATAACATATCTACCACATTAGAGTAGAATTGCTTTTTAATATTTTAAAGCTCTTTTGAAATTCTCATGAGGAAGTTCATAATAGTTTCACCAGAGGTTATAGCAAAGCCTCATGTTTACTGAGAAATGCATGTAGATTTTAGGTTAAAGTTTTAAGCATTTGTAGAGAAAAAATATTCAAAATATTCAAGCAATTAAGATAAAAGACTGTCAGGTGTAAGGAAAGAAATAATGGCAGATATACTTAATGCCACCACACTTAAATGTGAGTTAAAAATGCTTTGAACTATCAGAATTGGTAGTAGCTTTGAGGAGTTCTTCACATATGCCATTATCATTTTAGACTGTCAGTGCTATTATTTGGACATCTTTTATATTTGCTATTAGATCCATATTATATGAAGAAAAGAGACTAAAAAGTAAATACTTAGAAGCAACCTTAATAAAATCCTCACTTTGTTTTTGCTTTTTTTTTTTGACCCCTTTGTGAGGGGATGAATTTCTGTTTCATTGTAAATCTTTTGTCCTTTTGTGTTGCTGTAGGGTTCCGATGACTGTTTGGTGAAAATCTGGGCAACAGATGACGGACGCCTTCTGGCTACACTTCGAGGACACTCTGCTGAAATTTCTGACATGGCTGTTAACTATGAAAATACTCTCATTGCCGCAGGCAGTTGTGATAAAGTTGTAAGAGTGTGGTGTCTTCGAACTTGTGCGCCAGTTGCAGTCCTTCAGGGACATTCAGCTTCTATCACTTCCATACAGGTAAGAAAAATACAAAGATACCTCTAATATATATAATAAGAATGAGAATTTTCTTGTTTTTTTGTTACATTGTTTGGATAATATAAAGAATGGCAACAGAAAAATTTTCATATCTTAAGGGCTTTGTCCCTATCTTACAGACAGGTATTTATTTTAAAGTTCCTTTTTCATATAAATCTGTTCTGTTTAGGAACAAGTAAAACAGTTATTGAAAAGGTTTTTTGAGTACAGTGTAAGACACCTTATTTATCTCATTTATATTTGTGAACAAGGGACAAGACTTGGAATTGCCTTAAGGAACACTGATATCTCTTTTAGGCAGGATATGAATAGGTTCTAACTTGAATATTGGCATACTTTGTGTTAATATTTAATGCAAAATGTTTGCAGTTCAGATTTTGTGTGTGTGTAGTTTAATATTAGGGAAATTTTTATTCTTATTTTCATGAATTTCTTATTTCAACTTGATGTTTGACATACATCAGCTTTTAAAATATTTGTCTATATAGTGTTTTTACCAGACATTGGTAGTGAAAGTCCTAGAAACTCCCCAAAGAACTTTGTTTTCTTCTTTGTGTTGACAGCAAAACAGAAGAATCCTTTTGACACTGTCTTTTAGTTTGGTCAATGAGACCACTTTTGTGGATGAGATAATTACTCCCATTGAATTTTCTTTGTTCTTTAGTCACTAATGAGTATGCCAGGCAATTTTTGTTTTATTATTTAAATAATATATCACCTGTTTATGAGGTACTAGCAAGAATTGGGTTCAATGTATATTGGATGTGAAATTTTATTTTTTTTAATTTTTATTTATTTATTTTTTTACTTTACAATACTGTATTGGTTTTGCCATACATTGACATGAATCCACCACAGGTGTACATGAGTTTCCAACCCTGAACCCCCACTCCCACCATATGTCAAATTTTTGATTGTTTGAAATTATCTATTGGATTTTGTTTTGGGATATTACTAGTTTCTTGTGTTCTCACCATCCTATCTGACAGACTATTTCTGAAATTTGGAGATAGTCTTATACAAAATGAAAAATATGAATATTTGTTACTACTGAAAATATTTATGGAACTGTTTTGCTCCATCATAATTTCATTTGNGTTTCTTGTGTTCTCACCATCCTATCTGACAGACTATTTCTGAAATTTGGAGATAGTCTTATACAAAATGAAAAATATGAATATTTGTTACTACTGAAAATATTTATGGAACTGTTTTGCTCCATCATAATTTCATTTGCTAGTTTCTATCTCATTTCATTTGTGTGTGTAAGTGCCCTAGAGATTCATACACCTGTTTTGTTTTTGTTTTTTGTGTTGTTTTTATATGTACCTCTTTTCTATAATGTTCTTTCCCTTAGTGATCGCATCAAGTATCATGGCTTTAAATTTCATCTGTAAGCTGATGACTCCAAATGTGTACTTCCGTCTTGGGGCCTATCTTTTAGCTCCATACTTGTACATTCAATTACCTAATTGGCATCATCACATGAATGTCAAACTCAACATCTTCAAGATTGAACCCCTGTCTTCTTTTCTCAGATTTGCTCCTCCCAAACATTTTCCCATATAAACAAATGACAACTTCATCCTTTCAGTTGCTCAGAGTAGTCATCCCTGACTTTTTGTTTCTTATATGGCATATCTAACTTGTTAGCAAATCATGTTTACTCTACCTTCAAAATATATCCAGAATCTGAACAAATTCTCATGACCTTTGTCATTACTACCTATTTCAAACCACTATCATTTGTGACCTATATTATTGAAACAGACTTCTAACTGATCTTCCTGTTTCTTCCCATCCCTCTTTCCTGCCTGAGTCTGGCCTCTGCATAGATGCATAAGTGATTTTAAGATGGAGGTTTAAAAAAAGGAAATTAAATCATGTCACTGGTGCTCAGAACCTTTAATAGCCTCCCAACTCAGAGTTAAAGCCGAAGGTTTTACAGTGACCTGCAAAACCTTACATTCTCAGCCCCTTGCTCTCTTTGACCATATCTCCTACTGCTTGTTATCATTCTGCTTTAGCTGCTTTTTTAAACCACTCTAGCTACACCCCTGCCCTTGCTTTTGCTGTTTTATATCTCTGAAATGGTCCTCTTTGGATCATCATATGACTTATTTCCTTACTTTCTAAATGATGGAAATGCATGTCACTNAAAAAAAAAAAAAAAGATTATGCTCTGTTCCCTTCCCTTTTGCTTCACTTTTAGATCTTGCTCCCACCTTCCCTACTTGACCAGGGGTGGACTTGTTCCTTACTACCTCAACCAAATTCCTAACCTTGTTCCATCTGCTCTCAGTCTCTAAGACACATAATTTCCCCATTCTAGGCATGTTGATATGTTAGAGATTATTATCTTTTAGAGATAATTATCTTTTCCTTTACATAAATCCTGTGTCTGCCAATCTGAAAGCATTTGGTCAATAATATCTCTACCTCAGATTAGGAACCTTCTAATCACAACAGAAAGCATGTTTTTAATATATAGTTATTTTATTAATTAGAGTTTGTGGGCATGGTTAATGAGGAAATGTGGGAATGAGGACTGTGGGGTTTCACTGTCCCTTTGGGATCTGTATGTTTGAAGGAAGGGGTGGCTCTGAGTTCTAATAACAAAAGGGGGTTTTATCCTCATTGTTCATGGACTGTAGCCCACTAGGCTCCTCTGTTCATAGCATTTCCCAGGTAAGAATACTGGATGGAGTAGGTTGCGTTTCATTCTCTATTATCCTCATTGTACCTGTGAAGAAACTATACTTGGTTCTTTATTTTTCCAAAACTACCTAGCTGGTAAGCTGTAGAGCCAGTATTTGAGCCCAGTTCTGCCTAACTTCCAAGTCAGCTCTTTCCATTAGAGCATCACAGAAAAAAATGTTTCCCCCCACCCCCCAGGACTTTCATATCTGTAACTACTCAAAGAGATAGCGATCAGTTCTAATGCTAGGTTGGAAACTATAGGACTTGTCTGAAGGTAGGCAATGAGTATCTGTTGCCAACCTTTATTTAAAATAAGCTATTTTTTAAAAATAACAAAATAAGCTATTTAAAAAAATTTATTATTATCTTCCACTTTTTTCACAGTCCAACATTTTCTACAAGGAGCATTTTCAATAATATCCTGTTTATAATAGTTTTTACTCTTGCCAGAGGCTGGCAAAAAATACCAGTAGACAGAGTAGGTTGTATTACTTTTAAAGCAATAATTGCTAATATAAAAACAAATGAGAGAAAAGTCTTTAATAGAAACAAAAAAAAATCATGAACTCTTGTCCTGTCTTGGTGGACATATGTCTTAGGGAGTAGGTTAAAAGTTTACCATAATACATTTTGGTTATCTGTTCAATTTCAAATCCAGGATCGATAAAGCTTATCAGAGCATTTTTATGACTCCAGGGAGGTTATCGCTATCTTAATATAGTGATGAAGACAAAAGCCAGACCTCAAGAGAGGTCAGAACTGAGCAATCAAATTAACATCTGTCATGAATGACTTGGTCCAATCTTCAAGGTCAACATATTCACAGATGTCAAAGTGTCTAAATGGAGAGATGATAATCATTGACCCCGAAACCTTCTGGGGCTTGCAGGCAGCTGTGGTGGAGATAAGAAGGTTTCTACTGAGATAACACATACATGTTCAAATGTAACTTCCTTATTTTCCTTTTGTGAAATTAGAGGAAATGCCAAAACCAAGTCTCAGTTAACCAGGGTCCTGTTGGATGGAGATAAGGCAGATCATTGAGGGCCTCCTTCTTCACAAACACTTTCTCCAGAAATATAATTCAGGGTCCTTGACAGATACGAGTTCCATGATCTTTCATTTATGTATTAGCCCTCAAGAGGGCTGGGAAAGAGGTGGGCAGTGAGAAAAAGAGGAAAGAAAAGAGTTTTGATATGGCTCTTTCATGGAGGAATAAGTGAAATTTGCAAAGAAAACCTTCAAATTTCATATAGTTTTAGTATGCTATCATTAACTAGTTAATTTCTTAACAAGGTCTATAAACTGAAAAATTGTCCTGCTTTAGATCAGAAATTGAGTTTCTAATATGAACATGAAATTGAATTTTTTTAAAAACAAATACACATAATAGGATTGACAACTGTGTCATTTACAGCTTATAATTTTATGACCTAAATGAATATGATCTACTAATAGTACAAACTCCTCTGGAAAGTGGCATTATCTGTTCTGTTTCTCAATGTATTTCCAATGCCTAGAGAAGGAGAGAGGCACATTATCTTTGTGTCTATCTTAAAGTCTCCTAGTGCAGTTTCTCTCGTTTTCTCAAGGGAAGCAAACAAGTCACCAGGAATGTAATAAACTTTCTGATGGTAAGCACACTTTGACAAGAAGATAAACTGGACTAGAGACTCTGGTCCTCGTGGACTCCTTTAAAGAAGTTCTGATTTGTTGGGAGTGAAAATCAGGCTCTATAAATTTTTTTTTTTTGTAGAAGAATCAACCACTGTTTTACTCATTCATGATATATTGGTGCCAATCAAACTGACTTGTAACTTGATATTGTATCAACCCAAGACTGACTTGACTTTCAACATTACCCAAGGTCATGTAGTGACAGCTCCATATACACATTGGCCGCAAAACAATGGGAATTGTGGAACACAGGTAGACAAGAGGTAGACAAGAGACTATCACTTTAGCTCCATGAGTGATAATAAAAAAGTAGTGCTGCCTAGATATTAAAAGGACCATAACAAAGTAGAAAAAAAAATTGCAATCAGCAAACAGTAACTGGCTGTGTCTTTAAGACTTGGCCAGAGTCTTGTGGTCTACCTGGGAGAGACAACATGGAGTAGTGGAAAGAGTGCTAGCATTGGACAGGATGGGAGACCTGGATTCAGGTGCTATTTCTGTCACTTAGCAACTGTGTTACGGTGAGGAATTTGATTAAGCCATCTAGTTCTTTATTATTTATCTCTATAGCATTAATTCTTCTAAAGGGGGATATTGTTACTCAAAATAAAACTCCCAAGGAAAGATACTTTGTCATCTCTCAGTTATTAGCCTATAAATTATCCATAAGGCAGACTAACTAATATACTTTTCAATCTGAAATTGGCTTTTCCTATTGCTGCTGGGATACTTCCAAGCAAGCTCTCCTTGCCAAACGCCCAGTATGTTTATGGGAATAAATAGTTAGCTGAATTATCATGCTCTCACTCTTCAAGGAGAAAAAGCACACCTTTCAAACTGTGTGGGGAGAAACCCTCCCAGTGGCCTCTCTTTTCTTATCCTGAATTAAGCATTCCTGGTCCTACAAAAAGGCCATTAAAGGCCTGCTTCTGCTAATTCCTATTATCACAGACTCTAATAATAATGAGGATAATAATAATGCTGTTCATAGTAACATTGCAATTAGGTCTCTGGCTCCCCAGAAAACTCAGATTTTTGTTTACAAGTAGATACTGGCTTCCTTTAACCCCATTTTCCAAGATTGCGTTAACTGTCGATTTGATGAGATATGTTTCATGATGGGGTTAGGTGTTAACCCAAGATTTGATAAGAGTTAGTATATCTTTGGAAAATATTCTTATTAGAAAAAAATCTCTGTAAAATTTCACTTTGCTGACAAAGGTCCATATAGTCAAAGCCATGGTATTTCCCGTAGTCATGTATGGATGTGAGAATTGGACTATAACAAAAGCTGAGCACTGAAGAATTGTTGCTTTTGAAATGTGGTGTTGGAGAAGACTTTTGAGAATGTTTTGACAGCAAGGAGATCAACCCAGTCAATCCCAAAGGAAATCAATCCTGAGTATTCACTAGAAAAGCTGATGCTGAAGCTGAATCCCCAATACTTTGGCCACCTGATGTAAAGAGCTAACTCATTGGAAAAGACCCTGATACTGGGAAAGACTGAGGGCAGGAGGATAAGGGGCACCAGAGGCTAGATGGTTGAATGACATTACCAACTCGATGGACATGAACTTGAGTAAACTCTGGGAGATAGAAAGAGAGAAGGACAGGGAAGCCTGGCATGCTGCAGTTCATGTGGTTGCAAAGAGTCAGACATGACTTAGTCACTCAACAACAACAAAATATGACAATTCTTGGTATAAATGCCTTTTGTTAATTAGAAACCTAAGATTTTTCTCAAGCTGTTATATTAAAATGGGGAACTGGATAAAAAATCAGATTGATCTCATATTCAAGAAATGGTGTGTTGGGTCATATTTTCCTCTCAACTTTTCCCATCATGCATTTCTCCGCTTGCATATCAGTAGGCATTTTACAAATTTCTTTTTAGAACATCTATCTTGCTGAGCTAAATAGCAGAATAAATGAGGGACTAATCTATTGAACATTAACCATATGCCAGTTTCTTTGGTGTAAGGATCAATTTCCTCACCTGCAAAATATTTTAGGATAATAATAGTTTATGCATTTTCAAGTCAAGTTTATCCTGAGGGCAGACCCTTACCGTTTAAACTCTTCCCAGCATTCTGAGCTGCCCAGTCTCCTGAGATCTGACCAAAGGTCAAAGTCCCCCATTGAGGAAGAGCTGTGCAAACTCTTTTTCACTAACTGGTAAGTGACTCATAAGTTCTGAAAGTGAATCATTTTAGGAAGATTCATATTTGGTTGGGATGGAAGCCTTAAAAATGACGCTCAAACATTTTTAGGAGTGAGACACCCGGTAGATGGAGATTCCTTTTGGAGGGGAAGGAATGAGAGCGCCAAGTCAGCTTCTCCTGACAGCCTCCCGTGGTCCCTCTCCTCTGTGAAGGAGGGCGGCGGCTGAGAGGTGTCATGTGTTGTGCTGGCTCTGTCTTGGAGTGTACCAGGGTGTGTGTATTCTGTGGGAGATGGTTCCCAGCTCATCCATGAGAGGGCACTGGCGCTCTAGATAGCCATGCTTAAGAGTCTTGTCTAAAGAGAGACATTCATCCCATTACTTCAGGAGCGATTATCCGCTTGTACCACATCTGTGGCTGCGTTTGACAGCGGTGATATAGATCGATAGATATGTATGCTCTGTCATTTTGTCCACCTTTGTACATCTGTGGTCTTCTGACTCTGGCTGCCAACGGTTAAACTCCTGCCCATGTGTGGAAGAGCTGATCACTGCGTGCAATGAATATTTTAAAAATTAGGGCAAGTCTGTAATACAGAATTATACTAGAAAGGGGCATAAGGACTGCAGGGCCCTCCAAAGGAAGGAAAAGGGTCTTTTCCAGTCCAAGGAAAGACAGTATAGGAAGCAAAGAAAAAGGAGCAAGCAGGTAATCTCCAGTGAAATGGATAATGTCCTGAACCTGTTACTCTGATTTGAAAAAAGTCATATGATATGGGGTTCAAAAAAAAGATGGCAAAGGGCACTTATATACATCAATTCTCAGATGGGTGCAATCAACATATCATAGTTTAAAACCAATCACCTAGTAAAACTTCTTCCATTCTGCAGAGTCACTCTCTTTCATACCATCCTATTGTATTTTCTTGACAATGCTTGGCACTATCTGAAATAATCATAATCATTTATTTATTTATGTATGCCTGTCATCTTTGTTAGAGTATCAACTCTATGAATGCTGAAACTTTGACTACCAAGCTACTACTGTAGCTTCAACTCCTGGAAGTATTGCCTGGCACAACAGGCACCGATAAACTTTGGATGAATGAACAATAATGCCGTAAAAGTGAAAGTGAAAGTCGCTCAGTGGTGCCGGACTCTTTGCGACCCCGAGGAACTCTCCAGGCCAGAATACTGGAGTGGGTATAGCCTTTCCCTTCTCCAGGGGATCATCCCAACCCAGGGGTTGAACCCAGGTCTCCCACATTGTAGGCAGATTCTTTACCAACTGAACTATCAGGGAAGCCTCAATGCTCTAAAAAGGAAAGTGTTAGTTGCTCGGTCCTGGCCGACTTTTAGCAACCCCATGGACTGTAGCCTGCCAGCCTCCTCTGTCCATGGGATCCTCAAGGCAAGAATATTGGACTGGATTGCCATTTCCTTCTCCAGAGAATCTTCCCAATCCAGGGACTGAACATGGATCACCTGCATTGCAAGCAGATTCTTTACAGTCTGAGCCACCAGGGAAGTCCTAAGATATCAACATTTCACTAAAAGGGTCAAAGTGATTATGTTCAATGAAGAATTAGGGCTTCAGAGGAACTGAGAAATGATTCATAATGCACGGCACCTCAGTGAGTTTTGAATGTAGATGAAGTCAGTGGGTTGCTTTTCTGACCAAGGTGATTGTGTGATTACCTCAGTGGCTGTATATGTCTGTGCACAAATTGAACCTGTATCTGTATTTTTATTAACTTCTTAATATATAATTGTGGAAACAGTGTTTGTATGTTGAGTAGTCCTAAAATTTGAAGTGAATTTGTTATTCTACTAGGCAACTTTCCATGAAACAAATTACCCAGGGAAGTTCACGTAGATTTGTAAGTGGAACTAACCCACCTGTAGAAAGAAGTGACCAAATGGCCACAATGTTATAGGAAATACCCATATGTCTTTCTTTGGGGTTCAGATGATTTAACCATTTTAGAATTTGAGCAAACTCCAGGAGATAGTGAAGGACAGGCAAGTCTGGTGTGCTGCAGACCATGGGGTCTCAAAGAGTCTGTTACAACTTAGCAACTGAACAAAAACAACAACAAAAAGAAAATAGTAATTAGCTTCAAATATAAATATGATCTTTTAGTTCAGTTCAGTTCAGTCACTCAGTCGTGTCTGACTCTGCGACCCCATGAATTGCAGCATGCCAGGCCTCCCTGTCCATCACCAACTCCCGGAGTTCACTCAAATTCACATCCATCGAGTCAGTGATGCCATCCAGCCATCTCATCCTTAGTCGCCCCCTTCTCCTCCTGTCCCCAATCCCTCCCAGCATCAGGGTCTTTTCCAATGAGTCAACTCTTCGCATGAGGTGGCCAAAGTACTGGAGTTTCAGCTTTAGCATCATTCCTTCCAAAGAAATCCCAGGGTTGATCTCCTTCAGAATGGACTGATTAGATCTCCTTGCAGTCCAAGGGGCTCTCAAGAGTCTTCTAAGTCAGTCTCAATTTAGACTGTGAGTTCTGAATAACTAGGCAATGAGATAAGGGTGATCAGTTCTGCATAGGGTGTCAAAAATTCACAACCAGCCTGACTGGGGGAGCACCAGACTTCCTAGAGCCACCCAGTGGGTTTGCGATCACCATCATGAATTTATGCCTACTTTCTAATTTCAGTATCAAATGGAATAGAACAATCCAGAAGATCAATAAAGCAATACATTTAAGTTCACATATTTGTACTAGGTTTAGAACTTTACTGAATATTTCCCTCTTGATGAGTTTAAGTTATGCTGAGGAAATATGACAATCTTCTCAGTTCCTTATTAGTGAGGATTCTCCAGAGAAAGAGAACCAATAAGCTATACCTCTACATATCTATATCTATCATTAATCTATCTAATTTATTATAGGAATTGGCTCCCATGACTATGAAGTCAAAGAAGTCCCATGATCTGCTTTCTGCAGGGTGCAGAACCACAGAAGTTGATACTAATTCAGTCTACAACTAGATGCCTGCAAACCAGGGTAGCTGATGGTATAAGTGTGAGTTTAAATGCTGGAGAACTGGAAGGCTGATGGTATAAGCCCTGGCTTGATTCTGAAGGCCTGGGAACCAGGAACACTGACATTTGAAGGTAGAAATGGATGCCACAGCTCAAGCAAAAATAGCAAATTCACCTTTTCCTCATCTTTTTGTTCTATTCAGGCCCTCAATGGATAGGATGATGCCCACCTGCATTGGTGAGGATAATCTTAGTCAACTGATTCAAATGTTAATCTCTTATGGAAACTCACTCATAGACACAACTGGAAATATTTTTACCAGGGGATCCCTTAGGCCAGTCAAGTTGCCACATAACCATCACGTTTCCAAGTAAAGAAAACACAACTCAAATTGGCTTAGGTAAAAAATAGGAATCTATTGTCCTATTGAAATTGGAAAGCTCAAGTTTTCAGGTTGACTTTGGGCATTACAGGATGTGAGACTTAAACTAAGCCACAAAGTCCTCATATTTCTGTCAGCTGGAGTCTGCTGTCTTCCTTTGAAAGCTTCATCCTCAAGCTCCCTGTGGATGATTCCTCCAGGGCTTAAGCCTTGTATAATAATTCAACACTTCTTTCCCATCTCTCAAGCCAGAGCTCTGAGATGAACTCTGATAAGGGTGATCAGCATGACTTGCCCAAATCGGAAGTTAAGCCTCTTTCCTGGGGGCTCTGAATGGATGCGGGTGGCCAGAAAAGTACTAATCACCAGAGTATGGAGCAGTAATGGTGAATGTCATGCAGATGACTCAGGTTGGAAATGATTTGAGGGCTCAGGGGAGTGAGAAGTTACTGTGGTTGGGGTCATGAAGATATATGCTGCTGCTACTGCTGCTAAGTCACTTCAGTCGTGTCTGGCTCTGTGCGACACCA
This sequence comes from Neotragus pygmaeus, assembly GCA_006410875.1. Classification (NCBI taxonomy): domain Eukaryota; kingdom Metazoa; phylum Chordata; class Mammalia; order Artiodactyla; family Bovidae; genus Neotragus; species Neotragus pygmaeus. The sequence continues at coordinate 2,017,337 of SJYV01043663.1, read as the reverse complement.
TAGACGGCAGTCTACCAGGCTCCCCCATCCCTGGGATTCTTCAGGCAAGAACACTGGAGTGAGTTGTCATTTCCTTCTCCAATGCATGAAAGTGAAAAGTAAAAGTGAAGTTGCTCAGTCATGTCTGACTCTTAGCGACCCTGGACTGCAGCCCACCAGGCTCCTCCGTCCATGGGGTTTTCCAGGCAAGAGTACTGGAGTGGGGTGCTATTGCCTTCTCCATGAAGATATATACAGAAGGATAAAGCTAAGCTTGCTAAGGACCTTGCAGGGCAATTTTGGGGCATCTTCACTACCTAGACACTTTCTGCAGGGCTCAGTATGTGTGCAAATGAATGAGCTTTGTGGACAACAAGCCAGTGACATAGCTGTTGTCTAATATACAATTTGCCATCTTGTAAGTGCAGTCGAAGAATCCACCTCGTATAAATGCCTCTAGGTGCAGTGACATTTACTGAGCTTCAGCCTAGTTGATGAGGTTTTTCTTCACATTGATGGGGCAAATTCCATTGTAGGTTTTGGCTTGTTGCTATTTGCTTCAAGCCTTGCCTAAGCACATGACCTGTGACCCCACCAACCATATTCCCTAAGCTGATCCTGTAACTGGAAGGTATAGAAAGACTTCTGTCAGCACAGGAACCAGCTCCACTGGCAGATGGAAGCTGCTCATTCAGTGTGGGAGAGACTCCAGCCATCCAGCAGCCCTGGTCTGGGTGGCAGACATTAAAGCTTTTGTATTTTTGAAGGGAAGACCTCATATCCTCAGCTAATTTATTTTTATGCTGCCTTTTTTATTGACCCGCTGCATGATAAAACATTGATAAAAGCATTCATTAGTAAACAGGGCTCTCTTATTGCATCATGGTGGTTCTTGTTTTATGAATTGCCACTAGGAAAACATATGTGGTTTGTGGTGTTGTCAGACTTGGATATAAACCATCTTTATCTTTTCTGTTGGAGCTCAGTAACAGCATATGACAATATTGACCTAGGATTTAGGGCTCCATGTTAGGTTTATCTGGAGGCTGTGAAATTTGGGTTCTCATAGAACTTTTTAATACACTGAAATTGTGTTTCTGCACAAAGGCAATGAGAAAACATGGAGTATATATATATATACACACACACACACACACACACACACACACTTTTATGGGCTGAAAAGATTGATCAACTGGACTCTTTGATGTAGTGTAAGGTTCTAACTATGTGTTCTCTGGAAGTTTCTTGTAGATAGCATAGATTTGTGTGTCTTTATATTTGACTACTAATATCGTGGAATCAGGGCTTCCCACATGGCTCAGTTGGTAAAGAATCTTCCTGCAATGTGGAAGATCTGGGTTCAATTCCTGGGTTGGGAAGATTCCTTGGAGAAGGGAAAGGCTACCTACTCCAGTATTCTGGCCTGGAGAATTCCATGGACTGTATAGTCCATGGAGCTGCAAAGAGTTCGATAAGACCAAGTGACTTTCACTTTCATAGTGGAATCAAATCCATTGGTCTATTTTACTTTATATTGATATTTCTTTCTGAGTATGCTGTATTTTTTTTTTTTTAACTTCAGAGTAGTTCTCAGGACTATCTAAATGTCTTTTTTTTCCCAGAGATATTTCTCTTGTTCCAGTGTTTAAAGGACAAATTTTTGCTGGTACATATTAATGCTTCAAGATATTTTGCCAATGATTAATGTATTATTAATCACAACTGGGAGCCCAGTGCCTAAATGAAAGTTAATATGACGATGTGGGGTGGGAGGTGGGAGGGGAATTCAGGATTGGGAGCTCGTATACACCTGTGGTGGATTCATGTTGATGTATGGCAAAACCAATGCAGTATTGTAAAGTAGAATAAAGTGAAAATAAAAAAAATAAAATAAAAAAGAAAGTTAATATATTACATATTAGAATTCTATTTTTAATTCTATTTGACCAACAAATAATTCATTTATTCAATAAATACTGATTGAGAATATCTACAGGTCAAACACTTTGATTAGGCATTACTACTAGTATTAGTGTAAGACATCTCTCAGTTCAGGTCAGTTCATTTGCTCAGTCATGTCTTACTGTTTATGACCCCATGGACTGCAGTATGCCAAGCGTCCCTGTCCATCACCAACTTCCAGAGTTTATTTAAACTCATGTCCATTGTGTCAGTGATGCCATCCAACCATCTCATCCTCTGTTGTCCCCTTCTCCTCTCGCCTTCAATCTTTACCAGCATCAGGGTCTTTTCCAATGAGGTAGTTCTTCAAATCAGGTGGCCAAAATATTGGAGCTTCAGCTTCAGCATCAGTGCTTCCAATGAATATTCAGGACTGATTTCCTTTAGGATGGACTGGTTGGATCTCCTTTCATTCCAAGGGACTCTCAAGAGTCTTTGCCAACACCACAATTCAACAGCATCAATTCTTAGGTGCTGAGCTTTTTTTTACAGTCCAAATCTCACATCCACACATGACTACTGGAAATACCATAGCCTTGACTAGACAGAATTTTGTTGGCAAAGTAACGTCTCTGCTTCTTAATATGCTGTCTAGGTTGGTCATAGCTTTTCTTCCAAGGAGCAAGTGTCTTATAATTTCATGGCTGCAGTCACCATCTACAGTGATTTTCAAGTCCCCCAAAATAAAGTCTGCCACTGTTTCCACTGTTTCTCCATCTATTTGCCACGAAGTGATAGGACTGGATGTCATGATCTTAGTTTTTTGAATGTTGAGCTTTAAGCCAACTTTTTCACTCTCCTCTTTCATCAAGAGTCTCGTTGGTTCCTCTTCACTTTCTTCCATAAGGGTGGTATCATCTGTGTATCTGAGGTTATTGATTCCAGCTTGTGCTTCATGCAGTCCAGCATTTCTCATGATGTATTACACATATAAGTTAAATAAACAGGGTGATAATATACAGCCCTGATGTACTACTTTCCCAATTTGGAACCAGTCTGTTTTTCCATATCCAATTTTAACTGTTGCTTCTTGACCTGCATACAGGTTTCTCAAGAGACAGTTAAGGTGGTCTGGTATTCCCATCTCTTTCAGAATTTTCCACAGTTTGTTGTTACCTACACAGTCTGACTGTGTAGATCAATAAAGCAGAAGTTGATGTTTTTGTAGAATTCTCTTGCTTTTTCGATATCAAATGGGTGTTGGATCTCTGGTTCTTCTACCTTTTCTCAGTATAGCTTAAACATCTGGAAGTTCACATTTCATGTATTGTACTGTTGAAGCCTGGCTTGGAGAATTTTGAACATTACTTTGCTAGTGTGTGTGATGAGTGCAATTGTGCAGTAGTGAGAACATTCTTTGGCATTGCCCTTCTTTGGGATTGGAATGAAAACTGACCTTTTCCAGTCCTGTAGCCACTGCTGAGTTTTCCAGATTTGCTGGCATGTTGAGTGCAGCACTCTCACAGCATCGTCTTTTAAGATTTGAAATAGCTCAACTGGAATTCTATCACCTCCACTAGCTTTGTTCACAGTGATGTTTCCTAAGGCCCACTTGACTTCACATTCCAGGATGTCTGGCTCCAGCTGGATAACCACACCATCATGGTTGTCTGCAACATGAAGATCTTTTTTATACAGTTCCTCTGTGTATTTTTGCCACCTCTTCTTAATATCTTCTGGTTCTGTTAGGTCCATACCATTTCTTTCCTTTATTGTGTGAATTTTTGCATGAAATGTTTTCTACGTATCTCTAATTTTCTTGAAGACATCTCTAGTCTTTCCCCTTCTATTGTTTTCCTCTATTTCTTTCCATTGATCATGGAAGAAGGCTTTTTTTAATCTCTCTGTGCTTNGAGTAGTTCTCAGGACTATCTAAATGTCTTTTTTTTCCCAGAGATATTTCTCTTGTTCCAGTGTTTAAAGGACAAATTTTTGCTGGTACATATTAATGCTTCAAGATATTTTGCCAATGATTAATGTATTATTAATCACAACTGGGAGCCCAGTGCCTAAATGAAAGTTAATATGACGATGTGGGGTGGGAGGTGGGAGGGGAATTCAGGATTGGGAGCTCGTATACACCTGTGGTGGATTCATGTTGATGTATGGCAAAACCAATGCAGTATTGTAAAGTAGAATAAAGTGAAAATAAAAAAAATAAAATAAAAAAGAAAGTTAATATATTACATATTAGAATTCTATTTTTAATTCTATTTGACCAACAAATAATTCATTTATTCAATAAATACTGATTGAGAATATCTACAGGTCAAACACTTTGATTAGGCATTACTACTAGTATTAGTGTAAGACATCTCTCAGTTCAGGTCAGTTCATTTGCTCAGTCATGTCTTACTGTTTATGACCCCATGGACTGCAGTATGCCAAGCGTCCCTGTCCATCACCAACTTCCAGAGTTTATTTAAACTCATGTCCATTGTGTCAGTGATGCCATCCAACCATCTCATCCTCTGTTGTCCCCTTCTCCTCTCGCCTTCAATCTTTACCAGCATCAGGGTCTTTTCCAATGAGGTAGTTCTTCAAATCAGGTGGCCAAAATATTGGAGCTTCAGCTTCAGCATCAGTGCTTCCAATGAATATTCAGGACTGATTTCCTTTAGGATGGACTGGTTGGATCTCCTTTCATTCCAAGGGACTCTCAAGAGTCTTTGCCAACACCACAATTCAACAGCATCAATTCTTAGGTGCTGAGCTTTTTTTTACAGTCCAAATCTCACATCCACACATGACTACTGGAAATACCATAGCCTTGACTAGACAGAATTTTGTTGGCAAAGTAACGTCTCTGCTTCTTAATATGCTGTCTAGGTTGGTCATAGCTTTTCTTCCAAGGAGCAAGTGTCTTATAATTTCATGGCTGCAGTCACCATCTACAGTGATTTTCAAGTCCCCCAAAATAAAGTCTGCCACTGTTTCCACTGTTTCTCCATCTATTTGCCACGAAGTGATAGGACTGGATGTCATGATCTTAGTTTTTTGAATGTTGAGCTTTAAGCCAACTTTTTCACTCTCCTCTTTCATCAAGAGTCTCGTTGGTTCCTCTTCACTTTCTTCCATAAGGGTGGTATCATCTGTGTATCTGAGGTTATTGATTCCAGCTTGTGCTTCATGCAGTCCAGCATTTCTCATGATGTATTACACATATAAGTTAAATAAACAGGGTGATAATATACAGCCCTGATGTACTACTTTCCCAATTTGGAACCAGTCTGTTTTTCCATATCCAATTTTAACTGTTGCTTCTTGACCTGCATACAGGTTTCTCAAGAGACAGTTAAGGTGGTCTGGTATTCCCATCTCTTTCAGAATTTTCCACAGTTTGTTGTTACCTACACAGTCTGACTGTGTAGATCAATAAAGCAGAAGTTGATGTTTTTGTAGAATTCTCTTGCTTTTTCGATATCAAATGGGTGTTGGATCTCTGGTTCTTCTACCTTTTCTCAGTATAGCTTAAACATCTGGAAGTTCACATTTCATGTATTGTACTGTTGAAGCCTGGCTTGGAGAATTTTGAACATTACTTTGCTAGTGTGTGTGATGAGTGCAATTGTGCAGTAGTGAGAACATTCTTTGGCATTGCCCTTCTTTGGGATTGGAATGAAAACTGACCTTTTCCAGTCCTGTAGCCACTGCTGAGTTTTCCAGATTTGCTGGCATGTTGAGTGCAGCACTCTCACAGCATCGTCTTTTAAGATTTGAAATAGCTCAACTGGAATTCTATCACCTCCACTAGCTTTGTTCACAGTGATGTTTCCTAAGGCCCACTTGACTTCACATTCCAGGATGTCTGGCTCCAGCTGGATAACCACACCATCATGGTTGTCTGCAACATGAAGATCTTTTTTATACAGTTCCTCTGTGTATTTTTGCCACCTCTTCTTAATATCTTCTGGTTCTGTTAGGTCCATACCATTTCTTTCCTTTATTGTGTGAATTTTTGCATGAAATGTTTTCTACGTATCTCTAATTTTCTTGAAGACATCTCTAGTCTTTCCCCTTCTATTGTTTTCCTCTATTTCTTTCCATTGATCATGGAAGAAGGCTTTTTTTAATCTCTCTGTGCTTTTCTTTGGAACTCTGCATTCAAATGGGTGTATCTTTCCTTTTCTCCTTTGCCTTTAGCTTCTCTTCTTTTGCATATATAAGCACAGACATACACAAACAGGAACACAAATTTATAATTAGAGAAAATCAAGTCTATTATCACTTGCTTCAAGAACACTGCTGATTTTAATAGAAGTAGAAGATCTTAGATAATTGACTTGTAAGAAATGAGTGGCTCTGTAAAATATTAGTAACTAGTGAAAACAAATAGATGATAAAGATATTTTTATTTTTTGAGTTAGGATTATCTTATAAGTACATTTTGATTGCTGTGGATTTATGTTTATGCCCATGTCAGTGGACCTTCTTCAATCCTTAGAGCTTTTTCACTTAAGTGAAATCAGGTGAAAGTTTGCTCAAGGGTATATGGGGAAGAGTCCTGTGACAATAGAGTCCTGAATTGGATTATATTCTGCTGTCTATTGGACTTCCCTGTGGCCCAGAAGGTAAAGAATTCTCCAAGCAGGAGGCCCAAGTTCCATCCCTGGGTTGGGAATATCCCCTGGAGGAGGGCATGGCAACTCACTCAAGTAATCTTGCCTGGAGAATCTGATGGACAGAGGACCCTGGAGGGCTACAGGCCACAGGGTTGCAAAGAATCAGACATGGCTGAGCGACTAACACCCACACACACACTGCAGAGTATTAGCTCTTTAACCTTAACTTGTTAAAAATCCAATTTGCAAAGTGAAGATTAAGTGGTCGTGACAATCTTTCTGGATTCTAGCAGGATTTAAGATCTACAAAACCAAACTGCACTAGGCTACAGAGGAAAGAAAGAGTAGGGTTTGAACTTCAAGTTGTACCACTTACTAGCTCTGAAAACTTAGAAAAATTACTTAACTTCTCAAAGCTGACCTTGGGGTAAATGAACAAGGTAACACATTCTACCTTTGTAAGATGCTTGGTTCCCTCTATGTAAAGTTGTGGTAATTGTACTTAACTCATGGGATTAGGAATGGAGGTATTTTAAGTTAGCCCAGGGAACTGCTTAGCACAGTGTGAGTGGATGGGAGGTAGTCGACTGCTGAGAGTAACTGATGGTAGCAGATGATAGATAGTCAGTCAGATGATGGAAAGAAGGTAACGTTAATTTGTTCTCTGCTTTTCTATTTGGGAAAGTTGAATAAATAAGAGTAATGGAGGCTCAGACAAAAGGACAAGATTGTGACAGAGACGTACTGGACAGGGCCTCCTGTCTCAGTGTAGCTCGGTACAGCGAAGGATCACCCTGGAAGGCCCCACTTGCTATTTATGGCCATCAAGCATTTGGGTACCCCGAAGGGATATTGGCCATGCAGCCTACAGAACTTAAAAAGCACTTAGAGGAATGCAGTTCCATTAGACCAGGCATAATGGACCCACTCAGGGCCGTGCTTTGTAAATACACAGCTAATGTCATTCTGACGAGTTTACAGGCCAGGACATGCTTCACACAGGTCAGGACCTTTGAGTGAATCTGCTGGCTTGCAGGAGCTGGGTCCCTTACCTCTCACACCCAAGATTCTTTCACTTGAACAGAAAAAATTTTAAAAACACTGGCAGTAAACAAATTACTGTTTCAAAAGACTGTGGAATGACCTTGGAGGTACACATGTCAGACCATCACAAGGCAACTGCCCAGAGGTGAAGAAAAGCCATTACCATACTTTGCAACTGGCTAATTAAAGGCTATTTTTGTCATCTTCAATTCTTAGAGTCAAGATAGCAACAGTCAAACTTTTACAAGAGAAATTCCTGTAATAATGGGGAGGAAGAGGTGGAATCATCATAGGCTTTGTCTCCTCTGAATAAGAGTTAAGCATTTGTCCTTCTCATATCCTCCAAATTTTGCTTGGTGCAGTGTAAACCAAGATTTCAATGCTTTTCTTTGAAGCTTCCTGGAGTCTAAATTACTTGGAGATGATCCTACAGGAGGAACTCACTGTTGCAGTTTATCTGATGCCTTTTCCATTTTGCAAGGTCACTGGCATTGCTGATGACAGAATGTAATAGGTCTTAATATTTTGTGTTAAAAGTTCATGAAAATATTTCCTAGTATTTCTCCTTTTATATTCTCTGTTTCAAATATTCAGTGTTAAAACCTTGTGAAAATATCTATTACATTTTTTTCCTTTAAATTTTGGAGGCAGATTATTTCATTTTTTGAAATACAGCAGCATCACCTAACTCAGAGCAAGTTTGAATTAATGCTTAATACCTTAAAGTTGGTAGACTTCAGAAAAGTCATTTTATGGACTGATGCATTTTTGGCACTCATTTGCAAGGTCAGAATCACTTGACTATAGTAAAAACCTATATAATTCAAAATTTCATAGCAGGAAAAGAATCAACTCTAGTCAGTGACTTTAATTGTTTAGAAAACAACTCTAATTTCAGGGAGACTGAGTGCCTTCTCACTTTACCTCGTTCTTCTTTAAATCCCCAATAAGAACACTGGATCTCCATAGCAATGAGTGGGATGGTACCTTGTTCTTACCCTTTGTTTTTCTTTTCACTGATAAGAAACTAGACTGGTCCATTTCAAAGTAGATAATCAACTTAATTTTCAAGTCAAATGGTACCAGTTCCACATATCATATGTTTACATTGAGTTTTCCAAGTGGTCAATATTTAAAAATCTATCTTATTGCAAAATTGAGCAATGGAAATGACTCATGACTTTCAAGTCTAAAACTCCAGGAGTGAAGTTCTTAAAACTCCAGGAATGAAATCCCACCAATCAAACTATTGGGGTTCCCCCCTGACGTGTGTCTCAAAGGAAAAGGAGCTGGCTTGTGAGGAGGAGACAAGGAGGGAGTTGACGACCAAGGCAAAAACAAGCAGCTTCTTTGGATTTCTGACCCAGAACCCTGTTCACTGAGTCCTATAACTTAATTATCCCAAGTTAGTTACTGATCCTGGTCCTAGGATCACTGAAGCATCTTTCAACAGGGATATGGTAACCTTTCTCACCTTAGAAGAAACTGGCATATATAATGCTGATGCTAATCCCAGAGAAGGCAATGGCACTGCTCTCCAGCACTCTTATCTGGAAAATCCCATGGACGGAGGAGCATGGTGGGCCGCAGTCCATGGGGTCGCTAAGAGTCGGAGAAGACTGAGTGACTTCACTTTCACTTTTCACTTTTATGCATTGGAGAAGGAAATGGCAACCCACTCCAGTGTTCTTGCCTGGAGAATCCCAGGGACCGGGGAGCCTCATGGGTTGCCGTCTATGGGGTCACACAGAGTTGGACATGACTGAAGCGACTTAGCAGCAATCCCAGAGCCAATATAGAGAGAGCACACTTGTGTATTTCTGGATTTTGTGCAAGTGGAACTTCCTCTGTTAAATTCCTGTTCATCCTTTCAGCACTCAATTCAATGGCATTTCTCCTCTCTTAGCACACAGCCTAGGAATATTTGATTATCTCTCTCTCTTTTTCCCATTGCACATTGTAACAATCTTTATTGCATCTTTTTGTAGTTGTTTTTCTTTCTACCTAGAATTTGAACCTGAAGAGGAGGAATTACATCGTGTTCACTAATTTATCTTATGCAGAGCTGGGAAAATTATAAGAAGACAATAGAAAGTCCTTGAATGCGGGACAAAGAACTCCAAATTCTGAGATCTCTGCTTTCCCATCCATCTCCCTGCCTGGCTTTGCTTCCATCCCTCACCTTTCACCCCACTTCAGCTCTGTGCTTGGGCCCTCAGGTTGTACAATAGTACTGTGATACTCTCTGAGAGACAGCACGGAAGACTGGGTTTCCCATTTGGAGCACACTGTCAATGCTAACTAAATCACATGATTGTATGTCCGTTTGTTATCCATGGCTCCAGGTCAGAGCCCTGGGTACAGGAAGGATCCTTGTGCATAAAAAGCATTAATCCAGATATTAATAATTGGTGAGGCTGGGAGTTAGTGGTGACTAAGGAATGCCTGACAGAATGCTGCTTGTGCCTGTGGTTTCAGAGAAGACTTCTTCTTTGATGCTTAACAGATTATTATTGGTTCCTCCTTTGATCTCTGAACATTCCCTCAATCTTTGTAGCATGAAGGTAGTGTCTAGTTGGCCACATTTCATGTAATTCACAACTTTCTTCTAAATCTAGACTGGTTCAGATTGGGTCAAAATAATTAGACGTCTAGACTGGGCCCTTAAAATTGATCACCAGGGTTCTTTTCTATCTTGGAACACACATATCACCAGCTTAAGTTTGTAGACAATTCGCTGGTGTTGTCCTTTTTAGCTTTTAGAGGAATAACTCATTGTCCTTTTTGGCAAATAATGGACCAATAATGATGACAAGATTAGAATGTTTAAACCAAGCGTTACTTTAAAATTTTTACTGCTTACCTTTGAAATGTACTAGACTTCACTGTTGATATGCTAGTTGACCTTGATCCATTTGGATTAAATTTCTAGACATCTTTGACCCTCAAATGTCGTGGCTCTGATTGCCATGACTAGGATGAATTAATCTCTACTTCATGCTCATCGCTCAGCTTTATCGGATTGTGTGTAGCTAGTTGTTTTCCTTGTCTATCTTTCCTTGTATGGGGGCTACTTAAGGAGGGCTTCACATATTACTCACTTATTCCCAAATAACAACTCAGAAGTTGATGAACAATAGCTAATCGTTCTTCAGAATATCCTATGTGCCAAAGACTTTGGTAAGGAATTCACCTGAATAAAATCTTTTTATGCCCACAGCTAGGCCTAGGTTAGGGACTGCTGTTACCCTCATTGTATCACCACAGAGAGATAACTAACTAATCTACCTGAAGCTTTACACCCTGAGGGAGCCAGAATTTGAATCCAGCTGGACTTGTTTCTGATCCCAGGCTTTTTATCACCGTGGCCCTTCCACAGAGACTGTCCCAACTAATAACGGAGAAAGGAAGACTCCAGCTGACAGAGGGGCAAAATGCACTTACCGGAACTTGAAGGTGGACTATATGGCAACTCCTCCTGTGTAACTTCTAGACCTCTTGTGGAAAGGATGGAGAATGAGAATTCTTATGGGTCCAGCGATTGCCACAGCCCACACACAGTTGCAGTTCTGTTGCAGATCCACACTCACTTCTCCCCTGTTTCTGTGTTCTAACTTACATTTTCACATGTCTGTGCTTTCCCAACATGTTTATTTAACCCTTCCATTCAAAATATCTTTCATTTTTCGTAAATCTTATCAAAATCTCTTGTCTCAAAAAGACATTCTCTAAAGGAGTGGTTTTTATTAACGGAAGTATAGTTGATTTATAATATTGTATTAATTTTCATGTGTACAACATAGTGATTCAGTTGTTTATAGATTATACTCCAGTTAATGTTATTACAGAAACAATGGCTATATTCCCTGTGGTGAGCAATATTTTCCTTGCTGCTTATCTATTTTATATGTAGTAGTTTGTATCTCTTAATCTCATAGCCTTTTCTTACCGCTATCTCCTTCCCTCTCCCCCTGGTAACCATGAGTTGGTTCTCTACATCTGTGAGTTTGCTGCTACTTTGTTATATACATTCATTTATTTTATTTTTTAGATTCCACATATAAGTGATAGCGTAGAATATTTGCTTTTCTCAGTCTAATTTCACTAAGCCTAGTACTCTCTAGGTCTATCCATGTTGTTGCAAATGGCATTATTTTATTATTTTATTCCTTAGTCTGTATGTGTATGTATATGGCACATCTTCTTTATTCATTCATCTGTTGGTAGACACTTAGACTGTTTCCATATCTTGGATAGTGTAAATAATGCTGCTATGAACATTGGCATGCATTATCTTTTTGAATTAGTGTTTTCATAGCCTCTGGATATATGCTTAAGAGTGGAATTACTGGATCATATGGAAGCTCTATTTTCAGTTTTTTGAGGAACCTCCATCCTGTTTTCTATATTAGTTGTACCAATTTACAAAGGAATGGTTAATCTTCATAGATGTAGTTGATAATATTTTATTGAAGGATATTGAAGGATACATAAAAGTACACAAATCATAAGCATACAGCTCAATACATTTTTGCAAGGAGGTAAGTTTTATTTCTTCCTTTCATTTAACCACCACCCAACTCAATATATGGAACATTGCCAACCCCTGGGAAGCCGTCCTCATGATGTCTCCCAGAAATCACCATCCCCAAACATAATCACCATTCTGGTTTTCATCACTATAGGTTTGTTTTGCTCTTTTAAAACTTTATACAAGTGGAATCAGGGGATATTTGCTTTTTTTGTGTAGCTTCTCTCATTTAGCATTTTATTTGTAGCATTTATCCATGTAGGTAGGATAAGGTGGTATATTTGCATGGTTGCATAATATTTCATTGTATTAGTGCACCACAATATATTTATCTATTCTACTCTTGATAGAAAAGTTGTTTCCAGCTTTTGGGTATTGTGATGATGCTGTTATGAGTATTTGTATACATATTTTCTCTTTCTTGGAGGAGGATGCATATCTGGGTGCATTTCTATTGTGTATATATTTAGGGCTCAAATTGTTGATTCATTGGGTGTGGATATATTTAGTATCCTTAGATACTGCTAATCAGTTTTTCAAATTACTTGTACACATTTATAGTCCCAGGATTACTTTTGCTTTATATCATTGCCAACTGTTCAAATACTCATTTTTGTTCCACTTTAGCAATTCTGATGGATATGTAATGGTATTTCATAGTGATTTTAATTTGCATTCAACAATTGATTTTTGTATAGTGACCAGGTATCCAGAACACTTACTAAATTTATTAATTATAATAATAGTTTATAGATTCCTTTTTGTTCTATTTATACAATCCTATCAGAAAATAATGACAGTTTTATTTTTCCTCTCAGTACTGTATGACTTTTGTTTGTTTCTTGCTAGGTCTCCCAGTACAATGTTAAATGGAAGTGGTGATAGCTGACATCCTTGTTTCATTCTCAAGTGCAAAAGGAAAGCTTTCAGTATTTCACCACGAAGTATGATGTGCGTGCACTGTGGGTTTTTTGGTAGATAATTCTTTTTGAGATCAAGGTAGTTTCATTTTATTTCTAGTTTCCAATAGTTTATTTTAAACGGTGATTGGTTGTTTTTTTTTATTTTTTGGTGATGGAAAGTATAGTGTTTATTGCAGTTACCTATCAAGAGATTGGGGAAACAAGACTCAGACCCATTCCAATGGGGACTTTGAGGTAGGGTTTTTTTTTTTTTTTTTTTTTTAAAGGAGAAGAACACAGAGACTGAGGTTAAGCATCTGGTGACAGATGTTAAATTCTTAAAAATGTACTTTCTATGGCTGACTTCTCCACCTTTTTTCTTTCTTTCTGCTAATGTGGGAATTGAATTAAGTGAGTTTGAATATTACCTACCTTTGCATTCTTGGAATAAAATCAACTTAAGCATAATGTATTACTTTTTTATGCATAATTGGATATATCAGTATTTTGTTAAGCATTTTTGCATCTATGTTCATGGGGAAGATTGTAATTTTTCTTTCTTATAGTAATCTTGTCAGGTTTTAATATCAACTTTATGCTAATTTCTTTTTCATATTTTCCTATTTTATTTATTACCTTTTTAGTTATATATCCTTTTACTGTTATTTAGTGGTTGCCCTAGTGATTACAAAATCCACCCTTGATTTATTATTATGTTACCTTTTCTGAAATAACATTCAGTTCAGTTCAGTTCAGTCACTCAGTCATGTCTGACTCTTTGCCACCCCATGAATCGCTGCATGCCAGGCCTCCCTGTCCATCACCAACTCCCGGAGTTCACTCAGACTCACGTCCACCGAGTCAGTGATGCCATCCAGCCATCTCATCCTTGGTCGTCCCCTTCTCCTCCTGCCCCTAAACCCTCCCAGCATCATAGTCTTTTCCAAAGAGTNCTGGAGAAGAGATAGGCTACCCACTCCAGTATTCTTGAGCTTCCCTTGTGGCTCAACTGATAAAGAGTCTGCCTACAATGTGGGAGACCTGGGTTTGATCCTTGGATTGGGAAGATCCCCTGGAGAAGAGAAAGGACCCACTCCTGTATTTTGGTTTGGAGAATTACATGAATTGTATAATCCATGGGGTTTCAAAGAGTTGGACATGACTGAGAGACTTTCATTTCACTAGAACATGAAAAAATCCTCTGCCTGAAAGTCTGCTTTGAAAAGGGTAAGAATTCTTTGGAGACCTTCACTGTCACCCAAACATCTCTTGTGCAAATCTGCACTCTGCCTATGGTCATCATTTTACTTATAATACTCCTTTCTTTCTTCCTTTTTTCTTCTTGTTCCTTTTTTAAAATTAATTTTTATTGAAGTATAGCTGCTTTACAATGTGTTAGTTTCTGCTGTGCAGCAAAGTGAATCAGTTACATATGTACATATAGCCACTCTTTTTTAGATTTCTTTCCCATTTAGGTCACCACTGAGCACTGAGCAGAGTTCCCTGTGCTATGAAGTCGGTTCTCATTACTTATCTATTGTAATTATTATTATTTAAATTAATTATTATTATTATTATTTATTATTAATAGTGTATATATAAACATCAATCTCAATCTCCCAATTCATCCCTTCCAAACTTAACTGCTTTGACTATTTGAATCTTCTCAGCTTTCAAATCCTATTCAAACCTGACCTTCTCCATGAAGCCATCCTGAAGCAGAATTGATGCTCAGGAAGAGAATGGGGCTTGGAATGTGGAGGCAGGAACAGAGCAAGGGAGATCTGAAGAGATGGAGAAAGTCTGTAACCCAAGGAGGAAACGAGCAGCAGTGGGAATAGCAGCTTCGGCAAGTCCTCAGAGGTTCAGTGGTGCAGAGAACTAGTCATTGGCTTTGGCCACTCTAGGGTCGCACAAGGCTTTTGAGACATTTTTCCTGTACATTTTTGATAAAAGTGGGATACAAAGTAGTGGTTTCAAAATTGCAAGATTAAAAAATGCTCTGCTCTGTGCAGTTACAGATTTATCCTCGTGATTATGATAGTTACAATGTTCTACATCATTTTCTTCTACCCTCATGATTTCTCTGCTTCCAAGAGGATTTGAGACAAACATATCTCTGCTTACTTCTCTGTCTTTCTTTCTCATTAGTTGCCTCCAAAAGCATCACACATGGGAGACTGCATTCTTGAAGTTTCCTTTTCCTTCTAATTACCATTTTCTCTCATATTGAAAACAAACTTAATCTTTGCTGCTTAAACACCATTATATTTGGAGACTGTCAAGCTTAATTAAAGCTGAATATTTTTCCAGGTGGTGTATTAAGGACCATGTAATAGACTGCGCTCAGGGACAGAGCCCAGCCATTTAAGAGGTTTGCTGGGCAGGGAGGTGGAGTTCTGTCTATAGGTGATGGAGGAGGTAAGCCTTCTTTGACTGATTCAAAGAAAACAATTCCTTCTCCTTCACCACTAGTCCATTAGCATTGAACATGCTTCCAGTTAGCTTTCTTGAAAAAAGAGAAAGTAAAATAGGTCAATAATATTTATGATTTCTTGAAAAGAAAAATCTGGTTCCTTGCTACAGTATTGCTCCATTAAGGCTCTTTCTTATTAATAAAGTTGTGCTGGATGCAGTGGACAACATTAGCAAGGGTTCATTTTATCAAAAGGGTCTTAAAAAATTATCTTTGCCTTGTCCAGCTGAAAATACTCATAAACCTCATGTTAACTTTGGTGCAGTTTTTATAAGAATATTCTTATAAGAATAATAATTTTGTGATGGCATTCATTTGTGTTAAAACAGTAATAATTTTAAAACAGTAAAAACAATAATAATACATATCTTTTATTGATTGCTTTCCCCTGTGCTGAGTGCTTTGCATATATAGTACTATTTAGTCTTCAGAGTAACACTGTGAAGGTGGCAGCATCGGGCTATTTTCAGATGAGGCATTTCAAGCACAGACAGGTTAAGTAATTTCCTCAAGGTCACATGGAAGACTGAAATGTGAACCCCAAGTTTCCTAAGTCTATAGCTCGATTTCTCTTTACCAGATCATTTTGCTTTAATATAGTCAGTGATTTATGAATCTGCAACAACATATACTATTAATTCTACAGCATAAATTTCCCATTTAGGAATCTATATCACTCTGCTTTTTGAAAAGTCACAAACATGATTCATTTAATATGCATGCTTAAGTGTTCTATTAACAAATTCTAACTCAGATCTTTTCATGGTTTAATAAGCCAGATAAAATTACTCAAAGCATCTATTTTCAAAAACCTCTTCATGCTGATCTTTATAACCACAACATTAAATCTACAAATTTACTCCACAGATAAATTAGGTTATTAATAATATTGCCTATAGCTTTTAATCTACTCTAGGAGACCATACAAATAAGTACTGATCCCATTAGTAATACATATTAATCTGTGCTTGTTAATAGGTTTGAAAATGAGCTACAGAGAACTTCATGTTTATGGATGTCCACATGCATTTCACAATAGTTAATGAGGCTGAGTTTGGGTCACTTGAATATGTCTGACACATGATGAGATGCAGAAAAGGTATGGAAATCTATTCGTCAGTTCCCAGATGATCCCTTAAGTCTATTCTATTATAGATCACCCAATAAACACTATTATTCAGTAACTCTGGACTAAGCACTGAGAGGAGCTTTGCTTGAAGGTCAAGTGTAGACATAGTTCCTATTGTCAAGGATTTTGCAGTAATGTTGGACAGATAAGAATAAGCTGTGAAACAGGATTGTAATATGAATCACATGGTAAAGATGATCAGTTTGGGGGGAATTTGAATTTTGAAGAGATCATGGAGGGCTGAGGTGGTCAGTAGAGATGTTATAAGACTTAGAAGGTGGGCAAGAGTTGAAGATGGGGGGAAAGAGATATGGTATCCCAAGCACTCACTGAAAGAGATAAAGAAGCAGGCTAGTCAATGAGCAGGGTGACTGCTTAGCAGATGCCATTTAGGATGTGGTGAGGGATAAACTTCTCTGGATAAAGTGTGACCATGATACGGAAGATAGGTAACAGTTCTGTTCAAGCTCGGAAAGATTGAAGGCAGGAGGAGAAGGGGACGACAGAGGATGAAATGGTTGGATGGCATCACTGACTCAATGGACATGAGTTTGAGTAAACTCTGGGAATTGGTGATGGACAGGGAGGACTGGCATGCTGCAGTCCATGGGTTTGCAAAGAGTTGGACACGAGTGAGCAACTGAACTGACTGACTGAACTGACTGCTCAAGGTAAAATAGAGTCAATGGAATTAAATAATGTTTCACGCCCTTAACTGGATCTCAGAAGGAGATAACATGGCAAGGATGGGGAAACATAACATTATTGCAAATACATTAAAAGAACTGTCTTGTGATGTTACTAGTGAGGAATTATGATTGATTGGTGTTGGACATTCTAATAAAGTTTCCACAATATATTTTATTGGTATTATTTACATATTTATTATTAAAAACAGTATAACAACATTAAAAGATTTTTTAAGAGGAGTCTGTATTTTCACCACTCTGATATAAGAGAAAAACTAGTCTTAGTTTTGAATCCTCTTTTCCAATTTGGCTTCTCATAACTGTACTTAGAGGATAATAGAATTTTGTGTTCTGCTCTTTTCACATAACAGAGTTTTCCATGTTTCCACCGTGTTTATAATTATGATCTTTGACAGACACATCATCTCCTATTGATTCAGTTTAACAAAGTAATGCATTAAACTTTTTTGGATGCTTACATTGCTTTCTACTTTCTGTCATTACAGATGATNGCTTCTCATAACTGTACTTAGAGGATAATAGAATTTTGTGTTCTACTCTTTTCACATAACAGAGTTTTCCATGTTTCCACCGTGTTTATAATTATGATTTTTGACAGACACATCGTCTCCTATTGAGTCAGTTTAACAAAGTAATGCATTAAACTTTTTTGGATGCTTGCATTGCTTTCTACTTTCTGTCATTACAGATGACACTACAAAGGACACTGGCATGCATATGACTTTTTGGCTCCTTTGAGTTACTTAGTACCTAAGTACATATTCCCAGGAGGCTAATTACTAGTTCACAGACTAGGAACACATTGTGACATTTTCTATGCAATATAAAGCTGTAATTTGAAGCCTTTACTGATGGAAGATGGGCTTCCCAGGTGGTTCAGTGGGTAAAGAACCTGCCTGTGATGCAGGAAATGCCAGATATATGAGTTCGATTCCTGGGTCAGGAAGAGCCCCTGGAGGAGGCACAGCAACCCACTCCAATGTTCTTGCCTGGAGAATCCCATGGACAGAGGATCCTGTGGGCTACAGTCTATATGTCACAAACAGTCAGACACGAATGAAGTGACTGAGCATGGCACTGATGGAAAATGCCCCCAGCAGGAGATGAGAGTGGCACTGTTACCTCAAATTTGGAGCAGAGAAGAAGAAGCACTGTTGTAGATGGTAAACTACCATTTCACTCATCAGATTTCTGTATAACTATGACTTTTATTTTTTTATATATTTACTTTCTAAACAATAAGGAAAAAGAAGAGGCTGAAGTGGATCAAAAATAAAAGCAATCAATAGATGATTGGCCGAAAAAAAAAAAAAAATAGAGAGAGAGAGACTGAGAAGGAAAGGAGAGAAAGCCATGGAGAGCCATGATGGTGAGATCAGTGAAGGGGGAAACATGGTACACCTGTTGTTAAATAGTGAAGGCACCTGTCGGAACCCCTTAATTTCTGGTTCTGTCAGCCTGATATCTCCCAAGGATGTGAGCATTTCTGGGAGGGTCAGGACTGGAAATTTCCATTCCATTTTCTCAGCTCTGGGCACCTCCTGAGGTTTGTTTTTCTTAAAGACTCATTCTACCAGGGCCTCCTGACTTTCTTCATGGCGTCCATCTGCATGTGTTGCTAATGGCTTGTTCTCGGCCAGCTGAGCATAGAGGTGGGAATTCTTAGAAGGGCTGGCTGTGTATGTGGGGGCTTCCTCCCTCCTCTCCTGACCTTACCTCTGGACTCTTCTTGAGCAGGTGTTTGAGAGAGGGCTTAACTATTGAGATTGGTCTCTGGGTTTGCCCTCCCATTATCTTAGATCCCCGTGGATCACAGCTGTGGAGAGACAGTGTGCAAATACGGTTTGATTCTTTTTTTTGAATTAAGTTTTAAAGATGTTAATTCATTCAGAACTACAAATAGGACCTTGTCTACACTGGCTGGGAGACATTTAGAAAGAAAATGTGCTGGAGTGGCAGGTCCTCCCCTAATACTTCACACATTTTCTAATTTGATCATATTTTTGTCAGTTTAATTAGCAAAAGTATAAACTGAGAAATTTTAAAATAGTTTTAACCATCATGAAATATTTGATGAGCAGAAGAAATATGGACCATAAAAAATCAGTTTTTTCTTCCCGAGTGATTTTTCAGGTCCTAGGTGATGGAAGCCTTTCATCTCCCTGGAATTCTCTTCCCTCTGATAGTCAGTCACATGACTCTCACTTCCTTTAGGTCTTTGTTCAACTGTCAGTTTCTCAGAGAAGCCCTCTCCAACCATCCTAGTTCTGAGTCTGTGCTCCCTCACATTGAATTCTCGTTATCTGTTTTCTTTTTCTTTAAAGCAATTATCTGATAATATTGCTATTAACTTATTCTTTTATCAGTCAAAACAATAGTTCTTAAAAGGGGAAGATTTGGGGTCTCCCTAACCATTGTATCTCTGACTCCTACAACAATGCCTGATACATAGTAGGCCCTCAAAAAATACTGTGGAATGAATGAATAAATTAATGAGACAATTGTATTGGATTTTTGACTAAAAAATACTCTAAAAATAATCAAACTTAAAACAATGCTCAGGCATTTAGAAGAAATGTCTTGGTTATAGCAGAGAAGGGATATATAAAATGATGATGGCTTCAGGGACCAGTGCCTCCTTGATGCTAGAAATTCAAATGTTATGTCCGGCTGACAAGGTCACCTTCATGTGCGAAGTGTAACTTATTATCCTCATGTCAGGCTATGGAAACATGCCTGTGGGAGCACCGCCACTTATGTGGAAGCTCTAGTTTCCAAGACAGAGTAATGGGGAGGATGGGTGTGGGTCACTGCTCAGAATGTGAGAACAGTCAGGATGCAATTATCTTAGCAAACATGGGTTGACGAAGATTGGCGTTAGAAAGAAGTAGGTCTCTCCTATTCCCACTCCCTCTCTCTTTCCAACACAAGCATGCAGTTCTCATTTTCCAGAGAATATCTGAGCTGGAAGTGGAAAGGGGTGTAGGTTGACTATGTCCCCTCTTTCCACAAGTCATAGTGACCTCAGCAGCTCTGGGAGCTGAATGAAGCCCAGTGCCCCAGGACCAGGGGAGGACTGCAGAGATGCAGGCAGCATTTGGAGGGCGTTGCTTGTCCGCACTCTTTCTCTCTTCATTGCTAGTGTGGTCCGCTTTCTTCAGCCTGAACTCCTCTGCCCCACAGTGTAACAGGCCTAAATTGCCTGTTCAGATCAGGTTCACCATTGTTTCTGAAGGTTACAGGCATTTGCTTTAACACACTGGCTCAAGGGGTAAAGAATCTGCCTGCACTGCAGGAGATACAGGAAATGCGGGTTTGATCCTTGGGTTTTGCCTTAAGCAGACCAACCCTTAGGCATCAATTGATGGAGATTCTTCAGATCTTATCTTAAAAGTTCTCTCAGCTGCAGTGGATAGAGTTGACCACTCCCATTTTAAAATTTTTTATGTTATCTCATTTATTATTATATGTAACATATAAGATGAAATGTATAATTATATGCAAATACAATTAAATGATATATAATATAATACAATAATAGCCTGGTCAATGGCTCAGTGGATAAAGAATCTGCCAGCAATGCAGGAGATACAGGATATGTGGGTTAGATCCCTGGGTCGGGAAGATCCCTTGGAGGAGGAAACGACAATTCACTCCAGTATTTTGCCTGAAAAATCCCATGGACAGAGGAGCCTGGTGGACTATAGTCCAAAGGGTTGCAAAGAGTTGAACATGATTGAGTGACGACACTTGTACTCATTACAAGATGAAGATTCTCTGAAAGAAAGTCCACTTATTCATGAGACAACATATAGGGTCAGGTCTCAGAAGAGAAACTTTTCTTTATACTGGGAAATCCCAAATGCCTAGTGGGACAGATTATGTGCAAAAATGGGCTTGCCATTCAGTCTACACGGTGTGCTTGCCTTTTTCTATGTGGCCTTGCAGCTCTTCCCAACAAAGGGCAGAGTCCATTTTCCCTTAGTCCTGTACTAATTGCAAGCCTAGGCCACAGGAGACATGCGGGAGAAAGTGATCTTCCACGGCTTTGTTGCCTGAGAGGGAGAGGAAGCACAGAGGTGCAAAGAGCATCTATTCCTTACCTTACAATTGAACCCGATCAACTCAAAAGATGACACCAGAGAAGAAATGTGTTGACAAGGAAAAAACCTTGTTTACTTTCTTTAATATGGTTAGGAATATTGGTATAGATCTCCGTGTTTCAAATGCTACATAACAAACACCATGGGACTTTCATTTGGAATACTACCACTCCCATATGAACCATCTCGGGCTGGTCTGTTGAGTGACATAGGGCATGTGACTCAGTCCCTGCTGTCACTCCAGCAACCAGACAGGCAAACCCCAGACATGTGGTGAAGCCATCCAAGGTCAGTCAGCCCCTCAGACAACGGCATGAATGAGTCGGGCCCAGGCCCGCAAACCACACAGCTGACTCACACACTTACAGGCAAAAAAAAAATGGTTGTTGTTTTAAGCCACTAAGTTGTAGGGAATTTGTAACACTACAATACATAATCAGTTCAGTTCAGTCGCTCAGTTATGTTCAACTCTTTGTGATCCCATGGATTGCAGCATGCCAGGCTTCCCTGTCCATCACCAACTCATGGAGCTTACTCAAACTCATGTCCATTGAGTCGGTGATGCCATCCAATCATCTCATTCTCTGTCATCCTCTTCTCTTCCTGCCTTCAATCTTTCCCAGCATCGGGACCTTTTCAAATGAGTCAGCTCTTTGCTTCAGGTGGCCAAAGTATTGGAGATTCAGCTTCATCATCAGTCCTTCCAATGAACATCCAGGACTGATTTCCTTTAGGGTGGACTGGTTGGATCTCCAGGGAGTCCAAGGGACTCTCAAGAGTCTTCTCCAACACCACAGTTCAAAAGCATCAATTCTTTGGTGCTCAGATTTCTTTATAGTCCAAATCTTACATCCATACACAACTACTGGAAATATCATAGTTTTGACTAGATGGACCTTTGTCAGCAAATAATGTCTCTGCTTTTTAATATGTTGTCTAGGTTGGCTATAACTTTCCTTCCAAAGAGTAAGCATCTTTTAATTTCATGGCTGCAGTCACCATCTACAATGATTTTTTTTTTTCAAGAAAATAAAGTCTGTCACTGTTTTCATTGTTTCTCCATCTGTTTGCCATGAAGTGATGGGGCTGAATGCCATGATCTTAGTTTTTTGAATGTTGAGTTTTAAGCCAGCTTTTTCAGTCTCCTCTTTCACTTTCATCAAAAGATTCTTTAGTTCCTCTTCACTTTCTGCCCTAAGGTGGTATCATCTGCATATCTGAGGTTATTGATATTTTACCCCGTAATCTTGATTCCAGCTTGTGCTTCATCCAACAATAGATAGTGTGCACACCTAGACTCAGGGAAAGGTCATGGGGATCCAGTGTTTGGCTGAGTGTGGGAGCCCTTTCCCACTTGGCCCACCACAGGGGAAGGTGGCAGTGTGGGTGTCTACACTGAAGTTTATTCAAAGAAAAAAAGAGCTACTAGCCTCCAGACAGTACAATGAGGTTCTTTCCATGGGAATAGGTCCAAGCTCTAGCTACAGTCATGAGGGTAAAGCAACTAGCAATGGCCCTTTGGACACGACTTGATCTTCAGTCTTAACAAAGATGAAGAGGGACTAGCCTCTTGAAGATTAGATCCTTTGAAAATTCAGGCAAGAGGTGTTCTCAGACTGGGGGATTGTTTGCCTTCCAAACTGTGACATGGGAGACTGCGGTTATGTGGATAAAATGATGATATTGGACTGATGGTCTTGGCATCTTTTCATTTTAGTGTTAATCCCACCCACTCCCTGCCAAGGGTCCTCCAGATCCCATGCAACTCCAGGTCATGAAAGACAAGGATGTTGATGTTATTAAGGATGGGGGAGCCATAGATATGGTGGAAAGAAGGCTAAACAAGATGGTGTGAGACCAGCACTACATGGTAACTGAGTGTGAAATCATAGGAGGAGAAATGGAATAAAAGTTCTTAAACTGCAATCAATAAACCTTATTCAGAGCCATGCCCCTGCCTGCGCACCCCAGCTCTACTCTCCACTCTGTCTCATTCCTGCTGCAACCTGTCAAGAATTTCAGGGCTTTGTTCAGAAGTAGAACTTTTTATGGATAAAAGTTCAAATTAAGACTTGACTTTCCCTTAGAGATAGAAGCTCAGGGCTAAACATGGCACCCTCCCTGGGTGGAGTGGCTTTCTGGTACAATTTAAAGAAAATTCTGTATTGTCCTTGGATGGAAATTTGAAGAAGTTGATGTGTCAGTCAAACCACCTTTCATGTTCCATAGAAGGCAGTAATGTAGTGACTAGCTGGAAAATGAAAAGATCGTCCGAAGTTTCTGAAGATAGCTGTATAACCTCGGTGGAGCCATTTGATGATGGTTGTTTACAGCCTTGTTTATTGTTTCTGGCCATAATGCAGAAGGCTTGGTGGATATTGTGCAGAGCACTTTGCCGTGTGCATAATTAAATGTTCTTAATTGACTTGACAGAGATGATGGCATCTACTCTCAGCTGCTCCGTTTGCTTCATCCTTTCTCTTTCTGGAAGTTTTGGCCATATCTTATTTCCTCTGTGGTTTGAGTTTCAGACAAGTGTTTTGGAAATATGTCATGGAAAGAATCACAGTTTCTAATATTTAAAATTTTGACTCTAGTTTCTTCTAAAATATGAAAGTTTTTGCAGTCAGGTGAAATCATTGCATACTTGCCTTCATATATTTACTTTGGTTATTAGAATTTCCAAACTCAGTTGAGTAGATTTTGTTTGACTCCAAATACCAAGGGAATGAGGGGGAAAAAAATATAGCAGGCAGGCCCTTCCCAGGATAGAGGATAAATGGCACCAATCCCAGCCCTTCCCAGAATGCATTGCTGAACATCCTCCTCCAGAAGGTGGGACAGGAGCACTGATTCCCTGCAGGCTCACTGCACCCTCATTTGCTGCACTGAAGCTGGAAACACATGAGCATCTGGTTCTGGGGAACCCTGATCTTATGTTGCTGTGCCAACTACACTGTAGGGCTGTGTAGCAGTTCAGATGGGAGAGACCTCCATCAGCTGCGCCCGACACGCAGGCAAAGTCCTTGACTTCCAAAGAGTCCAAATGCTTGGGAGGCCTCACTGTCGTGGTAACCATCCTCACTGATCATCTCCTATCTCTTCAGAGTTCCTCTGTGGAAGAATCCCTGGCTAAATTACCAGGAATCTGGATTCAGACCCTCCAAACCTCTATTCCTTGCTAGTGTGAGGCTGCAGGAGAAGGCCAGCACCATCACCACCAACATCCTTTATTTGTTATGGGTCAGGCTAATACCCAAGCCTCTAGCCAGCCCTGCCTGTGGCAGAGCACTCGCCTGTGATGGGAAATCACCCTCAGACAGAGATGAAGGGAGGTCTTGAGAGGGAAAAGTTTCCCGGTGGATTCCAGAAGGGCTGGGAATATGGGAGTGATGTGGGGAGTGTCTACTACTACTTGTGAGGCAGACCACCCCACTGTCCCCACCTCTTCTGTGAAGTGATCAGCAATTTTCTTATCTAAAGGAAAACAATAACACACACATGCATAAATTCAATCCCTCCCAGAGAAGTCCACTGCACTCAGGGTAGGAATTTGTGAAAATAGGTTAAGGACACATAGAGTGAAAAACACCGGAGAGTGGTTTCGCCTTGAGGCATGGGGTCACCGTTTTGTAACCTGTCCCTGATCAGTCATTGCCTGGGGTCTCAGGGAGAGAGGTGTTATTGATTTCCTGAGAAGGGGGCTGCAGAGAGCTCATAGTAGCTGGCAGACAGATGTGCTGGCAGCTAAAAGGGAGCAGGGTGGGCAGTAACAGCGGCCATGACATTTCTCTTTCCCATCATGGTCCTAGTGCTTAATAGCTGTTTAAAACCCTGCTATGATTGTGGTTTAGCACATTGAAGATGCATCTAATGTGATGTTGGGAGTATCTGACAATGATGGACTGCTGTGTTATTTTCCATCCTCTCCCTTTCCTTTAACATGATTTTCATTAAGCCAAGTAGGCAAGTTCAGTTCAGTTCAGTTCAGTCGCTCAGTCGTGTCCGACTCTTTGCGACCCCACGAATCGCAGCACACCAGGCCTCCCTATCCATCACCAACTCCCGGAGTTCACTCAGACTCACGTCCATCAAGTCCATGACGCCATCCAGTTAGAGAGACCAAACAAACATTTCAGGTAGCTGTATTGCCTATGAGTGGGAATAATATGCTGTCATGCTTTGTGGCATTTCCTCCACCCTAATGTGTTGTAATGACATAAAAATGTCTTTGCCTCATCCTCAGAGGGTTTCATGATATGTTCCCAAGCAAGTGGTTAGAGAATTTGAACAACCTTTTCAGTATTAACTAGTTGAGGATGTTTGGATAGATCCAGAATTTAGGAAGGAATAAATAACAACTAGAGTTTTTTCCCTCCCATTGGACCTAATGAAGAGAGGCAAACCTTCCACTTAGGAGAATAACTTAATAATGGTGGAGAAAACATTTTGGGAGGTAGAGATTGAAACCAAGTTTTTCATAATGGAAAGAACCTGTGGAATCTGTGGAGTCAAAAATAGAATTTACTATGTGCTTCTGCTTGACCTTCAGACTAATGCAAATTGAAATGGCAGAATTGATCTTCTTAATTTATAACATTGCAAAAGGGGACAGGAAACTCTTCCTTTGCTGCTTCTCAGAGAAACCTTGCCTTAATTCTCCTTGAAGAGGCGTTTTTCTATTCTGAAGGAAATTCTCTTCAACTATAGCATTGATTTCAGAAATCTTGCTTGTCTTGCTAAAGGTTATTACTATTGTCATTAATTTGCAGAAGAAAAAAACTTATCGGAAAAAGAAAAATCCAAAGTTGTCTTATTCCTTGGAAAGGATTATCAGCTTAGGGAGGCAAGGGAGACTGGACTTTGAGTCACCTTCCTCAAATGAGAAAAAAAGATAAGGCAATATAGAAGATGCCTGATTTGACTGTTGGCAGCCTGCTAAATTGACTTCATGCTCAAAAACCTTTCACTTCTTACCAATGACATAATCCCGAATAATGTCTAAACCAAAACCTTAATTACTTCTGCACTTGTTACTTTTGGCATGAAGGGAGTAATTTGAGGAGAGTTTTATTTTCTAACTGTACTAATATACCAAGAAAGTGTTTTGTTTGGAAGTCATATTTGTGAAATGCTTGTAAAACTGAAAATCACTGTACAAATGAGACTCATCATTATTGTTACTGGAGACAGACTTGGGAAGTATTTGCTAGGCACCACTGGCCTTTGTGGAACACGCAGAGGTTCAGAAAGAGGGTGTGACGGGGCTCTGGATGTTAACCACTGGCACCCATCCTCCCACCAAAGGCCTTGGAGAAACTCCCACCTGGTCTTGGTATGGTGTGTGTCCTCCTCTGCTTTGGTCTCCTGGTTGATACTGTGTTGGCCAAAGCTGTCTAAATCCCACAATACAATTGTAACCCTGGTAACTTCCTCTAGCTTTGGTAAATCCTAAGGCAGTCTCTGGCTTCCCTGGTGGCACAGATGGTAAAGAATCTGCTTGCAAAGAGGGAGACCCAAGTTGGAACACTGGATCAGGAAGATCCCCTGGAGAAGGGAATGGCTACCCACTCCAGTATTCTTGCCTGGAGAATTCCATGGACAGAGGAGCCTGGCAGGATACAGTCCATGAGCATTCTTGGTCATGAATCTGCAATGACACAGTCTTCAAACTTATAATTAGCCTTCAACTTGTATGGTTGTTTCACACTAGGTATTTTGGTTCCTAATTTTTCTATCCGTAAATCCATAAGGTACCTGAAGGGTGACTCTTCTCAGGTCTAAAGTTCCCTGTGAATTCCTTTTGTGAAGGGTGTTGTAGTAGTTTTATGGTTCTCACAGATTCTTTGTGAAAAGATAACAACTTTTGTACTGAGGGGGTCATGAGGATTTCCATCCCTTGCTGAGGAGACGCTGTCTACTTTTCTAGTAGTTTCTTATTTATCCTATCATTCCTTCTGGCAATTCTTTGGCCAAAAAAAAAAAAAAAATCTATATGTTTCACTCTGGATACAGAGAGGTTGTGTTTAATTTTGGTTGGTAGAATAATGGCACTGCCTGCCCCCACAAATATACAAAATATCTGGAGCTTTTGAATGTGTTATGTGGCAAAAATGGATTAAAGTTGCCAACCAGCTGACCTTCAAATAGGGGGACTGTTCTGGATTACTTGGGTGAGCCCAGTGTAATTGCAAGGATCCTTAAGATTGAAAGATGGGAGGTGGGAGAGGAGGTCAGTGTGGTGCCATGTGAGAAAGTCCCAAAACTTCACTGATGACTTTGAAGGTGGAGGAAAGGATCTAAAGCCAAGGAAAGTGGGCAGCTTCCAGAAGTGGGAAGAGGCAAGGATTCTTCTCATAGACTCCAGCAAGGAATACAGTCAAAACCTGGATTTTAACAATGAACCTGGGTTCAATTTCTAACCTACAGAACTATAAGATACATTTGCAAGGATTGAGGTCACTATCTTGTAGCAATTTGTTATGCAACATTAGAAAACTAATACAATTATTTTATTTCAAGTTTTACTTGGAAAAAACCTCGAATAGCCAAAGCAATCTTGAGAAAGAAGAATGGAACTGGAGGAATCAACTTGCCTGACTTCAGGCTCTACTACAAAGCCACATTCATCAAGACAGTATGGTACTGGCACAAAGACAGAAATATAGATCAATGGAACAAAATAGAAAGCCCAGAGATAAATCCACACACATATGGACACCTTATCTTTGACAAAGGAGGCAAGAATATACAATGGAGTAAAGACAATCTCTTTAACAAGTGGTGCTGGGAAAACTGGTCAACCACTTGTAAAAAAATGAAACTAGATCACTTTCTAACACCACACACAAAAATAAACTCAAAATGGATTAAAGATCTAAACATAAGACC
The DNA here is from genome assembly GCA_006410875.1 of Neotragus pygmaeus. NCBI lineage: Eukaryota > Metazoa > Chordata > Mammalia > Artiodactyla > Bovidae > Neotragus > Neotragus pygmaeus. The sequence continues at coordinate 1,989,045 of SJYV01043663.1, read as the reverse complement.
AGAAACTATAAAACTCCTAGAAGATAACATAGGCAAAACACTCTCCGATGTAAGTCATACCAGGATCCTCTATGATCCACCTCCCAGAATATTGGAAATAAAAGCAAAATTATGAAGAATTTTAAGACACAAGAGAGCATTAAACAAAGTGTAAGGTCCTTTGGCTTAAAACTTAACATTCAAAAAACTAAGGCCATGGCATCAAGTCCATCACTTCATGGCAAACAGATGGGGGATCAATGGAAACAGTGACAGGCTTTATTTGCTTGGGTCCCAAAATCACTGTGGACAGCGACTGCAGCCATGAAATTAAGGCTCTTGCTCCTTGGAAGAAATGCTATGGCAAACCTAGACATTGTATAAAAAATCAAGGACATCACTTTGCCAACAAAGATCCATATAGTCAGAGGTACCATTTTTCCAGTAGTCATGTACGATGTGAGAGTTGGACCATAAAGAAGGCTGAGTGCTGAAGAATTAATGCTTTCAAACTGTCGTGCTGGAAAAGACTCTTGAAAGTTCTTTGCACAGCAAGGAGATCAAGCCAGTCAATCTTAAAGGAAATCAACCCTGAATATTCATTGGAAGGAATGATGCTGAAGCTGAAGCTCCAATATTTTGGCCACTTGATATGAAAGCCAATTCATCGAAAAAGACCCTGATGCTCAGAAAGATCGAGGGCAGAAGGAGAAGGGGATGACAGAGGATGAGCTGGTTGATGGCATCACTGGCTCAATGGACAAGAGTCTGAGCAAACTAGAGATAGTGAAAGACAGGGAGCCAAGAGTCAGACACAACTAAGTGACTAAATAACAAACAACAACAAGGTCCTTTTGAACACAGGGTCCCATCTCATCACATGAATCACTCATCCTTGAAGTCAACTCTGGCTCAGTGACTACATAGTTACAAACAAAAAACATGTATGAGGAGATATCATCAAACAGGTGCTAGAAAGGAAGGCTTTACACTCTCTCCAAAACCAAAGATACTATGGAATTGGAGATTTTAAGAAGTTACTGTAAGTGAAAAAAAACAACATGTATCCTAAGATGAATATCAAAGCAAGAAATTTGCAACAAGACAGGACTTGTCTTAAGAAACCTGAAAAGCAACTTTGTCCAGACAAATCTTTTGGTGTTAAGTGCCAAGTGAATAGATTGGTGAGTGCAGGAAGTAGCAATAAGTTAGAAGGCAGAAGGACCATTCTTCACTGGAGTAGGGATGAAACATTATTTTGAAGTGAGAAATGGTTTTGTCTTTGAGGAGTCTGATTTAGCTAAGTTCACAGTGATATTGTATGCAATATGGCTTTTATAACTGGCGGGTATTCTTTTGTATTTTAAACAGAAACTCTTTCTAAACCCCTTAATATACTTGATGTCATAAAGTCTCCAGGACAGAAACTTAGAAATACTCAATTATAATGAAGTAATTATGAAACAAATTTCTGTATTGTATTGCAGTGAAAATTCTATTTGGGTAATGCTGGAGTGCATAGTCAAGTGGGCCTTAGGAAGCATCACTACAAAGCTAGTGGAGATGATGGAATTCCAACTGAGCTATTTCAAATCCTAAAAGATGATGCTGTGCAAGTGTTGCACTCAGTATGCCAGCAAATTTAGAGAACTCAGCAGTGGCCATAGGAGTGGAAAAGGTGNGAAGCATCACTACAAAGCTAGTGGAGATGATGGAATTCCAACTGAGCTATTTCAAATCCTAAAAGATGATGCTGTGCAAGTGTTGCACTCAGTATGCCAGCAAATTTAGAGAACTCAGCAGTGGCCATAGGAGTGGAAAAGGTGAGTTTTCATTCCAATCCCAAAGAAAGGCAATGTCAAAGAATGTTCAAACTACCACACAATTGCACTCATCTCACATGCTAGCAAAGTAACACTCAAAATTCTCCAAACCAAGCTTCAACAGTACCTGAGCCAAGAAATTCCAGATGTTCAAGCTTAATTTAGAAAAGGCAGACAAACCAGAGATCAAATTGCAAACAACTGTAGGATCATCAAAAAAGCAAGAGAATCTCAGAAAAACATCTACTTCTGTTTGACTGACTACACTAAAGCCTTTAACTCTTCAAGAGATGGGAATACCAGACCACCTTACCTATCTTCTGAGAAATCTCTATGCAGGTCAAGAAGCAACAGTTAGAACTAGACATGGGACAATGCACAGATTCCAAATTGAAAAAGGAGTACCTCAAGGCTGTATAATGTCACCTTATTTTACTTATGTGCAGAGTACATCATACAAAATGCTCTACTGGATGAAGCACAAGTTGGAATCAACACATCAGGGAGAAGTATCAATCAACTCAGATATGCAGATGACACCACCCTTATGGCAGAAAGTGAAGAGGAACTAAAGAGCCTTTGGATGAAAGTGAAAGAGGAGCGTGAAAAAGTTGGCTTAAAATTCAACATTCATAAAACAAGGATCATGGCATCCAGTCCCATCACTTCATAGCAAATAGATGGGGAAACAGTGGAAATGAGAGACTTTATTTTCTTGTGCTCCAAAATCACTGCAAATGGGGACTGAGCCATGAAATTAAAAGACGCCTGCTCCTTGAACCAGAGACATTACTCTGCTGAAAAAGTCTATCTAATCAAAGGTATGGTTTTTCCAGTAGTCATGTATGGATTTGAGAGTTGGACCCTAAAGAAAGCTGAGCACCAAAGAACTGATGCTTTTGAACTGTGGTGTTGGAGAAGCCTCTTGAGAGTTCCTCGGACTGCAAGGAGATCCAACCAGTCAATCCTGAAGGATATCAATCTTGAATATCTATTGGAAGGACTGATGCTGAAACTCCAATACTTTGGCAACCTGATGCGAAGAAGTGACTCATTGGAAAAGACCCTGATGCTGGGAAAGATTTAATGCATGAGCAGAAGGGACCAACAGAGGATGACATGGTTGGATGGCATCACTGACTCAATGGACATGTGTTTGAGCAAGGTCTGGGAGTTGGTGATGGACAGGGAAGCCTGGCGTGCTGCAGTGCATGGTATCACAAATAATCGAACATGACTAAGAGACTGAACTGAAGAACTACATAAAAAATGAAAGCATTATAATACATTCATACCTATAACTTTAGGTTGAGCTGAGGTCAGGCTTCTACAGACATTTTTAGATCAAGTTTATCTAGTAGTTCCCTTGAGATGTGTTAAATATAAAATAGAGGCATTATTTTCTTTTTTTCATCATGTTCACCATCATTTAAAATTTATCAGAAGGAAATAGCATTGCATTCTATCTTTCAACCTTTGGGCACCCATCTCTTACATTTGAAAATTTTTGTAGGAGAATCTTACCAAAACCAAAAGTCTGTGAATAATTGAAACTAACTGCTAAGTGAAAGTTTAACTTTTCCAGGCAGAAATGTTTGCCTTTGTAAGCATCTTCAGATGCATAAGCAGGAGATTGCTGCTAAGTGTTTAGAAAGTGGCCTGGAGGATCAAAAGATGGGCAGAAGACCAAAACAGAAATTTCTCCAAAGAAGGTATCCAGATGGCCGACAGGCACATGAAAATATATTCAACATTGCTCATTATTAGAGCAAATGGAATGAAAACTACAGTGAGGTACCACTTCTCACTGGTCAGCATGGCCATCAGCAAAAAAGGTCTGCAAATAGTAAATGCTTGAGAGAGGTGCAGAAAGGGGGCTCTGCTATACTGTTGGGGGGAATGCAAATAAGTGTGACCACTGTGGAGGACAGTATGGCGGTTCTTTAAAAACTGAAAATCTGATTCTGCAATCCTACTCCAAGTCATACAGCTGGAGAAAACTTTAACTTGAAAAGATACATGCACCTCAGTGTTCATTGCAGCACTATTTATAACCTAAATGTCCATCAACAGATGAATGGATAAAGAAAATGTGGTGTATATATGCAATGGAATGTTACTCAGCCTTCAAAAAGGAATGGAATAGTGCCATTTGTAGCAACATGGATGGACATAGAGATTATCATTCTAAGTGAAGAAAATGAGACAGAGAAAACCAAATATCACATGATATCACTTAAAGTAAGTAAAGTCGCTCAGTTGTGTCCGACTCTTTGTGACCCTATGTAGCCTACCAGGTTCCCTTGTCCATGGGGTTTGCCAGGCAAAAGTACTGGAGTGGGTTGCCATTTCCTCACTTAATGTGGAATCTTAAAAAAAAAAAAAAAAGAGGATACCAATGAACTTATTTACAAAATAGACCCACAGACATAGAAAACAAACTTATGGTTTCCAATAGGAAAGGAAGAAATAAATTTGGAGTTTGGGATTAACATATGCATACTACTATATATAAAATAGATAACCAACAAAGACCTACTGTATAGCACAAGGAACTATGTTCAATATTTTGTAATAATCTATACAATAAAAGAACTGATTTAAATATACATATATGGGATTCCATGGTATCTCAGACTGTAAAGAACCTGCCCACATTGTGGGTGACCTGGGTTCAATCCCTGGGTTGGGAAGATCCCCTGGAGAAGGGAACTGTACCTACTCCAGTATTCTGGCCTGGAAAGTTCCATGGACAGAGGAGTCTGGCAGGCTACAGTCCATGGAGTGGCAGAGTCAGAGATGATGGAGCAAATTTCACTTTATTTCACTATATATATATATACGTATAATTGAATCTCTGTGCTACATACTTAAAGCTAACATAACATTGTAAATCTACTCTATTCCTTTTTTTTTTTTTTTTTTAATGAGCTGGAGGGTAATGAGTGGGAACAGAGATGAAGTCCTGATTTTAGCATTTGCTGATTTCTGTGATGTCAAAACTCCAACCCAAATTCTCCCCTTGGTGGGAGAAATCCATGTTTTATCTTTGCAACTTTTCTGCTCATCTGAAACTACCTTAAAATAAAAATGTATTTAAGAAATTAAGAACTCCAAGATGGCCAACTTCAAACTGCCAATGTGATATCACCGGATACAGAGGAAACACAGGCAGAGATGAACACAATCAACTCTTAAGAGAAAGAGGCTCAAATGATGGGGCAGGACCAGAAACCTGTAAAAGGCATAGGTCCCAATACTGCCAAGATGGGTACCCTAAGAGCAGCCTCCAAACCCTTGGGACAGGATTACACCCTGAGCTTGTATTTAGGAGTATGTAGCACAAAGGTCGTCTTTGTCACCAGTTTTCAACAGGACCATTCTTTAGACTTTTCCCTGGAAGGACTGGAAAAAGGCTCACACAGAATCCCAGGATTCTGCACCAGTCATCAAGCCCAGTGCCTCCCTAAACTATTGAAAGTGAAGTGAAGTGAAAGTCGCTCAGTTGTGTCCAACTCTTTGTGACCCCATGGACTTAGTCCATGGAGTTCTCCAGGCCAGAATGCTGGAAGAGGTAGCCTTTCACTTCTGCAGGGGATCTTCCCAACCCAGGGATCAAATCCAGGTCTCCCACATTGCAGGCCAATTCTTTACCAGCTGAGCCATAAGGGAAGCCCAAGAATACTGGATTGGGTAACTTCTCCCTTCTCCAGCAGATCTTCCCAAACCAGGAATTGAACTGGGGTCTCCTGCATCACAGATGGATTCTTTATCAACTGAGCTATAAAAGAAGCCCCAAACTATTAATAAGATTCAGCCAAACCATTTGCTAACAACAATAGCAACAACAAATGATTAGACTCTCAACCCAGAAATGTTGAATCAGCTGCTGGGAAAGAGGCTCAGAAACTCTAGAAAGTTCTCAACATTAAGGGAGTCTGGAAATACAGGTTAGCTCAATCTCCTTACAACTTGAGGAAGTTCCTTACAACATGAAAGTGAAAATCGTTCAGTCGTGTCTGACTCTTTGCAACCCCATGGACTAGGCAGTCCATGGAATTCTTCTGGCCAGAGTGCTGGAACGGGTAGCCTTTCCCTTCACCAGGGGATCTTCCAAACCCAGGGATCAAACCCAGGTCTCCCACGTTGCAGGCGGATTCTTTACCAGCCAAGCTACAAGAGAAGCCCAATAACATGTCATAAGCCATTTGTTCTACCTTGGCCTCAAAACTCCCACCAATGAGGATGGTCAACTGTATAATACTGTGGGCAGACATGGTTCAAATTCCCTCTTTACTACCCACCAGAAACATGACTTAGGGAAATTTACTTAGCCTGTCTGAGTTTAGAGTCCTTATCTGTAAATTGGAGATACTATTTGCAACTTCAAAGTGTAATTTTGCTGAGCAAACAAGATGCCATGGGTAATGTGTTTAACATAGAGCCAGAACAAAATAAGCACTCAGTATATGCCANTTGGAGCTGGTGCACTGGGATGACCCAGAGAGATGGTATGGAGAAGGAGGTGGGGGGGGGGTGGTTCAGGATTGGGAACACGTGTACACCCGTGGTGGATTCATGTTGATGTATGGCAAAACCAATACAGTATTGTAAAGTAAAATAAAGTAAAAATAAATAAATAAAAGGATCCTCTTGGCTGCCATGTTAAGACTCAAGAATAGAAGACAAGAGTACACACAGGGAGGCCAGGTGGGAGAAACCCTTCCCAGGAATCCAGGTGAGAGACAGTGGTGGTTTGGATCAGCTTAGGGGCCATGACGGTGACCAGTAGTTAGATTAGGGATATATTTTTAAAGTGGAGGAAATGTTGCTTTACAGTGAACTGATAAGAAAAAGGAGTGAAGAATGACTCCAAGGTTTTAGGCCTGAGCAAGGATGGAATTGGCAGTTACTGAGACAGGAAGGCTGCAAGTGGAAGATCTAAAATTCAGTTCTGGAAATGGTGGATTCAAGATGCCCATGAGGTTAAGTGAAGATGTCAATAGGCAGTTAAATATGTGAGTCTGGGGTTTCAAAGACCTGAGTTGAAAATAAACTGAGAAATCGTTGACTTAGAAAATACCCACTATGTGCCAAGCACCATGTAGTCACTGTGAATACACAGTGAATAAGATGCACTCAAGATTAGTGTATCAGTTAGTTCCCAAATGGGCTTCTCTGAGCAAGACACTGGGCTTCCCTGGTAGCTTAGGCGGTAAAGAATCTGCCTACAGTGCAGGAGACCCTGGTTTAGTTCCTGGGTTAGGAGAATCCCCTGGAGACGGAACAGGCTACCCACTCCACTATTCTTGGCTTCCTTATTGGCCTAGATAGTAAAAATCTGCCTGCAGTGTGCGAGACTGGGTTCCATCCCTGGGTTGGGAAGATGCCCTGGAGGAGATACTTCACAAATGATCCCAGAGACTTTGCTAGATTTTTTCAGTGCCAGATGACATGCTGCTTAAAAAAAAAAAAAAGAAATATGAATTAATTAATTATGTAACACAGATTCCCATTGTGACTAAAAGCATAGAATGCAAATGGAGACATGGGATGAAGCAAAAGCAGATCTGGATAATTTATGATTAAATTTGTACCAAGAACTATCCTCTTTGACTTTAAACTTGGTCCCAAAGATCACTGTCTTCCATCTGTTTCTTCTCCATCTTTTTTAATGCTAACCTTGCTTCTTGTTTCCAATGTGGAGAAATGCTGATAATTATGTCCTCTAATATGCAAATTTATCTTACATCCCATCAGTTAATAATCAGAGATACTAGACTGAGGATTTTTGTTTTATTTCCTTCTCCTTGTTTTATAGGAAAATGTTATTTTAATGTCTGTATTTTCTCTGCAGTCTTTCTCTAACTCTATATACTCTCTAATATTTTCTTATTCATATTTTCACCTTAGTTAAAATCCCATAAAGGGTATACCTTTGGAATTATTGTCCTCTTTTTAATCAATCCATCTCTGAGTCAGACAAAGTAAGTTGGTAGCATCACATTTTATTTTTTAGTTAATTTTTATTGGAGAAGAATTGCTTCATAATGTTGTGTTAGTTTCTGCCATGCAGCAAGATGAATCAGTCATACATATATATATCCACTTTTTAAAGATTTTCTTCCCATTTAGGTCACCACAGGGCACTGAGTAGAGTTCTGACTATACAGTAGGTTCTTACTAGTGATCTATTTTGTATATAGTTGTGTGCTTTCTGCTTTCACATAGGAATAATTTAAGGAATAAGTGGGATAGCATACAAAAAAGTGTTTTTATGAAAATATAAGACCTCATATGATTAATGCTGCAGGGTAAAAGCAATCTGAAGGTCGTATGTAAAAATATATAACCTCCAAGAGTGAGGATCATCTTAGGAAATAAAGATGTCTCAGAAATCTACCTTATTTTTAATAAAGATTCAGTAAATCAGCAAACCAGATCTTGTGTGTATGTGGGTGGCAGGGTAAGTGTGCATGTACATCCACATGCATGTATGTGTGGGGTGCTAGCTTCACCTTGATCACTATCAGAAGGATAAACCCAAAATACTCTCCTGGTTCTGTTCAGTTCAGTTAAATTCACTCACTCAGTCATGTCCCACTCTTTGCAACCCCATGGACTACAGCATGCCAGGCTTCACTGTCCATCACCAACTCTGAGAGCTTGCCCAAACTCATGTCCATTGAGTCGGTGATGCCATCCAACCATTTCATCCTCTGTCGTCCCCTTCTCATGCCTTAGGTCTTTCCCAGCATCAGGGTCTTTCTAATGAGTCAGTTCTTTCCATCAGGTGGCCAAAGTATTAGAGCTTCAACTTCAGCATCAGTCCTTGCAGTGAATATTCAGGACTGATTTCCTTTAAGATGGACTTGTTGGATCTCCTTGCAGTCCAAGGGACTCTCAAGTCTTCTCCAACACCACAGTTCAAAAGTGCTAATTTTTTGCTGCTCAGCATTTTTATAGTCCAACTCTCACATCCAAACATGACTATTGGAAAAACCATAGCTTTGACTAGATGGACTTTTGTTGGCAAAGTAATGTCTCTGCTTTTTAACATGCTGTCTAGGTTGGTCATAGCTTTTCTTCCAAGGAGCAAGCGTTTTTTAATTTCATAGCTGCAGTCACCATCTGCAGTGATTTTGGAGCCGCCCAAAATAAAGTCTGCCACTGTTTCCCCATCTAATTGCCATGAAATAGTGGGACCAGATGCCATGATCTTAGTTTTCTGAATGTTGAGTTTTAAGCCAACTTTTTCAGTCTTCTCTTTCACTTTCATCAAGAGGCTCTTTATTTCCTCTTCACTTTTTGCCATATGGTGGTGTTATCTGCATAGCCGAGGTTATTGATATTTCTCCCAGCAATCTTGATTCCAGCTTGTGCTTCACCCAGTCCGACATTTCTCATGATGTACTACGTGTATAAGGTAAATAAGCAGGGTGACAATATACAACGTTGACATATTCCTTTCCTGATTTGGAACCAATCTGTTGTTCCATGTCCAGTTCTAACCGATGCTTCTTGACTTGCATACAGATTTCTCAGGAGACAGGTAAGGTGATCTGGTATTCCCATTTCTTTAAGAAATTTCCACAGTTTGTTGTGATCCACACAAAGGCTTTGGTGTAGTCAATAAAACAGAAGTAGATGTTTTTTCTGAAACTCTCTTGCTTTTTCAATGCTCCAACAGATGTTGGCAATTTGATCTCTGGTTCCTCTGTCTTTTCTAAATCCAGCTTGAACATCTGGAATTTCACTGTTCACGTACTGTTGAAGCATGGTTTGGAGAATTTTGAGCTTTATTTTGCTAGTGTGTGAGATGAGTGCAATTGTGTGGTAGTTTGAACATTCTTTGGCATTGCCTTTCTTTGGGATTGGAATGAAAACTGACCTTTTCCAGTCTTGTGGCCACTACTGAGTTTTTTTGCATTACACGGACATCACCAGATGGTCAATGCCAGAAACAGATTGATTCTGTTCTTTGCAGCCAAAGATGGAGAAGCTCTACAGAGTGAGCAAAAACAAGACCAGGAGCTACTGTGGCTCAGATCATGAATTCCCTATTATCAAATTCAGACTTAAATTGAAGAAAGCAGGGAAAACCACTAGACCATTCAGGTATGAACTAAATCAAATCGCTTGTGATTATCAGTGGAAGTGACATATGGATTCAAGGCATTAGGTCTGATAGAGAGAATGCCTGAAGAACTATGGAGAGAGGTTTATGACATTTTACAGGAGGCAGTGATCAAGACCATTCCCAAGAAAAATGCAAAAGGCAAAATAGTTGTCTGAGGAGGCCTTAATAATAGCTGAGAAAAGAAGAGAAGTGAAAGGCAAAGGAGAAAAGGAAAGATATATCCATTTGAATGCAAAGTTCCAAAGAATAGCAAGGAGAAATAAACCCTTCCTCAGTAATCAGTGCAGAGAAACAGAGGAAAACAATAAAATGGGAAAGAATAAAGATTTCTTCAGGAAGATAGAGACACCACGGGAACATTTCATGCAAAGATGGGCACAATAACGGACAGAAATGACATGGATCTAACAGAAGCAGAAGATATTAAGAAGAGATAGCAATAATACACAGAAGAACTATACAAAAGAGATCTTCATGACCCAGATAATCATGATGGTATGATCACTTACCTAGAGCCAGATGTCTTGGAATGTGAAGTCAAGTGAAGTTTAGAAAGCATCGTTACAAACAAAGCTAGTGGAGGTGAGGGAATTCCAGTTGAGCTATTTCAAATCCTAAAATATGATGCTATTACAGTGCTGCACTCTCTTGGTTCAGCAAGAAGTAAACGCAGACAGCTAAAGTGAGTCCAGCTAAAGTAGAAGATAGTGGACAGGGAGGCCTGATGTGCTGCAGTTCCTGGGGTCACAAAGAGTTGGAAATGATTTAGCTACTGAACAGCAACAAAGTGAGTCCACACACAAAACAGGAGCCCACTGCAGCAAATATTGGAAAGAGCAAAATCTTTGCAACTGATTCTCAGAAAAAGAAGGAAACAATCTTTTTTTTTTTTTAATATGACAAATCATCATTTAAAAAAATGTCAAGCCATGACTCATTCGAATATAGATGAACAAGTGTCAAAATGTCTTAAGGTTTTACTAAAGCAACAAGTAAGATGATAAAGCTGCAAGCAACATTAAAGAACCTCGGGTTTACAGAATCCAGTAGGGAGGAAATACACAGAAATATGATGTGTGCATGTGCTGTGTGTGGGGGGGGGGAGGGGTTGTTTGTGTGTGTGTAAGTGAGAGAGAAATCTGCTGAATAGCCTACAAGACAATACAACTGTAACCTTTGGGTCATCTCTTATATTGAACAGAAGTAATTTGCATTTCTACCAGACAAAAATCTGCAAGTTAGCACATAACCTCAAAGCGTCTGAGCTCTAATCAATAGTAAATAGAAATGTCAACAGAGGTACATTTTTCTATAGAATTAAATAAGCACTACTGGGCCAGAGGAGCAAGGTGTCAGTATGGCATTGAGTTTGCAGTCATCCTTTTGGCCTTGTTTCCCAGTTTGGAGACATTTTTCTAACACAGTTCAGTTAAGTTGCTCAGTCAAGTCTGACTCTGCAACCCCATGGACTGCAACACACCAGGCCTCTGTGTCCATCACCAACCACCAGAGCTTGCTCAAACTCATGTCAATCGATTCGGTGATGCCATCCAACCATCTCATCCTCTGTCATCCCCGTCTGCTCCCACCTTCAATCTTTCTCAGCATCAGGGTCTTTTCCAAAGAATCAGCTCTTCCCATCAGGTGGCCAAAGTATTAGAGCTTCAGCTTCAGCATCAGTCCTTGCAGTGAATATTCAGGACCGATTTCTTTTAGGATGGACTGGTTGGATCTCTTTGCAGTTCAAGGGACTCTCAAGAGTCTTCTCCAACACCACAGTTCAAAAGTATCTGTTCTTTGGTGTTCAGCTTTCTTTATAGTCCAACTCTCACATCCAGACATGACTACTGGAAAAACCATAGCTTTGACCAGATGGACCTTTGTTGGCAAAGTAATATCTCTGCTTTTTAATATGCTGTCTAGGTTGGTCATAGCTTTTCTTCCAAGG